>CAUYUJ010000392.1:236577-441577 GCA_963575745.1 Prorocentrum cordatum
GTTTATACGAGATGTCGTGGCCTCGCAAGCGCGGATCCAGTTTTTGATCGAGGGATCGTGGCCTCGGGATTTGGGGGGATGCACGCGAGGGTCTGCTACTAAGGTGGTGGGGGCCCAGTACGAGAAGACAGTAACCCCACCAGACAGCACTTGGGAATTCTACCACGCCTCAACGTGCCAGGGGACACGGTGGCGGATCAACCTGCTGAAGGACATGCTGAAGCAGCTCGAGACCGAGGCGGAGACAGACGAGGAAATCTACGATCTTCAGGCCTGCGGCCCACGTTGCCGACCCCCCAGGCTTACAGCCCCAGGAGGGACCCAGCCACTGGGCCCTTGGCTTCCCTCGCTGTACTGCTCGGCCGTTCGCTACACGGAGAGGACTGCTGGAAGCCGTCTTGGAGCCGTCCTTTGCGAGCCTCGAGGCCCTCTGGGCCTGTCCTGGAGCCTCCTGCTGATCTTCATCACGACAGCATCAGAAGGACAAAGGACCTCTCCGAGGCCACAAGAGCATCCTTGCCTCTCGGCCCACCCTGTCCCGCATCGGTGGGCCTTGGGCTTCTACCTTCGGCTTCGGCCTGAGCGTCCACGGGCCCTGCATCTCTGCCGCGCATCCTCACGATCCTCACCGCCCACCAGACAACCCCAACCCTACCCGAAGGCCCCAATTCGCCCTCCATGCCCAGTGGGGGGGGCGTCGGGGAGCACGGAACAAAACACATGTGGAACCCGCGTCCCCCCCCTAACCCGAAAAATTTGGGTCTTCGGCTTCGGTTGGGGTGGCCTGGTTAGCTGGTCGCCAGCCGCGCTGCAGCCTGAGACCACACGGGGGCCCGGGCTTCGGCTCCGAAGCGAGCCGAGCGCGCTCTCGATGCTTCCCCCAGGCGCTCGGGGCCGTGCCCGAGGCCCGCGCGCTGTTTGGGGGGCCCGGGCACCCGCGCGGCCTCTGAGCGCCCGCACGGTCGAAGAAAGAGCGTCTGCCTCGAGGGCTGCTTCCTCGAGAACGGGCGCGACTGCTCTTCGGAGCGGGCTCCCGCTTCTCGGGAGGGTCTTCTGGCATCCTGGGCTGGCCGAGCCGCTCGCGCCCCTTCTGCTTGCGCGCGCCACTCCCAGGGACGGCTCGCGCTACAGCCGGCACCGGGGTCAAGAGGCTGATGTTCTTTGCCAGCGTTGTCGTGATCGTGCTTCTGCGGCCACTTGCGAAGCCTACTCCCTGCGGGTCCAGTCGACGCTGGAATGCCGCATACCCCTGCTGGGGTTCGCCTGGCCGCAGGCATCCGTCGAGTTCTGAACCACGGTTGCCTTTTCATGAACTTCGACCTGCAGGGGTAGTGTGAAGATGTGGTTGCCCAATGTTTCGGTTGTGCGGGCAGGCTTAGCATCTCGATCCCAGAGTCCCCATAGAGACAGCTACACGTGGCCCGGGGCGCCCCCCGCAGAGGGGGGCCCTGGCGGATAAGATGGCATGCTGGTGCGAGACGAACGAGAAGGAGAAGACGAAGTCGATCAAGGCCGGGGGGCAGCAGAAACTCAGACGTCATAGCTCGGCTTCGCGTAAGAGCGACCCTTCGCCGGAGTGGTCTTCGGTGTGCGGCTTTCGAGGGGCGCGGGGGGGGGGATCCAAGAACGCAGGCTGCTACTGTCGCATTACATGCCCCGCTCGGCTAGCTGATCACCAACAACCGCTCTTGCCTAGGGTCACTCTTGCCTGTAGCTGAATAGCACAGCTGGCTCAGAAATTGATTGAAGTCAGAAGATTGCCTTAAACGTGCTTACATTAGTTTCGGAACAGCAGTCCAGAAGCGACCGCCAGGCAACCCGCAATCGGAAGTTTTCGGAATCTGCACATGAGCATGCGCAGTAATTCGCTGCTCTGCCGCTGCTTTTCTGTGCCAGTTCTCCTTTCTCCGCATGTTTCTCTTTGTGCGTGCATCCGTGCCTACCATTTTCTTCCACGAGGAGGCCGAGGCGCGCATCGCGCAGCTCGAGACGAAGATCGAGGAGGATACCGCCCTGAGTGCCAAGCTGGAGTCCGAGATGCGCGAGCTCGAGGAGGAGGTAGCCAAGAACCAGGGGGCCTTGGACAAGGCTGGTTCCCGGGAGGGGAGGATGGGGTGGGTGGGGCGACAGGGGAAGAAGGTCGGGAACTTTTTGGCCATCGTGTCCCGCCGCCACCGCGCTTCGACGCGACACGCGAGTCACGCCCCAGTTTCCCCAAGCGTCAACGCTTCGAGCCTCTCCTGCCCTACTGACCCTCGAAGCAGAGCGACACGCTATCCGCTTCAAGGCATAGCGTGTCTTCAGGGCCGTCGCCGCGCACGCCTGGTAAAAGTTCCCGACCGTAGGGGGGAGGGATGGGCTGGGGCAGGAAGGGAGGAGGAGGACCAGTGTAAACACTAGACTCATCAACGATGTTGGGATACACCCTCCTTCCGAGCTCCCCCTTCATGGGATCCTACGAGGGTTCATGTCCACTGATGGAAATGCCGCGTTGGGAGACAGCCGTGTGAAACTCATGAAACGTGCCAAAGCACCACATTCAGGATTTCAACGCCACGAGTCAACCCGACTGATGCGTCAGCCAACCTGATTGTTGAATTCGTCCATGTGATTGTTGCGTTTTGACGACCCTGTACTAATCAACGTACTAGTCGCGCCCCAACAGTCCACTGTAGTTCCCAAACACAATTTCTGGTATGTTCGTCATGAGAACCCATGAAACTGTTTCAAACGTATGTGTTGAAGCGAATGTGCGCGCGCTCAGGCGAGAGCCACTTTTTGAAAACGAGCTGCCCTCGATCCATGAAGCTCTTGAAAAGGTTTGAAACGAATGTGCGCGGCGCTCACGCAAGAGTAAGATGTTTAAACGAACCGCCCTCAATCCGTGAAGCGCTTGCAAGTTTTTGAAATCCACTTGTCCTGCATTCTTGAAGCTCTTACACATCAATAAAACGAATGTGCGCGGGGCAAAGGGGAGAGCCACATTTTGAACACGGGCCGCCCTCATTCCGTGAAGCTCTTGTAAATGTTAGAAACGAATGTGCGCGGCGCTAAGGCGAGAGCCACATTTTGAAAACGACCCGCCCTCCATTTTTGGATCTGTTGCCAGCTTCTAAGCTTCAGGCTCATCGATGGTCAGGAAGTCTCAGGCGAAACGCCCAGCCCGCCCTTCCGACTGGCCTCGGGGTGCGACAGGGAGGAGTTATTCATAGCCCTCCCCGGGCCCCCCTCCCCTTATTCCGACCGTGCGCCCTCCCCCCGCTCCTCCCTTCCACGCTCCCACCGCCCTCCCGACCGTGCGCCCTCCCCCCGCTCCTCCCCTGCGCCTCCCTCCTCTTGCCTCCGTGCCCCCCGCCCTCCCTGGGCCCCCCTCCCCTGATTCCGACCGTGCGCCCTCCCCCCGCTCCTCCCTTCCACGCCCCCACCGCCCTCCCCGGGCCCCCTCTCCCCTTATTCCGACCGTGCGCCCTCCCCCCGCTCCTCCCCTGCGCCTCCCTCCTCTTGCCTCCGTGCCCCCCGCCTTCCCGGCCCCCCCTGGCCTGATTCCGACCGTGCGCCCTCCCCCCCCTCCCCTGCGCCCCTCTGCCGTTGCCCCCGTGCTCCCCCCATTATTCCCGCCTTCTCCCCCGTGCTTCCACCGCCCTCCCCGGCCCCCCTCCCCTTATTCCGACCGTGCGCCCTCCCCCCGCTCCTCCCCTGCACCCCCCTCCTCTTGCCTCCGTGCCCCCCGTCTGCCCGGATGCCCCTTCCCCTTATTCCGACCGTGCGCCCTCCCCCCGCCCCTCCCCTGCGCCCTTCTCCCGATGCCTCCGTGCTCCCCCCACGCCCCCCGGGCTCCCCCGCCCTGTCCCCCGTGCCCCCCCGCCCTCCCCGGGCCCCCCTCCCCTTATTCCGACCGTGCGCCCCCCTCCACCGCTCCTCCCCTGCGCTTGTCTCCTCTTGCCCCCGTGCTCCCTCCACGCTCCCCGGGCCCCCGCGCCTTCTCCTCCGTGCCCCCCCCGCCGTCCCCGAGCCCCCCTGCACTTATTCCGACCGTGCGCCCTCCCCCCGCTCCTCCCCTCCGTGCCCCCCCCGCCCTCCCCGGACCCCCTCCCCTTATTCCGACCGTGCGCCCTCCCCCCGCCCCTCCCCTGCGCCTCCCTCCTCTTGCCCCGTGCCCCCCATCTTCCCAGAGGCCCCTCCCCTTATTCCGACCGTGCGCCCTCCCCCCGCCCCTCCCCTGCGCCCCTCTCCCGTTGCCCCGGTGCTCCCCCCATTCTTCCCGGGCCTCCGCGCCTTCTCCCCCGTGCTTCCCCCGCCCTCCCCGGGCTCCCCTTCCCTTATTCGTCCGTGCGCCCCCTCCCCCCGCTCCTCCCCTGCGCCCCCCTCCCCTTGCCTCCGTGCTTCCCTGCGCGCCCCCACCCTCTCCGGGCATCCGCGATTGTATGATCCTTGGCACGCGTGCCCCTTGTTCATAATGACAAGGAATGGAGGAGGAGGAGGAAGAGGAGGAGGAGGAGGAGGGGGAAGCGGAGGAGGAGGAGGAGGAGGAGGAGGAGGAGGAGGAGGAGGAGGAGGAGGAGGAGGAGGAGGAGGAGGAGGAGGAGGAAGAGGAGGAGGAGGAGGAGGAGGTAGAGGTTGTGGGAGAAGAAGGAAAGGGAGGAAAGTGAAGAGAAGGAAGAGGAGGGAGAGGAGGAGGAGGGGGTTGCCCTAGAAGACCTGCAGGACCCCCACCAGGCGGTGCGTGGTATCCTAACGCGCCCACGTTGTGCCGGGAACGGTGGCGGACTGCTGGCTGATTGGGCGGAGACGCATACGGCGAGTCGCCGCCGGCAGCACTCCATATGGAGGGAGCTCGGAGGGACCTGACGAGACTCCTCGCTGCATGTTGGTGGCTGTAGGGATCGTCAGATTCGGATTCGTGCCAGGTGCCAGGAGGCGCAGGGAGGCCCTGGGGGACCCACAAGTTTCTGCGGAGGGTCGCGCACTAGGAGTCTGCAGGAAGTTTCAGGGCGCATGCTCCCACGAAGGCGATGCACCATTCTGGGCACGCGACCCCTCGTGGGGATGGGGGGGCGTCGTAGCACATTTCTTTTGTGACTTTCTTGCTCCTTGCCTCTCACCCTTCTCCCCTCTCTCGCGGCCCTGGTGCCCCTGAATGTGGCAGCGGGTGCCAGGTGAGCTCCCCGAAGGAACATGGTAGGTGCACCTCGGCCTTGCGAGCCACTTTCCTGCCTCGCAGGCCACGTCGATCCGCGAGAAGGAGCTGGCCGATCCAATAGGCTTACGCCACATCCACCGGCTCCTATTATGTAAACTACGGCGCGTCCGAAGTAGGGGACGGTCATCGTCGTCGTCGTCGTCGTCGTCGTCGTCGACGACGGGCCTTCTTCGCGTTGATTTTGTTCTCGTCGCTGGGCGCTGTTGTTGCGTATTCGCTTGTTGCAATCATCGCTGTCGTCATTGTCGTCCTTGTCGTTGTCGTTGTCGCCGTCGGTCGTCGTCGTTTTCCGTCGACGTTGTCGTCATCGATATTGTCGTAGTTGCTGTTGCTGTCGTTGACTTCGTCGTTGTCGCCCAATGTGATCGCAATGTGTTGGTCCGCATTTCGAGCGTGCGCGCCAGTGGGGCATCCTGAAGTGCAAGTCATGCACGTGAGCCCCTCTGAAGCGCTTGTGGCAGCGCGCGAATGTTCGGGGCCGCAAGGGGGAACAGGAGGAGGAGGAGGAGGAGGAGGAGGAGGAGGAGGAGGAGGAGGAGGAGGAGGAGGAGGAGGAGGAGGAGGAGGAGAGGAGGAGGGAGGGAGGAGGAGGAGGAGAGGAGGAGGGAGAGTTGGGGAGGAGGAGGAGGGGGAGGAGGAGGAGGAGGAGGAGGAGGAGGAGGAGGAGGAGGAGGAGGAAGAGGCGGAAGAAAAGTGAGGATCTGGTTGGCGGGCCTGAGCTGAGACCCAGCCCGCAAGATTTCACTTCGGATCTGGAGGCCGTTTGCGGGCTCACGGACCGCGAACTGGGTTGAGGATCTGAGGCCACTCGGATGGCTGACGCGGTGTCGTGTGAGGTCTTTCGGGGGCGTCTTGTAGCCAGTTTTGGGGGCCTCGGGGGCCTCCTGGGGAGCTCTGCGGGGTTCTTTGGGGGCCCCTCGGGGCCTCTTGGGGGCTTCTTGGGGCGACCTGGGAGCGTTTGGGGGCCGACGGGTCGAAATTTCCGTTCGGGTTTCGCCTCTGGGCCCCCTCTGGGGGCCGTCCTGGGGCTCTCTTGGGCGTCTTGGGGGTTTCTTCGGCCGTCTTGGGGCTCTCTGGGGCTGTCTTGGAGCCCTCTTTGAGGCCTCTTGGGCCATCGTGCACGTAGTGAAAGTCCCAGAGGCGAATCTGCAAAAAAACCTTCGGCTTCTGAAGGGGATGGGGCGATTTTCGGTTCTGGGGGGCCCTCTGGGGGAGGTTTTCGAGGGCTGCTTGGGGCGTCGTGGAGGCATCTTTGGCCGTTTGGACGCCACCTTGGGCGTCCTGCATCGATATGTCGGCGACTCGGGGCCCTCTTGGAGTGTCTTGAGGGTTTCTTGGCAGGCCTCAGAGGCAGTCTTGGCGTTCCAAAGGGGGCCGGGGAGGACTGGACCCCCCCGGGTGAGTTCGGAGGTGGGTCGTGACGGGCCGGGTGGGTGGGTCAAATTCCCTGTTTGGGGCCCCTGGGGGGAGGATTATTTGGGGCGAAGAATTTCACACGTCTAGAGACCCACAAGGGGCTGGCGGACTTCAACGGGGAGGAAAAGGAGCTCCTGGAGGCAATCACGGCGCTCAAGTCTGCCGTCACCGTGCTGTCGAAGCACCACGGCGGGGCGTTCTTGCAGGCGGGCCACCCCGTCCGAACGGGCCGACATCGATATATATATATATATATATATATATTTATGGATTTGCATAACTATACAGTGTATACATGTGCATATATATATACGCAGTACATATATATATATATTCACATCTATTTCACAAACGTGCATATACATACATGTTTACACAGGCACCTGTGTACTCATGCATCATGCACAAACTGTTCACGGCGGACTGCAGTCGAGAATCTGATTCAGATACCTCCTCCTGAAAAGCTGGGCCAGCATTTCTTGACCAACTTGCCGGAAAGCTGGCCCAGTTTCTTGAGCGCGTTCGCCCATCCAACGTTAGCAACAGAAATCTGCCCAGGCTCGTTTTAAGAATCGTCCGGAAATTTGAACCAGATTTCTCAAATGATAATTTTCATGATTCTATTCTCGGCTGCTTGCACAGCGGACCAGTAGCTCACCTGTAGCTCACTCGTCGTCAGGAAGGGCTGGCTCAGGCACTGTACGGGTTTCTTGTTTCTAGTCTTCGGGCGGATCTCGCGCTCATGCTCTATCCACGCATGGCTTTGTACTCGCTGATGCCAGGCGTGCGGTCAGAGAAAAAGCCAGATCTGCTACCAGCCCGTACGATGCTGTCCAATCGCAGTCTCATGGATCAACCGATCGGTGATAAGTCGTTTATTCTCTGCAAAGTTGAATCTTTACCCGGGCCGACCATGCCAAACATCCATCCACGCACTATCAAAGCTCAGCAGCGGCTTCGACACGGCAATTGCATTCTTTACTGCTGCCTTCTTGGGGCCTACTTGGACTTCGAGCGTCGTTACAATCGGCCGGCCACACGCTAGCTTCCTCAATACATTTTGGGCGAGCTCTTTCAGAGCCTGTTCTGTTACCGTCTCTTGCAACCAAATGTGGATCTAATCTTTCATATGTCATGGTGGCCAGTGGAGACGTGTTGGGACCACGAGCGAGTCACACATAACTGCCAGCGTTGGAGCGATAGGCTTGGGATGGCGATCGAGGAAGACGGTGGCGTTGGCGTGGTGGCGTTGGCGTAGCGACGGCGACTCCAATGCTGGTGCTACCGATGGTGGGTGGGGATGGGTTGAGGCGCGGTGCAGCAGCCTGTCCGCACAGCAATTTACAATTTTGGGATCCTGCGCGCTCACAGAGGGCATCACTGCTTGACCGCTTTTGCAATCACCGCTGCCTCGTCGCCTGCTCCTCTCATCGCCTTCCCCCCGCGGGGCTGTGGGCCTTCCTCCGACCTTTCGCTGATTTCAGACGTTGGCATCGATGCTGGTGTGCTCGGCTCCACCTGTCCAGGTCAAGGCGTCGCTGCGACGTCCAGGCTGCCCTTGGCCGTGCGAAACAAATCAGCGGCCCAGCCGACGCACGCGTGCATGACTCCACATGGGGCTTCGGGAGAGCGCGTTTGCGCGAGCGTCCGTGGCATTCATCGAGGGCTCCAGGGCTGTCTCGCGAACTTGGCAGCAGACGCGTGCACATGGCTGGGCGCGTGCGTCCCCTCGGGCCCCCCACCAGACAGGGCCTGCCCGCCGCGGGCGCAGACCTCTGCGCGGCTCGGCCACCGAGTGGCCCCCCTGCCTCTCCCGGTGCCCGAGGGCCGCGGGCGCCGGCTGCACCGGGACGTGGGCTTCATCCTCTAGAGAACACGCCTGCGGCGCGCAGGCGCCCATCAGCGCACGGCCCCTGCAACGCCCATCAGGAGCGGTGTAGGGGATCGACGAGAGGAGAGGGGGCCCACCCTCACTTGCGAACTCCTGAGATGGGTTGCAATCGAAGGAAGGCTGAAGCGAGAGCCCCATGTTGAAAAGGGGCCGACCTCCATCCCCCTGACAGTTGCAAGCTTGAAGACGAATGTACGCTACGCTGAGGCGACGGCCCCATGTTGTCCAGGAGCCGCCCTCCAGCTTTGTAACAGCTTCCAGGTTTTCAGACGAACGTGCTCCGCGCCACGGCGGGAGCTCGATGGTGAAGCCACCACCGCTTCATCCTTTGAATGTGTTGCAAGCTTTACGCACGAGTGTGCGGGGCGCCGAGGCGAGATCTCCATTTTGAATGCGACCCCTCCATCCAATGTAAATGCTGCAGACTTTTAGCACGAATGTGTGCGGCGCCAATGCGAGAGCTCCATTTTGAAAATGGCCTCCCTTCGTCCTTGTAGCTGCTGCAGTTTTCAAGCCTCAGGATGAAACACTGTGAGGAAGTCTCTGGCGAAACGCCTGGCCCGCCGTGACGACTCCTCCGGGGGCCCGACAACGGGGAGATATATGAAAGGGAAGGACAGGAAGATGATGATGAGGAGAGGAGGAGGGGGATGGAAGAGGGAGGATGAGGCGGGAGGAGGATGGAGGAGGAGGAGAGGTCGAGGGGAGGAAGAGGAGGAGGAGGAGGAGGAGGAGGAGGAGGAGAAGGAGGAAGAAGAGGAGGAGGAGGAGGGTCGTGCCCTGTCAGCCCTTCGAGCCCTCCGGCCGCAGGTGCCTCGCGGCAGCGCGGCGGGCGTCGCCGGCACGCTGCAGCGCGTGATGGCCAAGCACGCCCGCCTGCTCCAGGGCGTGCTCACCCACTCCGAGCGCAGGGCCGCTGCAGCCTTCATCCAGTCGCCCCAGGAGTCGGCCCTCCTCCTCCTCCTCCTCCTCCTCCTCCTCCCCCTCCTCCTCCTTCTCCTCCTCCTCCTCCTTCCTCCTCCCAGGACCTCCCCCCAAGAGTTCCGTTCGACGCTCCCCTCTCAGAAGCCCCCTCTCTCCTGTCAGGGCGCTCTCTGCGTCGTTATAGCCTCTCGGCTCCACATTACACCGTCGGTTCGGCGCACGGTGTGCCTGGTCACTTCACGAGTGTATGGGCGCCCACCGCGTTGCTGCTTCGCGGTGCCGTTCCAACAGCTCCTGGAGGCCTTCGTGGTGATCAGTGTGCGTGCTTTGAGGGTCAGACTTCGTCTCATGGTCATGCTCATGCTCATGCTCATGCTCCTGGCTCCTCCCCTTCTTCATCTAGCGGCGAGGGTGTCTACGGCCACGTCCTCGCGGTCCAGATTCGGGTGCGCGACCCCGCGGATACGCGGTCGTACTGGCACGTCCCGCGCGGGGCATCTGCGAAAAGACGCGTCGTATCCGCGGAGTCGCGGCCCAGGGACCCTCGTCCTCTTCTCTCTGCCCCCGTCCTCCTGCTCCGTGGCGCGCTCATCGTCGACTCAACTTTGTGACTCGGGTCGGGAGAGTGCGTGCGCGAATGGGAAACTCTGGGTGTGGTTTGACGTTTCCTGGCAAAGCGTTCCAGGTTGCCGCAGAGCCCTCAACGCGTTCTCGAGCGCTGAGCGGTCCTGTTTCGAGTCGCCCCGAGTTGACAAACGGGTTGGGTTCTTCGCCAGGCGAATTGTTCGTTACCTCCCTGTCTGTCTGCATGTAGATTAGCTGTGTCTTGCTATGTCACACTCTACGTTTCCGTTGTTCTCTTGGCCTTGTCCCCTTCATGCCCATTAGCTTGCTCCGGATCTTGGCTCCTTCGCTGACGTGCCCCAGCCAAAATTAACAAACATTTTCCAGGACTACTTCGACGCAGAGCCCACGTTCAAGCAATCGTACGCCCCACAATCGGGTGAAATCTTCGGAATTCTCGAGCAGATGAAGGAGGCCTTCGAGAAGGACCTGTCGCAGTCTCAGAAGACCGAGATGGCGAACCAGAAGGCGTACGACGAGCTGAAGGCCGCGAAGGTCGAGCAGATCGAGGCGGGGCAGGCGCAGATCGACAAGAAGTCGCAGGAGAAGCGCAGATCGACAAACCCCCAAAATCAAAAAAACTGAATCATGGAATCAGGCATCTGATTTTTGTCAACAAGAAACGCGAAGTTTCAAACAGACGTTGCAGGAGAAGGCGGAGACGGACGAGCGCCTGGCCAGCTCGAAGCAGGACCTGGAGGACACGCAGGAGACCACCCCCCATCCGCCAGGGCACGGCCAAGACGCCGAGGGGAGGCGCCGCTCGGGCTCGGGTCCGCTCCTGGCCCAGTGCACTCCCTCGCGTTCTCTCTCTCACTCTCTCTATCTTTCTCTGCCTTTGTCTCTGCCTCTGTGTGCGTGCGTGTGCGTGTGCGTGTGCGTGTGCGTGTGCGTGTGCGTGTGCGTGTGCGTGTGCGTGTGCGTGTGCGTGTGCGTGTGCGTGTGCGTGTGCGTGTGCGTGTGCGTGTGCGTGTGCGTGTGCGTGTGCGTGTGCGTGTGCTGCGTGTGCGTGTGCGTGTGCGTGTGCGTGTGCGTGTGCGTGTGCGTGTGCGTGTGCGTGTGCGTGTGCGTGTGCGTGTGCGTGTGCGTGTGCGTGTGCGTGTGCGTGTGCGTGTGCGTGTGCGTGTGCGTGTGCGTGTGCGTGTGCGTGTGCGTGTGCGTGTGCGTGTGCGTGTGCGTGTGCGGTGCGTGTGCGTGTGCGTGTGTGTGTGTGTGTGCGTGTGTGTGTGTGTGTGTGTGTGTGTGTGTCTGTGTGTGTGTGCGGTGTGTGTGTGTGTGGTGTGGTGTGGTGTGTGTGGCTCTGTTTGCCCGCGCGTGCGTGGCGTGCGTGCGTGCGTGCGTGCGTGCGTGCGTGCGCAGCGCGCGCGCGCGCGCGGCGCGCGCGTGTGTGTGTGTGTGTGTGTGGGTGTGTGTGTGTTGTGGGTGTGTGTGTGTGTGTGTGTCGTGCGCGCGTACGTGCGCGTGTGTGTGGTGTGTGTGTGTGTGGTGTGTGTGTGTGGTGTGTGTCGTGTGCGTGTGCGTGTGCGTGTGCGTGTGCGTGTGCGTGTGCGTGTGCGTGTGCGTGTGCGTGTGCGTGTGCGTGTGCGTGTGCGTGTGCCCGTGACGTGCCCGTGTGCGTGCGCGTGTGCGCGTGTGTGCGTGCGTGTGTGCGGTGTGTGCGTTGTGTGTGGTGGTGTGTGTGTGTGTGTGTGTGTGCGTGCGTGCGTGCGTGCGTGCGTGCGTGCGTGCGTGCGTGCGTGCGTGCGTGCGTGCGTGCGTGCGTGCGTGTGTGTGTGTGTGTGTGCGTGTTGTGCGCGCGCGTGCGTGCGTGTGTGTGTGTGTGTGTGTGTGGAATGTGAGTGCGCGCGCGTGTGTGTGTGTGTGTGTGTGTTCCGCTTGCGCGTGTGTGTTGTGTGTGTGTGTGTGTGTGTGTGTGTGTGTGTGTGTGTGTGTGTGCGTGCGTGCGTGCGTGCGTGCGTGCGTGCGTGCGTGCGCGTGCGTGCGTGCGTGCGTGCGTGCGTGCGCGCGTGTGTGTGTGTGTGTGTGTGTGTGTGTGTGTGTGTGTGTGTTGTGTGTGTGTGTGTGTGAGTGTGTGTGTGTGGTCCCTCTCCCTATCTTTTAAATTTAGGTATATGTATATATGTCTGTCTCCAGAGTTATGTCTAGACTCCAGGCTTTGGCCGACGGGAAAACGTGTTCGGGTATGCTGGATCCTGGTGCATTCCTGCGAATGGGAGGGATGCTTTGCTAAGCGGCAGGGTTGTCATATCCGTACTCCAAGGTCGACCCTCTTCCGATGATCGCCAGAACACATGATAGCTCAATATGCTGTGATAGCAGTGGTAGACCCTCAGTGTACCACGCTCCGCATGCTGAAGGGCCTTCGTGGACAGACACGGGTCAGTGCGAACACCCGTCTTCCAGAGCAGCGTCTCTTGCCAGCTGCGAGGTCTTTCTTCAGCCTGTCCTGCGACGTGCCCCGGCCTCTCGCAAGCGCGTCGCCTCCTCAGGAGTCCCTCGCTGCGGACGAGAAGTTCCTGATGATGCTGAAAGAGAAGTGCTCGATGACAGACGCCGAGTGGGAGGAGCGCCAAAAGACGCGCGCTGCAGAGATGGCGGCCGTTTCCAAGGCTCGTCGCCGCCGTCACCGCTGCCGCCGCCGTGACCATGTTCGAGAGGGCGGCATCCTCCTGGCAGGGGCACCCGGCTCGGCGGCTCCTCCTCCTCCTCCTCCTCCTCCTCCTCCTCCTCCTCCTCCTCCTCCTCCCCCTCCTCCCCCGCTTCGCTGAGGAGTCGGAGGTTGTCATTGAGTTCAAGCCTCACCATGATTTCAGTTTGTCGCCGCCGACCTCCTCCTCTGGGCAGGAGCCACGCAAAGATGGCAGGATCCTCGTCCTGTATGGTGGAGCGGTGGTGTCCTGATCTGGCCCGTCGGGTACGGGACGGCCTTCTCGAAGAGCAGCGGGTCTTTCTCCTGTGGCGCCATCGCTGTTTTTCTCCCCTTCGAGCGTCTTCACTTGCCCCCTGCACCTCCTCTCGCAGTAAGACAGTCACGGCGGCCGTTTTTGTGCGATTTGTCCGCCTCTGGGGGCCCTTGTCGGGCCCTGGGGCCGTCAAAAGCGGTTCAGGACGAAACGCCAGTCCCGGGGAGGGGGGTCCAGACTTCGGGGTGCCGCGGAGGGAGGAAGTGAGGGGGGGCAGGCATTCTCAGATGGCGGCGCGGCTTCTGAGAAGCCCACCGTGGCTTCGGAGAAGGCTCGGGAAGCTCCAGGGAGGACCTCTGGCCTCCTGAGCCTTCTGAGAAGCCTCGCCCCCTCTGCCTTCCTCCCTGGGCGCGCCGCCGAGAGAAGCGAAGGCCCTCGCCATCCTCAGCACCGACGACGCCCACGACCTCTACACCCGCACCTTCAACAAGGGCGCCTCCCTGCTGCAGCAGCGGAGCTCTGCTGGCTCCGCCAGGCGCGACGCCGCCTCCAAGGTCATCGCCGACGCCGCGAAGCGACTGCACAGCCAGGGGCTCTCCAAGCTGGTCCCCGAGGGGAGAAACACGATGACCGAGACCGAGAGAAGCCGCGGGCTTCTGTCGACGCCGGACATGGTCGTGGTCCATGCCAGCCGTCGCCGATTCGCCAGGAGGACCCACGGCTCGACGGTGACCAAGATGAGCGATGGCCAAGATCGACACCGAAGCTTTTGCGTCCAGTCTTGGTCATGGTCCTCGTGTTCTGTCCCTCCAGGCCCTGACGGTGAAGCTGGACGCGTTCGAGCGCGTGAAGAAGGCCATCGACGACATGCTGGCAGCGCTCCAGGCGGCTGGCCTCCTCTCGGGCGGCGGGGTCTGCACGTGTCCACCGCCCCCCTGGCCGGGCCCATCCTGGGTCCCAGGAGCGGCATGCCTGCCTCCCTGGCCCAGGCCAGGAGGGCGTATACACCGGTCCTGGGCTTGAGTCGGGCGTGTCCCTTCTGCAGGAGGAAGATTCGAACATAGTAAAGAATAATCGTCTGAGGACGCTTGCATGACTAGTTTTGAATCATTTTGAGCATTTTTGGTTTATGTAATGCTGTTCCCCTCAGATCCGCCTGCAGGAGGACATGCCCGAGCTCATCCTGGGCCCGGGCTGGGCCTGGCCAGGGGCGGTGGACGTGTGCAGACCTCTGCCCGCCGCGCGCCGCATCGTTCCTGGTGCCACTCTCCCTCGCGCGGCCTTTCCTGCCGCATCTCGCCTTTCCGCAGAGGCTGCCGCGCGATCCCGACCCGACTGGCGCATGCAGTGGGGGAATGGCTTTTGTCGGGATTTCCCGCCCCATCGAACGTCGTCCATCGTCCTTTAACAGGAGGATGGTTGCTCTCGGAGCGGACCTAGTTTCGCTTGCATGGACTGTGACCTCGGGAACACGGACCCACTGTTTTTCCAAACCAGACGGGTCGATACGACGGCAGCCCCGCGCAACCCAAGTGTCCCAAAGTGGTGTTTGCTGGAGCGGAGGAGGAGGAGGAGGAGGAGGAGGAGGAGGGAGGAGGAGGAGGAGGAGGAGGAGGAGGAGGAGGAGGAGGAGGAGGAGGAGGAGGAGGAGGAGGAGGAGGAGGAGGAGGAGGAGGAGGAGGAGGGAGGAGGAGGAGGAGGAGAGGAGGAGGAGGAGGAGGGAGGAGGAGGGAGGAGGAGGAGGAGGAGGAGGAGGAGGAGGAGCGAGGAGGAGGGAGGAGGAGGAGGAGGAGGAGAGGAGGAGGAGGAGAGGAGGAGGAGGAGGAGGAGGAGGAGGAGGAGGAGGAGGAGGAGGAGGAGGAGGAGGAGGCGAGGAGGAGGAGGAGGAGGAGGAGGAGGAGAGGGAGGAGGGAGGAGGAGGAGGAGAGGGAGGAGGAGGAGGAGGAGGATGAGGAGGAGGAGGAGAGGAGGAGGAGCGAGGAGGAGGAGGAGGAGGAGGAGGAGGAGGAGGAGGAGGAGGAGGAGGAGGAGGAGCGAGGGGAGGAGGAGGAGGAGGAGGAGGAGGAGGAGGAGGAGGAGGAGGAGGAGGAGGAGGAGGAGGAGGAGGAGGATGGAGGGGGAGGAGGGAGGAGGAGGAGCAAGGAGGAGCGAGGAGGAGCGAGGAGGAGCGAAGAGGAGCGAGGAGGTGCGAGGAGGAGCGAGGAGGAACCAGGAGGAGCCAGGAGGAGGAAGAGGAGGAAGAGGAGGAAGAGGAGGAAGAGGAGGAGGAGGAGGAGGAGGAGGAGGGGGAGCAAGGAGGAGCGAGGAGGAGCGAGGAGGAGGAGGAAGAGGAGGAGGAGTACCAGTGTAACCACAAGAGTCATCAACGATGCTGGAGTAAACCCTCCCTCCGAGCTTCCTCTTCATAGGCCCCTACAGCGGTTCATTTCCATTGACGGAACTGCTCCGTTGGAAGACAATCGTTGAAAGCCCCTAAAGCATGCCAACGCATTGTTCGGGATTCCAGCGCCACGGATCAACCTGACTATTGCGTCCGGACGATCGTGAAATGTGCCAGACCGCCATTCCTGGGACTTCAACACCGCGAATCAACGTAACTGTTGCACCCGCATAATTCTGAACCTTTCCAAACCAACATGTCTAGTACGTTGACATGGGAGCCAGTGAAACTCTTGTATGTTTAAGCGAAAGTGCGCGGCGCTTAGGCGAGAGCCACATTCTGAAAACGGCCCGCCCTCAATCCGCAAAACAGCTGCAACTTCTAAAACGAATGTGCGCGGCGCTTAGGCGAGAGCCACATTTTGAAAACGGCCCGCCCTCACTCCGTAAACCATTTGCAACTCTTAAAACGAATGTGCGCGGCGCTTAGGCTAGAGCCACATTTTGAAAGCGACTCGCCCTCAATCCGTAAACCATTTGCAGTTTTTGAAACGAATGTGCGTGGAGATAACGCGACAGCCACATGTTGGAAACGATCCACCCTCAATCCGTGAAGCTCTTGCTGTTTTTCAGCGAATGTGCGCGGCGCTAAGGCGAGATCCACATATTGGAAAACGGCCCGCCCTCCATCGGTGAAATTGTTGCCAATGTTTCAGCTTCAGAGTCATAAGTGGTGAGGAAGTCTCAGGCGAAACGCCCAGCTCACCCTAAAAACTTGCCTCAGGGTGCGACATGGATAACTTATTCATAAGGAAAAGGAATGGAGGAGGAGATGGAGGAGGAGGTGGAGGAGAAGGAGAAGGAGAAGGAGGAGACGGAGGAGGAGGAGGAGGAGGAGGGGGAGGAGTGAGGAGGAGGAGAAGGAAGAAAGGTGCGGAAGAGGTGCGGAAGAGGAGCGCGGATGAGGAAGAGGGGCGAGGAGCATGGAGGAGCAGTGAGGAGGTGGAGCGAAGAGGAGGATGAGGGGTAGGTGGACGAGGAGAAGGAGCGTGGGAACGAGAGCAGGACTCTGCAGGAAACACCATTAGCACCAATCAGCAGTAATCAACGCCGAAGAGCATGAAGCAGCCGCGAACGACGGATCTTTGTAAAGTTGCGAACTGCCTCATTGCTCAGATGAAGACTCAGCTGCTCAGTTGATGAACCTCATCCGCGAAGCCTGATGGCTTCCAACAGGGTGGCCGATCGATTTACCTGAATCCTGAGGCCTTCGGGGCCCTTTTGAACCTTGCGCCTCTTGTGGGCTCTTGTGGTCCTTGGCCCGTGTGCCCCTTGCGACCCTGTGACTCTGTGTGACCTATTATGGACCTTTGGACGCTTGTGACATTTGTGGCCTTGGTGACCCTAGGAGCCCTCGGAACCCTCGTGCTCCTTGCGTCTGTTGTGGTCCCTTGTGATCCTGCGGCCCTTGCGTCTCTTGTGGACCCTCGCGACCCTCGTGACCCCTGCAGCCACAGTGCTCCTTTGGACCCTTGTCGACTCTTGCGCCCTGCTGTAACACTGTGCTGCCCGTTGGGCCCTTGGGTCCCATGCGACTCTTGTGATCCCCTCGGCCCTGTGGCCATCGAGCCTCTTGTGGCCCTTGTGACCCTTGGGGCCCCCCACAACACGTGATCCAGTGGCCCGCCGGTGCCGTGCAGTGGCACCATGGTTCTGTGGTGGCGCCGTGTCGCGCCGTACCCTGCCCTGGCGCCGTGGGGGCCGTGCCGCTGTGCCGTGCCGTGGTGCCGGGAGTCGTCCGGTGCCGTGGTGTCGTGCCGTGCCGTGCCGTGCCGTTGCTGCCTCTCTGTCGCTGTCTGGGGTCGTTCTTGCGGTGAGATGTCTGGGCCCACCCCAGGCGCGAAGACAGTCGCGCTTCGCGCGTCGCGGCTCTGGCTGGAGAGCTGCCCTTCTCCAAGGTCGCCTCGCGAGGACTCGAAGATAGCCGCGCGCCGAGCACCGCTGGGGGCCATTCTCGAAAGGAAGTGCCCTTAGTTTGTGCAGTGTGCCTAGCATGCCTAGCAGCTGGCAGCCCACCTGCCAGCAGCGGGCCCTGAACCATGTAGCTGACTCGCGTGGAAGCCGCGCAAGAGTCCTTGTGCGTAGGTTGTTGGTGCGAGGGGCTTTCTGTCTGGCTGTTTGCCTGACCGTTGGTCGCGGTTGGTGGCAGTGCCTTGCGCAAGGTGGACCATGTCGCACGCAGAGCATGACGCAAACATTCTGGCATGCCACTTTTATTTCGCAGCCCGCGACGCGCCATGGCCAGGATGTGGTTTTCCACGCATGCCGCTCGACGAAGCATGCCGCCAACCTCGCGACTTTGGCAAGATGTGCAATGTGCATGTGGTCGGAGGGGTTCACAGGAGGGCGACCCAGAGATGATAGCTTTGAGCTGCAAACGCGCTTGTAGCAGCACAGCGCGTTGAGGGAATTTTGAACAGCGCCATGGGCTCGGGGGCATAGCGGCGTAGAGCAAACACGGTACATGAAACGGAACCGGCATTCGCCCAGGAGCAGCAGGCTGCAGAGGTCAAGCACAAAGACTTCTGCGTGGCCGAGCTCGACGAGAACCAGCTCCAGACCGAGAAGAAGACCATGGAAAAGCAGGACCTTGAGGCCCTCATCGCCAAGCTGGAGACCACGATCAAGCACCTGACGGAGGCGCTCGAAACCCTCAAGGCAGAGATCGCGGAGATGGAGGTGCAGATGAAGCGCGCGGGGGAGACCCGCGAAAAGGAGAACGCGGAGTTCCAGGTTCGGCGGCGTGCCCAAGGGAGGGAAGCCAGAAGGGGCCGGCCTCCTCAGAGTAGAAAGCCTCTCAGAAGGCTGGGGGCCTCCTGAGCCTTCTGAGAGGTCCCGCCCCCTCTGCCTCCTCCCGTGGGCGCGCCGCCCGCAGGTGACGGTCGCCGACCAGCGTGCCACCCAGCAGATCCTGAAGAAGGCCCTGGCCGCCCTCGGGGAGTTCTACGGCAAGCACACCCCCGCCTTGGTGCAGAAGCAAGCGCCCGAGGGCTTCGCGCCGCCCAAGGGCTTCGACGTGTACGAGAAGTCTGCGGGCAGCAGCGGCGTGATGGCGCTCCTCTCGCAGATCGTCACGGACGCGAAGGCGATGGAGGACGAGATCGTCCGCGCGGAGGAGGACATGCAGAAGGCCTACGAGGCCTTCGTGATCGAGACGAACGCCTCCATCGAGGCTAAGAACAAGGAGATCGTCAACAAGTCTCTGGAGAAGGCGAAGGCCGAGGAGCGACTCGTGGAGGCCGAGGCGGACCTGGACTCCACCAACACGGAGCTGGGCGAGCTGGCCGACTACAACGCCCAGCTGCACGGGAGCTGCGACTTCACCCTCAAGAACTTTGATCTGCGCCAGGAGGCGCGCATGGAAGAGATGGATGCCCTCAGGCAGGCGAAGCAGATCCTCTCCGGCGCAGACTTCGGGGCCTTTCTGCAGATGGCGTGAGGCCTGCCGTGGCCCCGATGGCTGGGACCCCCGGGTGCCCTTGGCCCTTGGCCCTTGGCACTCCTCCAGCCTATTCTCGGAAGGCGTTCGCTCTTGACATAAGTCCCCTCCCAGCTGAACGCACACAGACACAGATATGTACGTCTACGTAGTGAGCATCTCCATCTACATCCACAGCAACATCTACATGTGCATCTACATGTGCATCTACAGCTCGATCTACATACACATCTACATCTAGCTACTACTTCTATGTCTACATATACACTGGCATGACTACATGCACACATGTACATAACCTTTAATATACACATGCAAATGCAAACTCACAACCACGTACGCACATGTGCACGTACAGGCATGTATACACATATGCATGCGTACGCATTTACACATGCAAGCACACACGCATTTACATGTTCGTACAACATGCATATGCGTATGCGTATACATATACATTTACACACGCATATACACATGAACATACGTATGTACACATCTAGACATCTACATTCATACGTGACTCTACATCAACCCCTGCATCTAAACATACATATGCTTGTACACATACACAAATTCATACACACACACGCAGATGTTTATCCATACCATATGCGCCGTACATCTACACGCACATCCACACCACCCACATATATACATATATACACATGCACATGCACCTAGACATAAACATGAATCATCACATACACGTGCACGCAGAAGCTGCGTGCGTACACGCATATACTCATGCACGTCCATATGCGTTTGGCAATACATGCATGTACACATCTATACATGCACACACATATACACACATGTTCATACGCACATGCATATACACATACATGCACATTCACGTATAAGGTAGTTTACATACGCACATATACAGATATGCAATTACCCATTCACAAAATCTGACAGGTGCCTTGCGGGTTGGGGGGTGGGGCGGCCCCCTGGGCGCCGCAGCGGCCCCACAGCGGCCCCAAGAGGGCCCCCAAAGTACCAAAGACAGCTTAAAACATCGCCCACGGGGCCCCGCAGCGGCCCCAGAGGCCCCCCAAATCGCCCTCAGCCCCCCAAGAGGCCCCTCGAACTGGCAAAGACGGCTCCACACGTCATCTTCAGTACCCGGGAAGCTTCCAAAACGCACCCAGGGAGCTCCAAGGGGACCTCGGAGAGGGCTGCATTGAGCAACCATCGTCGCATTCGATTTGGAAAAACGACATTTCCAACAGACTCGATGTTTCGCAACCCTCCTATGTTGGGTACTCGTTTTGAATAGAGCACCGTCGTCTCCACCTCCTCCTTCTCCTCCTCCCCCTCCTCCTCCTCCTCCTTCTCCTCCTCCTCCTCCTCTTTCTCCTCCTCCTCCTCCTCCTCCTCCTCCTCCTCCTCCTCCTCCCCTTCCTCCTTCCTCCCTCCATTCTCGTCCTCCTCGTTTTCTTCCTCCTCCTCCTCCTCCCTGCCTTGTGAATTTGCCGTCCCCTGGGGGGCTGCGATCTGCGCAGCTGTAGCCACTTTCGTGGGCTCCTGGGAGGGCCAGCGGAGGTACGTCATACGCAGATCACCACGAGACCTCTCCCTCCCCTGGGGGACTGCGATCTGCGACACCGTCGCCACTTTCGTGGGCTTTTGGGAGGCCCAGCGGAGGTACGTCCTACGCGGATCACCACGGGTCCTCGCCGCTCACTGGGTGGCTGCGATCTGCGAAATTGTCGCCACTTTCGTGGGCTCCTGGGATGGCCAGCGGGGGCGCGTCATACGCAGATCACCACGAGACCTCGCCGTCCTGTGGGTGATTGCGATCTGCGACACTGTCGCCACTTTCGTGTGCTTCTGGGGGGGGGGGCAGCGGAGGTAGGACATACGCAGATCACCACGGGACCTCGCCGTCCCCTGGGGGGCCTGCGATCTGCGACACCGTCGCCACTTTCGTTGTCTCCTGGGGGTGCCAGCGGAGGTGCGTCACACGCAGATCACCACGAGACCTCGCTGTCCCCTGGGGGGCTGCGATCTGCGAATTTGTCGCCACTTTCGTGGGCTCCTGGGGGGCACAGTGGAGGTACGTCATACGCAGATCACCACGAGACCTCGCCGTCCTCTGGAGGGCTGCGATCTGCGAAACGGTCGCCCCTTTGTTGGGCTTTTGGGGGGCCCATCGGAGGTACGTCCTACGCGGATCACCACGGGACCTTGCCGCCCACTGGGTGGCTGCGATCTGCGAAATTGTCGCCACTTTCGTGGGCTCCTGGGATGGCCAGCGGGGGTACGTCATTCGCAGATCACCACGGGACCTCGCCGTCCACTGGGTGGCTGCGATCTGCGAACATGTCGCAACTTTCGTGGGCTTTTGGGAGGCCCAGCGCATCTACGTCCCACGCAGATCACCATGAGACCTCGCAGTTCTTGGGGGGGGGGGCTGCGATCTGCGAACACGTCGCCTCTTTCGTGGGCTTCTGGGAGGCCCAGCGGAGGCACGTCCTACGCGGATCACCACGGGACCTCGCCGTCCACTGGGGGGCTGCGATTTGCAAACTGGTCGCCACTTTCGTGGGCACCTGGGGGGCCCGGCGGAGGCACGTCATTCGTAGATCACCACGAGACCTCGCCGTCCCCTGGGGGGGGGTTCGATCTGCGACACTGTTGCCACTTTCGTGGGCTTCTGGGGGGGGCCAGCGGAGGTACGTCCTACGCAACTCGCCACGAGACCTCGTCGCCACCTGGAGGGCTGCGATCTGCAAATACGTCGCCACTTTCGTGGGCTCCTTCGAGGGCCAGCGGAGTGACGTCATAGGCGATCACCACGAGACCTCGTCGCCCCCTGGGTGGTTGCGATCTGCGAAACTGTCGCCACTTTCGTGGGCTTTTGGGAGGGCCAGCGGAGTGACGTCCGACGCGGATCACCACGAAGCCACCCCCTGGGGGGCTGCGGTCTGCGAAATTGTCGCCACTTTCGTGGGCTCCTGGGAAGCCCAGCGGAGGTACGTCCCACGCAGATCACCACGAGACCCCGCCGTCCCGTGGGTGATTGTGATCTGCGACACTGTCGCCACGCGCAGCGAATATGACATGGCGCTGTCCGTTGACCATGCCGCATCCCGTCTTCAGCTGCCTGTTGCTTGTAATGCGTGCGGGCACATGCTACGTTTAACTCAAGGCGCTGTACTGTCATAGCGCGCAGAGCGCTCTCCTGCAATGCGAACACAGCGCAAGGCGCTGCTACTCCCACGAACTATGCCTCCAACCGTCCCTCCTCCACATGTTTCCACGCCCCCTCGTTGTCGCTCTCCTGCTAACGACCTGATTCTTAAGAGTGGCGCCGCACATGTGAAACACCTGAGTCTGGCCCGACGTTCGGTGGCGAAGCGTTCGAGGGCAGTGCGGATCATTCAATGATGGCCTTTGTATTGAGCGATCCGCTGTATACTCGCCACATGCTTAAAAAGAGTCGGGTGCGTCCCCGTTTTTTTTTTTTGTTTTGTTTTTTCCTCTCTTCCTCCCCCTTTCTGAGCGTGAAGACAGCCCTAGGGGCCTCCAAGATCGTCCGGGCTCGAAGGTGGCTCCGAGACGGCCCCAGAACGGCCCAAGAGGTGCCCAAAACGGTCCCAAGAGGAGGCCCACGAACGTGCCAACGCAACCGGAAACGTCCCCACGGCGGCTCAAGAGGCGCCCAAGCTGGTGCAAAACGGCCCCCAGACGGCCCAGGAGGAACCCTACACGGCCCAAGAGGGCTGCTCTTCTCCAAAGTGGCTTCGCGAGGGCGCGAAGATGGCCGCGCGTCGTGCACTGCCGGGTGCGATGCGCGACGTTGGGTGGCCTCCTTCAATCCTTTCTGGGGTGGGCGCGGTGTTTGTCGACTGCGCGCGAGAGTGTTTTTTTGTTCCCTCCCTTGGTTGGGTTCTCGTTTTGAGTCGAGCGCTGTGGTCTCCACCTCCTTCTCTCCCTCCCCCTCCTCCCGCCTCCCCTTTCTCCCTCCTCGTCTTCTCTCCTCCCGCCTGCCTTCTGCCTCCTGCCTCGTGCCCGCGCTCTGCGAAGCTGTCGCCACTTTCGTGGGCTCCTGGGAGGTCCAGCGGGGATGTGTCCCACGCGGATCACCACGAGACCTCGCCGTCCCCGGGGGGGCTCCGATCTGCGAAGTCGTCGCCAGTTTCGTGGGCTCCTAGGAGTCCAGCGAGGGGGTGTTCCACGGGGATCGCCAAAACCTCGCTGTCCCCTGGGGGGCTGCGATCTGCGAAGTCCCCCGGCCTTCTGAGAAGTTCTCTGAGCTCCTGAAGGCGATCGGGGAGGGCCTGGCAGGGTTCCAAGAGGGTGGCGCAAGAGAGGCTCGGAGAGCCAGTGGCCAAACTCCGTCTGACGGAGTTTGGTGTCTTCCTTGCTTTTGTCTGTCCGTACCCCCCTGGCCCAAGCCATTTGGACCTGGGCTGCGGCGCCCCGCAGCTCCTCGTGGTGATGGCAGACCTTCGGCCGTCCCGGTGGCCCAGGAGCGATCTCTCGTGATCTCCGGAACCCGGGAAAAGGGTGAAGCCGCCCCCCGTGGGGAGGCGATCGTTTCTGAGCTCCCTTCGAAGTGCCCCCAGGGCTCCTGAATCACTGGTAGCCCCACGCGCACGCGTGGTTGGAGCTCGGTTTCCATGGTGCATGTTTTTTTTTCTGTTGGTTGTAGCTGTTTTTTTTTAAATGCAAAGCATGATTTTGGGCGCTGCATTCAGGTTCACGGCCTGATTTTTCATATGGTGATCTATTTTTTTTTGTTCTGTTGGTGTGTTTTTTGTTTCGTTATCATGCTGGCGGTTTTTTTTTGGGGGCAAGTGGTTGTGAATTCTGCCTTTGACCATGTGGGTCGGGTGTTCCTATGTGCGCGATGCGAAGAAGTGGGCGGGGTTCAGGATAACAAAAAAAAACAAATCACATGGGACCGTCGCTGCGATACAGGGTGGAGGTGGATGAGGAGGAAGAGGAGGAGGAGGAGTTCGGCAGCGGCGGCGGGGTTCGAAATGACCACGACGACGGCGATGCGGAGGAGGCAGGAGCAGGACAGGAGGGGGAGGATTAGGATGCCGATCCCCCCATCGGCTCGTGCCCCTGCGCCGCCCGCCGCCGCGGGCTGGCGCCGCGACCATGGACGTGGAGTCCAGGGTCCTCGTGGCCCTGGCCCAATCGCGCGGCGTCGTGGACGCCGCAGCGATCAAGCGGCTGAACACGGCGCGCCCGCCCAGGGGAGGGAGCGGGGCCAGGAGCGTGGCGATGACGAGGGAGGAGGAGGAGCAGGAGCGGGCCGACGGGGGATGAGGAGGAGGAGGAGGAGGAGGAGGAGGAGGAGGAGGAGGAGGAGGAGGAGGAGGTAGGAGGAGAAAGAGGGAGGATCAGGAGAAGAAGGAGCATGAGAATGAGGAGCATGATGAGGAGGATGACGACGACGATTACGACGACGACGAGGACGACGAGGGCCAGGAGGTCAGGAGGAGGATGACTCGAGGACCAGGAAGAGAGGAGGAAGATCATAATAACGATGATGATGATGATGATGATGGTGATGATGATGATGGTGATGATGGTGAGCATGAACATGATGATGTTGATGTTGATGGTGATGATGACGATGATGATCTTGATAATGATGATAATGATGATGATGATTATAATGATGATGATGATGACGATGATGATGATGATGATGATGATGATGATGATGAAGCTCGTCGGTCTTCCTCCTCCTCCTCCGCCTCCTCCTCTTCCTCCTCCTCCTCCTCCTCCTCCTATCTTGCTCCTCCTCATTCCTCGTCGGCCCACTCCTACTCCTGCTGCTCCCTCTTCCTCGCCGCGCTCCTGGCACCGTTACCTCACCGTTCCTCCTCCTCCTTCCTCTTCCTCTTATCGATATGGGCTGCAGAGTTGGAAACATGAGGGGCAATCCGTCCTTCCGCCAGTCCGTCCGTAGCTTTTTGGATCGGTCTCCCTGCGCCCGGCCCTAGCTTTTTGGATCGGTCTCCCTGGCGCCGATGGCTGCTTGGGTTCGCTCCCTCAGCGGGGCCCTGAAGGCCTGGTGTCCCAGCAGGGCCGAGGGGCCTGGCGCCCAGGGCGCCGCGCCCCCCGGCGCGCTCGTGCCCGCTCCTGGGGACGTGGGGCAGCACGGCGGCGCCGCGAACCCGGGCGTCGCCTCGTGGTTCGTGGTCTGGCAACGGGTGGCGCGCGGCCTCATGCGCCTGGCGTTCCGCCGCCGTTGCTGGGGCTTGCTCGGGCAAGTCCTCAAGGACATCAAGGCCCTCCCCCCTCTACTCCCCCACGACTCGTATCCGACAGGTTCCTCCACCTCAGGACTCGTCCGATCCCCCTCCTCCTCCTCGTCCTCCTCCTCTTGCTAGACTCCTGCTCCTCCTCCTCCTCCTCCGCCCCCTCCTGCTCGACTCCTGTTCCTTCTCCTACTGCTCCTCCTCCTACTGCTCCTCCTCCTCCTCCTCCTCCTCCTCCTCCTCCTCCGTCCACCCTCGCTCTCCCTAGTCCTCTGCATATTCTTAGTAACTGATCGAGGCGCGCGGGCAGGGCGTCCTTGGGGTCTGACGGCGTGACTGCCGCGCTGGGCTGGCGTTGGCGCTGCCTGCGTACTTGGACGGCTACGTGGGCAACCACGTAGCGCCATGGCCAGGGCCGTCGTCGACGAGTTCGCGCGCGGCGTCGAGCACCTCTGCCTCTGAGGCGGACGGTGCCTCCCGCGACGTCGTCGCGGGCAATCGTTGAATTTCAATTGAATTTTCAGTTCGAGCCTTTAGCCGCCTCGAAACATAGAAAGAGTGCGAAGATCCACCGTGCTGCCTCATCCTCATGCTTATGATGCTACTCCCTCGCCCTCCTTTGTTACATCCCCTTCCCTCCTCCCTCCTTTGCTACCTCCTCCTCTGTTACCTCCCCCTCCCTTCCTCCCTCGGCCCGACTCTTCCCCTCTTCCTTCCATCGTTCCAACCCGGGTGGCTCATCTCCGCCTCCGCCCTCCCTTCGATCCTCGTTTTCTTTTCCGCCGAGCGCCGCAAGGCGTTGCGCGGCCCTGCAGGCCGCCCGGCAGCCGCCCGCGCAGCTCGCTCGGGGTTGGCGGAGGAGCGAGGAAGGCTAGGAGGGCTAGGAGGAGCGAGGAGGGAGGAGGAGCGAGGAGGAGCGAGGAGGGCTATCGAGACTACGCAGGAGAAGAGGACGAGCCACACTAACGAAATGAAGAGGAGGAGGAGGAGGAGGAGGAGGAGGAGGAGGAGGAGAAGGAGTCCGAGGAGTCCGAAGAGGAGGAGGGGGAGGGAGGAGGGAGGAGGAGGAGGAGGAGTAGGAGGAGGGGGAGGATATGCGAAAATGGGGGGGGGGGGGGGGTGCGAGAAGCAGTGGCAGACGGAGCCCCAAGTAAACGTTCCTCCTCCCAATCCCTCGGCCTCCTTTTCCTCGTCCGCCTCACATCCTTCGTCCTCCTACGTCCTCCTGCACTGCTGCGCCCCTTCTCCCCATCAACGCAATGCACAGCCCTCGACTCTCCACATCTCTTCCCCTTACTCGACCTCGTCTCTTTAAACCGTCTCTTTCAAAGGGGCTCTGCATCCGTGTCTCCTTGCCCCCTGCCCCCATGTCCCGGGGTCCTCAGAGTCCTCAGACCCCTCTCGCCCCGCCCAATCGCCCCCGACTCCGTCTCCCTCGGCTCCTCGCGGTCCTAGGCCCTAGGCCGCCGCAGCGCGCGGCGCCCAGGTCACCCGCGTTGGTTCCTCGACGTCCTCTCGCGAGAAGGCGCGCCCCTGTCCCTCGAGGCCGTTCCCCGCTTCTGCAGCAGCTTGGGTCATGAGCTGCGAGGGTGGGCGGGATTGAGGGCGCGCATCGGCTCCGTCGCACCGATCGTGCACGTTCCCGATTCAGACGATGAGGGCCAGCAGCAGCAGCAGCAGCATCAGCAGCAGCAACATCATGAAATTGTGCCCCATCAGCAAGACGCAGACCGCGATCGAATACAACAGCTGGAAACAATAGTGGCGGAACAAAGGCTGCCCAGCCACAACGTCGGGACTGCTGCGCCCTTGACCCAGCGGGGGCGGCCCAGCACGCGAGTTGGACCCCGTCGGCCCGTCGGCGGGGCTGCCACTGCGACGGGTGCCGCCCCCGGGGGTCACGGGCGCAGCAGCCCCGGCGCGGGGCTGACCAGCGAGGGCAGTCATCAAACGTTTGCGGCAGAAGCTCCGACGTCGACCGCCTGGCCGCAGGAGACCAGGGGCCCTAGAGGTGGAGCGGGGGGGGGAGGATGGATCATGCTTCGGCGCAGCAGGAAAAGCAGCAGGAAAAGCAGAAGAAGAAGTGCGATGAGGGGCGTCAAGGAACCGAGGAGTTTAAATGAGGGGGCTGAGGAGGGCGGGCGGATGGAACGGGCGTAGGAAGGCCGAGTGGCGAGGAGGGGGGGGGGCAGAGAAGGGCAGCAAGACGGCAGCATCAGAGCGGCTAGAGCGTTCGCCTTCCCCTCTCAGCAGTCCTCCTCAGTCCTCCTCCTTCTCCTTCCTCATCTGTGCCCCTCTGATATCCTTCTCCTCCGCCTCCTCCTCCCCGGGGCTCCTCCCCCTTCCTCCTCCTCCTCCTCCTCCTCGACTCCTCATCCTCCCCCCTTCCTCCTCCCCATCTTCCTCCTCGCCATCCTCCTGCAAGGACCCGTGGGCGCGGGAAAAATACAGTGGCCAAGTATGAAGCTGCCGCGGCCGAGAAGGGCCGCATGGAGATCGCTCGGAAAGGCACTCGGAACCTGACGGATTCATCTAAGATATCCATCGCCCTTAGGCGGAATTATTCGAACGTGGCCGCCTCAGATCTCGGCAAGGTTGTGTTGGACGATCTCTCGGGCCAGACGGTTTGTCGGGCCGAGCTTGTGACTGCGGCGGCTTTGTGTGCATCTGCTAAATTTGGGTATTATCGTGCGCTGCACGACGCTGTGTATGGCCCTGGATGTTCAGGTATTGTCGTGCATTCTGTGCTATCCGACGCGACCAACAGCTCCGTGTTCAAGGGGGAGAAGCTGCAATCGACCATAGTTGAGTCTCTGTACGTCCAGGGCGACGTCGCCCTCACAGGGGCGTCCTTGAAGGATGACCTCACAGCGGTGAGCAAGGCGTGCCGCCACTTGAAGCGCGTCGCGGACATTTTGGCCGTGAAGGATGCCAGCGCCATGGGCCTGTGGACGCTGTTGCACAAGCAGTTTAAGAGCATCGGCTGTCCGTCGTGGACAGATTCAGCAGCGCCGCCCGGGCCCTGGGTAAATGCCAAAAAAAACGAGGAGGCTGAGGGGAGGACCTTGACATGGATGGGTGACGGTGAAGAGGACGAGGAGAGGGGAAGGGGAATGGGGCTGATGGGGAGAGGTGGAGGGGTGGAGGGGAGGGGTAGGAGTAGGAGAGGACATACTGAGGACAGAGAGTGGGCGCGGCAAGCAGGGAGGGGAGCAGTGATAGAGGGCGCGGCAAGGAAAGGACGACGAGATTCCCCGGCCCCCCCCGCCCCGCTGCTGGCCTGCCCACACGGTCGCGTCGCCTCCTCGCCTCCTCGCCTCCTCGTTCGGCGATCGGGCCCCCCGGCGCTGCCCCCGCGAGTCCTCGGCCTTCTGCAGCTTGAGGCGCTGCGCCTGCGCCCGGCGCCTCATCCCTCTATTCCTTTTCGTCCCCCATAGCCCCATAGCCCCTCGTCGTCGTCGTTGCTGCTGCCGCTGCTGCTGCTGTTCCTCCTCCTCATCCTCCTCCAGTTTGGTTCCTCAGACCGACGTGTGCAAAAATGCAAAAATCAGCCTCCTCCCTCCTCCCGGCCCCTCCTCCTCCCCCCCCTCCTCCTCCTCTTCCTCCTCCTCCTCCTCCTCCTCCTCCGCCTCCTCCTCCTCCTCCTCCTCCTCCGACTCCTCCTCCGACTCCTCCTCCTCCTCCTCCTCCTCCTCCTCCCCCCCCCCCTCTCCCTCATTCTACCCCGCCTCCTCCTCCTCGGACTCCTCCTCCTTCCCGTTCCCCTCCCCCAAATCGACGAGTCGACGACGCCCTGGGATGTACGATCGGCGCCCCTCCGCTCCGCCCCCCGCGCTGCCTCTCGTCCGACCCCAGGCCTGATGAACCAGTGCCTGACACGTTCACGTCCTATCTGTACACTGCGGACTGCGGCCCAGACCAGGTGGGCCTAAAGAAGATCGTCCGTGCTGCAGTCTCTCAGAGCCCTCGTTGCGTGTCTCTCCACGTGGATTGCATGCAGCACGGGAACCATCGCATGGTCAAGGGGGGGCTTACTCTAGAAGAGATGATCCTTCACGATTTAGGGGTTACGTGGAAGTATTACAGCGGCCTGTGTAAGCTAACGCACGCGTGGCGCGAGGTGCACAACGATATATTTCAAGCTTGGGCGCGCGCATACGGGCCTCTCAGTGCAATGACGTTGGTCAAGTGTTTACCTAGGAAGCCGATTGCAGAGAGGTGGGGCACAATAGATGGGACCGAGGCTTACATGACCAATGCTGGCCGAGATCGTGTTGCCACAATTGTCACTGCGGTGTTGACTGCCCTTGTTAAGAAGTCTGGCGCTGCCAAGAAGGCTGCGGCTGCACCCATTAAAGATGATGATGGCCCTGGCCCCCTAGACGAAGTAGCCATCGAGGAGACTGTGCGGTACAGGGAAATGATGGGCAGGTGGCGTCGGGACGTGCTGTGCATAATAGCGGACCCCATCTTTTGGATTACTTTGAAGTTCTCCCACAGAGCCCGAAGTCCTTTGACTGGCTTCCTGGCGTACAACCAGAAAGTTCGCACCAACGACGAGCTGTGGCGAGACGGCCCAGCAATCGTGCAGCTTGCAACGGGGCGGGCCCGCAGTTTCATGGACGAGTTCGACAGGATGTTGGACGACCCTTGGTGGGGCACTGTCATCGACGAGTATGCTGACGAGCTGACCCCGGCCCAGTGCAGGGGGATGCGCCTCTTGGCAGTGTCGTTGATCCTGTTCTATGCCGCTGCTTTCGACAGGCGAATTGTCAGGCCGATCTCCAAGTTCTGGGCCAAAAAAATGTTTATCTTAGGCGAGTGGGTGTGTGAAATGCGCGCGTGTAACTAGGTATAGATTATGTGGAAACGCACGCGTGAACTAACGTGACACCTACGCTGCGCGCGCGTGCGCGCTCGTGCATGCGCCCTCCCTGCCCTCCCATGGTTTACTCGCCCTCTCTGTCCTCGCGCATGTGCGTCTGCGTTCGAGTGCGAGACGGCGCCCGGCGAGGTGCCAGAAAAAAGTGTGCGTGCGTGTGCGTGTGTGTGTGTGTGTGTGTGCGTGTGCGCGCGCGTGTGTGTGCGCGTTGTGCGTGGCGCGTGCGATCGCGCGATGTGCGTGCCGTCCTTCCTCTGCCCCCTCTCTCTCTCTCTCTCTCTCTCTCTCTCTCTCTCTTTCTCTGTTGCTCTCCATCTCTAAGTCTTTCTTTCTTGCTCTGCCTCTCTCAATCTCTCTTTCTTTCTTTCTCTGTTGATTCTCTCTCATCCCCTCTCTCTTCATATAGATCTATATACCGATATCTCTATCGCTCTGCCTTTTTGTTTGTTTGTTATATCTCTCTCTCTCTCTCTCTCTCTCTCCCTCTATCTCCCCGTCCATCCATCTCTCTACTCAGCTCTGCGTCAGACGCGACGAGGGATGTTCGGGCTCGGAAGGCAGCGCGGGGAGCGAGCGACGCGGGGAGCAGCGGCGAGTTTTGGGGGGGGGCGCGGCCGGCTCGGATTTGCACGGCCGCGTGGCCCACCGCCCGGGGGCCCGCCTCAAACGGGGGGGGGGCCACGGTGACTCCCCGAGCTGGAGACTGGGGGCGTCTGGGACTGTCTAGCGAGAGGGTGGGGCCGCGCTGCAGGGGGATGCCGGGGATGCTGATGCTCCTTTGTCGCCCTCGGCGGCGGCTGCGTCGGTCTTGAAGCGCTGCCCCCACGCCCCCGCCGCCCCCTGGACGCGGGGCCTGGGCACGCGCCGTCGGCGAGACAATTGCACGACGCACACCAGCAGCAGACATCACGCGAAAACAAAAAACAGCACACGCTGGCAACAATCATCGCACAGATCGCACAGCACGCACCAGCAACGCAAATCACGCACCGCACGCCAGCATTTCAACCACGCCGCATGCACCACTTTTGCTCGCACCCCAAGCGTCTCCCAAGACTGACGCGGCGGAAGGGGCTCCAGGCCGACGAGGGGAGGGGGGGGGAGGGGGGGGAGGAGGCGGAAGAGAGGAGACGGAGAAGGAGGAGGAGGAGGAGGAGGAGGAGGAGATAGATGAAGAGGAGGAACAGACTGAGGAGGGGGAGAAGGGGAGAGTAGGAGACGGAAGATGAAGAGTTGGGCAGAGGAGGAAGATTAGGGAGGGGGATGGCGGGGCCAGAGGTCAGAGGCAGATATGCAAGTAGCATTTGTCGGCTCTATCCGACGGCCCGACTGCCCAGGTTTCCTCTGAAGTTGTTTATCCTTGCCTCGAAGAAGCACGACGTCTTCTGCGATGCCCGCCAGGGCGACGCCGCCCGGCTCCTCCTGCTCCTCGCTCGCCTCGCTCCCCTTCCTCCTCCCTCCTTCCTCCTCCTCCTCTCCTCCTCCTCCTCCCTCCTGACTCCTCCTCCTCCTCCTCCTCACCTCTCCTCTCCTCTCCTCTCCTCTCCTCTCCTCTCCTCTCCTCTCCTCTTCCTCCTCCTCCTCCTGCTCATCATCCTCCTCCTCTCCCCCCTCCCCCCCCTCCTCTTCCTCCTCCTCCTCCTCCTCCCCCCCCATCCCCCCCCCTTCGGTGACGGTGACCTCGGTGATTTTGTAAGTCTATGCCAGTCTATGCTAGCGCCGCTGCTAGCGGTGGAACCAGCGCACTCTGGCGCGCCCCCGCCGCGCGGGGTAGCTGCGCACTACGCCCTAAAGGGGCCCTACCTAGCAAACTAGGATGTCTCCCTCCTCGTTCTCCTCTTCCCCTTCTCTTCATCATCCCCATGCTCTTCTTTCTCTCCCCCTCCTCCTCCAACTCCACTTCGTTCTCCTCGCCCCCCCCGCCCGCGCTGCGCCTCTCCCCTCGGCCCATCGACCTACCCCCCCTCCCCTCCGCCCCTCTTCCCGTCCCCCCCTCTCTCTCCCTCCTCCTTCTCGTCCTCCTCCGTCTCCTCCTCCCTCTTGGGCCGGCCGGCACGTGGTCGTCTCGTCGTGCCCATGATGATGATGCATGTTTGATTTGCGCATTTGTAGCGGCCGCGAGGTGTGGCGCGCGAGATCTTGGCGTCCAGCGACCTAGACGACGTAACGAAGAGCATCAGGGATTTCTACTCCGCAGAGCTGCATGAGGCATCTGCTCATGGAACTTGCCCGCCGAGGCTATGGACGTGCATTGTGATGTGGAGGCGCATGGTGAAGGGGGACCAGCAGCCAGCAGAGACCATCAACAAATTCATCACTATACAGTCGGATCGCGCGCCGAACATCGGCATTGATCTCATGTCCAGCCGCGTGCAAATCAAAGGGCTCCTGGACAGGTCCAGGGCGGCCATCAACAGGAAGTGGCGCGATTGCAAGACTGAGGCTGAGTCAATAATGACCACGTGCCTGACACATATCAAAGAAGTAAAGGAGATTATGGACGCGTTCAGATATCAGACTCCAGTTGAGCACCAGCCGCTGCCGCTGCATGATGATGGCACCCTCCTTCTACCGTTGCCGCCGCCGCCTGGCGAGCTGCCGACAGGTGGGGCCGCGATCGCGCCGCCCGCGCCGATAGCTGACGACCCCGCGGCCGCCGGCCATCCAGCCGACGCGGCCGCGTGCCCGGCGGCGCCGCAGCGGGCCCCCGACTTGAACGACGCTGTGCGCGCGAGCAAGTATAATTCACAATGGAGTTCCACAGTCAAGAAGCACAGGGGAGCAACGTCCATGATTGAGCTGCAACCAATGGCCCACGACGACGCCATCGGCCCCCCCACCTATTTCATCTGCTGCGAGAAGTATAAGTCACACGGTCATTTTGCCGAGTGCTTTTTCGACCCAGAGACCATGGTTGTGTCGGTGCGACGCCCTCTAGCATGCGCTTTCAAATCTTCACTGGAAATCTTCCTGTCCGAATACTACACCACGCGCCAAGTCCGCGCCGTGGAGGGAGTTGATGAGAAGCCACTTTCTGAGCTGATCAAGATTGGACTCAAGGTTCATCAGAGCGTCCGCGTCTCGCAGAGACCGATTGTGTGGGACCGCGGCTTGCTCGCTACATGCACGGCGTCGCCTGATCAGGCGCCCCTGTTCACGATGACCCACCAGCCCACCAAGAAACGGCGGAAGGCCGCGCCCGCGGGCGCGGCAGGCAGCGGCGCCGAGCCGGGGCCAGATGTAGAGGCTGCGGCGGCGGCCGAGAAGGCTGCCGCGGAGGAGCTCATGGCAGCGGCCAGCGGGGAGGCGGGGGAGGAGGACGGCGACCTCGACCTAGATCGCGAGATGGCCAATCTACTCACGCAGCTCGAGAGAGAAGAGGAGGGCAAGGTCACTGCGGCGACCAAGGCAGGCAAGATTACGGACAAGGATTTGGAGGAGGCCGTCAAGCACGTCGTCGACCCGGCGGGCGGCGAGTCCTTCCCAGAGTTGTTGTTGGAGGCAGCGTGCAACAGCAAGGCTGCCATGGGCGTCGTTGACGGTAGCGGGGCCCTTGACTTGCTGAAGAGGGAATGGCATCACCAGTTCTTGGCAGGCGTCGAGCTGCTTGGCAGAGTGCCAGGGCCGCCTGCCCAAAACATTCTGCCTGGTGCCAACGGGGAGTTCTCCTTGGTGACGTTTGCTGGCAGGGTTCGGATCGCATCGTGGATTAGCGTCAAGGCCAACAAGGCCCGCCTCGTCCGGCAGGATGCTGCAGGTAAGCTCATGACGATCACGCCCATGCATGACCCCGAGGTTGTACTGAACCACGAGTCCGTCGTCATCCATCCTGCCATCGGCATATCGGACCGCAGGATCAAGGGGCCGACCAAAGATGCCTTGGAGGCGAAGGCAGATAGAAAGAATCCTCGACAGGCGCTGCCTGCTGACATCAGTAATCTGATGGGCAGGTGGCAGCTGGCTCTACGCGAACCAGATGCCATGAAAGAGTACTCGTGCATGTGGTGTTTGACACACGATGGCCGTGCGATGCCAGCCGATACTGGGTGCCCTCTGTGCCGATTTGGGTGGCACGCGGCGTGTATGGACAAATGCAGCGCAGATTCTATTATGCGTCAGCTACCCGATGCAGCTGTTCCAGGTGGCTTCGAGCTCCACGGGATATTGCAGAGGTCATGCCCTGCGTGCTTTGCCTTCATATCGCGTAGGGCTCCGGCGAGGGCGCGAAGTTGTTCGCGCTTTGCGGTCCGCGGTCCCCCCCCCGCGCCTAACCTCCCTTCGGAGGGGTGGGCGGGGGGCAGGCGGCGCGAGAGCGCGAAGTTATTCGAGCTTCGCGCAGCGCGAAGCACGAACTCAGGAACCCTTAGTCCCTTGGTCCATTCCAACTATTGCTCTAACATCCCCCGCCGCCCGATTGTTCATTTCCCCCCTTCATCTCCCCCCCTCTCTCTCGCTCTTTCGCTCGCCCTTGCTCGCTGTTGCAACTGTGTGTTGTTTATATAAATATGTATATATATATATATGTATGTATTTAGTGTTGTTTCTCTCTCTCTCTCTCTCTCTCTCTCTGAAGTCTCTCTCTCTCTCTCTCTCTCTTTCTCTCTTTTTCTCCCTCTCACTCTCTCTCTCTCTCTCTCTCTCTCTCTCTCTCTCTCTCTCTCTTCTGTCACTCTCTCTCTATCTCTCTATATTTCTCTGCTTTGTTGCTTGTGTTATTCCTATTGTTTGCTCTCTCTCTCACACTCTCTCCCTCTCTCTCTCTCTCTATCTCTCTCTCTCTATTCTCTCTCTCTCTCTCTCTCCCTCTCTCTATCCATGGTCCATATCCCTTTTTTTTTTCTCTCTATCTCTCTCTCTCTCTCTCTCTCTCTTTCCCCCCCCCCCTTCTCTCTCTTTCTCTCCTTCGTTCCCCAATCCTATCCCATTGCCACCCCAGGGGTGACAGCGACGCGGAGGGCGAGGCATCAGGGAGGAGAGGGCGAACGAGGAGGAACGACAGGGGTGGCGGAACGAGGAGAAGGGCCATGATGAGAGCGGAAGCGGAGCAGGGGCAGGAGGAGGAGGAGGAGGAGGACGAGGAGGAGGCGGAGGCGGAGGAGGAGGAGGGGGGAGGGCGACCGATGAGAGAGAGACGCCTGAGATCACTAGCCTCCAGCCGACCCAGCTCAGGGCCGAAGGCCTGCCCCGCAGGTCGTTATGCAGGTGGTGTCGCGTTTCGGTATAACAGCGCGGGGGCTCCAAGGCGCCAGGAGACCGCGCCCGGGGCATCCTGGCTCTCGGCTCTCGACCCTGAATCCTCGATCCCCTCACCGCCCACTCCACTCCCCCGCCCGCGCCCGCCTCCCTGACCTGGGCCTTCCCTCCGAGCCCTGACTGGCGCTTGTCCCCGCCCGCCCGCCCGCCTGCCCGCCCGCCCGCGATCTCACTTACATGGATGGCTTCCCCGCCCGCATTTCTCCGACCTAACCTCGGCCCCCTATCCGCTCAATTCATCTGGCCAGCTACGCTCTTCCGAGGGCGTCGTTCTCTCATCTATCGTCGCCCCTGCCCGACAATGAGGCTGGCGCCGTCAGGGTTCCTCCCTGCCCTCTGCGCAAGATGCGATGCTCGCTGGCGCCCGTGGCAATCGCGACATTGGCCTCCTCCACCTCCCTCTTCCCTCATCCCTCGCCTTCCTCGTCGCCCTCGCCAGATCGGCCCAAGTAAGATTGTCTGGGGAGCCAATCCTCTAAGAGCATCTAGGGAGCCCTGACAAATACTGCGATACCCCACCCCACGGTGATGCCTTGGGATGCCCCTTTCAGTCTCTGTGGTTGTGGACGAGGACGAGGACGGGTGGGAAGGGGAGCGAGCGGGTAGCGTGTTTCTGAAAGCGTTTGGAAGGGGTGCGTCATGCGTCACCCTGGGTGCGTAGCGACGGGGCCGTCGGCGCGGGCGTGGGGCGGGCGCCCTGGGCCGTGCTCGAAGGGCCCTTGGGTCCCAGGGTCGAGGAGCAGACAGTGACATGCGCAGACAATCGGAGCTCCGCGCGGACGTCCCGCGTCGGCGCTGGACCCCCCTGTCGGGTCGGACGAGATGGGGGGATCTGGAGAAGGGGGGAGAAGGGGGGTTTCGAAACTTGCTGCGGCATCGGTCCCGAGGGCCTGCCACGGCTCCCTGGAGGGCCCCTGGTACCATCTATCTCGTGCCGACCCGCCACTAGCCCCATCCTGCGTCGCAACATGCGGAGCTCTACCAGAGGCCCCAGCGGGCCCCCCCCCCATGGAATTCCCCGCCCGCATCGGCACGACCCTCACGCGCCACGTGGCCCCATGGCCCCAAAGGAGGTCCCACCCACGGCCCCTCGAGCACAGTCCAGGCGCAACGCCCGCCGGCGTGCTGGCGGTCGGCCGTCAGCGGCGCCTGCCCTTCTTGCCCGCGTCAGCCGCGTCGGCCGTGCCCTTGTCGGCCTTGCGCTTGTTGGCCTTGTCCTTGCCGCCCTTGCCCTTGTTGTTGCCCCCCTTGCCGTCCTTGCCTTTCTTGTCCTTGTCGTTGCCCTTGCCCTTGTTGCCCTTGCCGCCCTTGCCCGGGCCCTTGCCCTTGCTCTTGTCGTCGTCGATGGTGTCGGGCATGGCGTCGGGCGTGATGTCGGTCTTGGCGCTGGGCTTGGCGCTGGGCTCGCCGTCGAGCTTCCACAGCCACTGCTCCTCGACGCCTCCGCCCCCCCACTTCAGCGCCACGAGCGTGGCCCTCCACACTTGTCCAATCTCATCTCGCTCAGTATACTGGCCCGACCAGCGCTTCAGCTCAGTGAACGTCTTGCTGGACATGGCTGCGCGTCGGGCTGGGCGTCGGACCTGGGCGTCGGTCTGGCTGCGCGTCGGGCTGGGCGTCGGGCCTGGGCGCCAGGCGGGGCGCCAGGATGGGCAGGGCGCGACCGCGCCGGGCGAGGGGCTGAGCGCGGGGCCGGGCCGAGCGGGGCGCGATCTAGCATCGGCCAAAATGGTTACGGATTTGGGGCGAGCTCAGGAGCTCCTTGCCGTATCACCCGCATGCCACCCGCGCCCCGCTCGCGTTTGCGCGCGGGCGGAGCGCGGGCGGGGCGCGGGCGGGATACTGGAGAGATACTGACACGGGCGGGATACGGCACGCGACACGGGCGGGGCCGGGACACGCGAAGGGCGCTGCGATCCTTAGGAGGGGCCCCCTTTCGGGCCCGAGGAGAAGGAGGACTTGATATCTCGATATCTTGATATCTCGATCGGAGGGCACCAACGATACACCAACACCGAACCTGGCCCAGGATCACCCTGGGCCCAGGATCGGTGTATATGCCTTCTTGCGCAAGGCAGGAGGGCGTATACCGATCCTGGGCCCAGGGTGATCCTGGCCAGGATCGGTGTTGGTGTATAGTTGGTGCCTTCCTACTCGATATTGGGCGCGGGTCTCTGGCTGGCCCCTCGGATGCCATCTTGAATGCTTGCAAGTACCCGGGGTGGCCCCCTGCCGCAAGGCGTGTTTCTCGAAAGCGTTTGACTCGCCACGGCCGCCTTAGGGCCTTTGGGGGGCTCCGGGGCCATTTAGGTTCCTACTCTCGGGAGGGCCGTATTGGATTCCCTCGACACCATCTGGGCCCTCTTGGATCCCTCGCGATCTCCCTCGCCCACCCGTTCACTCCCGTTCACTCTGCAATCTTGTCTCGCGCTGAAGCGAGAGCGCCATTGAAGACCTCAGCGAATGCATCCAATGCATCGGCACACCACTCGCATGCTTGGGGCCTTGTCGTCCTCCTCGTCCTCCTAAGTCATCCTCCTCGTCATCCTTTTCCTTCGAACCTACATCCTCCTCGTCCTCCTCGCCCTCGGGCCGGCGGCTGGCGGCGGCTGCGCGCCACCGTGCGCGCAGGAAGCCGACGATGTGCCGGAGGAGGTCGAAGAGTCCAGGAGGTCCTGGCGAGCGGCGGGCGCCAGCGCGGGCGCCCAAGGCGACGCGAGGAAGGAGGGGCAGGAGAGCAGGAGAGACCTCGAGAGTGATAGGATAACTGAGGAGAACGAGAGGGGGACACACTTGATATTACTGCCCAGAGATTCTCGACGACCCACCTGGCCCCCGCGTGGTTCTCACCTCACCTCACATGACTCCATAATGCAACATCTTTTTTCAGGATACGCTAACGGGCTCTTAAGAGGGCGGGCGAGGTCAAACGATGACATGACTCAGAACTCCACAGAGGCCCCCATCTAAGCGTCGCGTGCGACTTCTAGCGAGATGACTGCTAAACTCTAACGAAATTGTTCTGCGACCTTAGCGACCATCGCACGCTAAGCGAAAAGGATGACTATGAGGTTGAGGAGGAGGACAATATGGATACGGCGATGATGATGGAGTCCGATGGAGGAGGAGAAGAAGGATAGACATATGATGATGATGATGAGGAGGAGGTGGAAATGGAGATTGAGAGAGGGATTGATATGTACCAGTGCAGCCCCAGCTCATGGCCATGGCAGATCCCGGACGGTATCGGAGAGGATGATGTCTGCACCGACCGCCCCACCCTTACGCTACGGAGTGTTGCGCACTTCTCTGCATGGTGTAGACGATGCGCGTGGATGTGGCGACGCTCCCTGCATATCTGTACATATGTACATCATATGCGCGTCGTATCGACATAATACAGGTTGGCGCACCACACGATATATGTGATGTGCGTGGTGATGATCAGCTCGCTTCCCACACATACATATATACGCACGCGTATATACTATATACCATCATCCCACCACGTCGCTCACTGTACGCATGCACCCTGTACATAATACACGCACGATGTAGGGATGTATGGATGTATGTCCACGCGGATCCATGCATGCGCATGTGCATCTCTCTCCGCATTTCGTCCAATGGAATGATGATCCCCCCTGCGGTATGTATATGATGTGTATACTGGTACCTCCCTGCGTACATGTGCATATGCATATACGTACATATATATATAATCACACATCACCATGCAGGGATGTACACGTGCAATATATGTAGTATATGATGTGTAGGGATGTAGCCCCTACAGGTGAACATATATGTAGGGACCAATCTCCCTACAAGACATCCATCCATATGTGGTGTAGGGATGTCACTCCCTACATGTCTGTCTGTGGTGTAGGAATGTCACTCCCTACATGTATGTGCGTGGTGTAGGGATGTCATTCCCTACACACGTATGTATATGTAGGGAGTTACCTCCCTACACGCCACATATCCACATGTAGGGAGGTCCCTCCCTACACGGTACATACAGTGTGTAGGGAGGTTGCTCCCTACACGCATATATAACTGTAGGGACCCACCTCCCTACACCCACCTATATGTAGGGACCCACCTCCCTACATACACCTATATGTAGGGACCCGCCTCCCTACACCCACCTATATGTAGGGGCCCACCTCCCTACACCCACCTATATGTAGGGACCCACCTCCCTACACCCACCTACATGTAGGGACCCGCCTCCCTACGCCCACTTATGTGTAGGGACCCACCTCCCTACACCTACATATGGTGTGGGGAGGTCATTCCCTACACCCATCTGTATGTGTAGGGACCATCCTCCCTACATACCGCCTATCCACGTGTAGGGAGATGTCTCCCTACACGACATGTTCGGCATGTAGGGATGATACTCCCTACATATGGACACGTACGTAGGGACCCCACCCCTTACACACCATCACAACTGCCGTAGGGGTCTAGCTACCTACATGTAGCATGTGGTACGTGGGGAGTCGATCTCTACACTGACAGTTGCGCGTATGGGCCATGTCCCTACGCTGTGTCTATGACGAAGATCGCCTCCTCCATCCAACATGCATCGTGTATGTCGCTACCCCTGCTGCTAATTCAGACCAGCGCGTGCACTGGTATATGTCCATTGTCCTTAGCTGTTTTGGCTATTTGTGTATGTGTCTTCGAGTTTATCGTTGCCTTCGCAAGCTCCAGCACTCCAGATTCCAGCCCATTCGCTGACCATGGGCAAGCGTGCCATGAAGCCGGCGCCCAAGCGCAGGAGTGCCGCTACTCCTGCCATTCCAGCCCACTCGTTGACCATCGGCAAGCGTGCCATGAAGCCGGCGCCCAAGCGCAGGACGGCCGCTACTCCTGCCAAGGCATCCGTGATACATCTAGTAAGGTTTATATAAGCATACATATATGTGAATATATAGATATACACAAACATAGTTGTATATATCACTCCTCACGCCAACCATCATACTGATGATGGTTGGCATTGGCGACCGCCCCCTGTAAATATGACGATGCCGACTGCGTGACATATTATCGATGTAGTCCATCCATCCTCATAGTAAGGTTGATCCACTTATCAACACCGCCCTTACATCCTTGCCCATTTGTAACATCCTTAGCGATTGTCGTCTGTCAACCTCGTTCGAGAACCGTTGACGTGTTCCTCCGCGGTCCTTGCGCCCTCCCCCCTTAATGTGCATCCTTACATCCTTACTATGCGGGTTGGATGCGCTACATTAATTTATTATGGTAACTCGTTGTCACCCTGAGGCCAAGGCGGTGGCCATCCAGGCTACGTTGCACAAGTTCGCAGGTTTCAAGACGCCCAGCCCGAAGAAGCGCCGCAGCATCACCAGCCCGCCTGCAGTGACGGCAGGCGACGTCGCCGGCAGCAACCTGAGCGACTGCCCGTCTGCAGGTGCGGCAGGCGACATCGCCGGCGGAAACCTGAGCGACTGGTCTGATGGTGCTGATGACGGTAGTGCTGCGACCGAGCCGATCGACCTCAGTGCTGCGAGGCGGACGGCGGCGGCGGCGTCCGCGTTCGTCGGCCAGGCCGAGGAGCCCACGCCTTCGTCGCCACCATCCGACGTGGCGCCGGACTCGCCTGGGTCCGCCATGATCCGGGCGTCGACGCTGCAGCTGGCGTCGGGCCCGCGCGCGGGCCCCGCCGCGCACCCGCAGCCTGTTGGCGGCGATGGCGAGGGCCCAGCTGCTGCCGCAGATGCCGATGTCGCGCCCGCGGGGCCTGCTGGCGGCGATGGCGATGACCCAGCTGCTGTCGCAGACGCCGACATGCTCAGCCCTACCCCACGCAGGCTGGCCACCGCTGTTGCTGACGAGCACCTGATGGAGACGCTTTGCCTGTCTGCGCCGCCCGCGCGGCCCGCAGCGCCGAGCTCGCCCACGGAGTCTGCGTTGTTTGGCTCGCCCTTCTCCGATGCGAAGCCTGCAGGTGCCAGCATCGCTCGGTCCAATCACCCGCAGTCGCCGCTGCATCGTGCCCCCCGCCTCGCCAGCCCAAGCAGCTCGAGCGGCGGGAACGCCCCGCCGCCTCCAGTGCCAGATCCTGCGTGCACCCCTTGGGTCGAGCCCCGCTCGCGCGGCAGTCGTTGGCAAGGCAAGCGGGCCGTCAGGTTCATGTCGGAGGCAATGGCATGGCCCGACCATGTCTTGGATCGTCTTGCGGAGGAGTACTCAGTGAAGAACCCTGCCGAGGAGGCTGGCTTGCTCTCTGACGTTTACGACAAGTTCGGCAACGACACGATCAGTTGCGCGTTCTCGGGCATCGACGCGCCGGGCGTAGCGATCGGAGAGTTGTCCAACGCACTGCAGTCTCGCCTGCAGCAGTTCTTCCCCAGGCTGGTGATCGACCGCGTCCACCCGCTCGTGATGCATCACGTCGAGTGGTTCCACGAGTCGCAGCAGGAGCTCTTGATCATGCCAGGCTCGAACGCCTGCATATACGACGACATCGAGTGCTTCTTCAAGCCCCAGATGCGCCCGCTGATCGACTACCTTCATGAACACCCAGATCGCATCATGGGTTTGCTTGCCCCGCTCGTGACTACCAACCTGTCGGTGACCCCGACTGCCAGGTGTCTCCGCCATGGGAAGAGCTGTCGCATGCAGGCCACGAAGGTTCACTTCGCTGGCACGCCGTGCCCAGACTGGTCGGATGCAGGCAGTCACCGCGGCACGGCGAGCGTTAGCATGATTCATTTCTTGGCGTGGGTGGGTCTTTGCCGTCTCCTTCAACACCCTGTGATCGTGCAGGAGAACGTGGAGAAGTTCCCAGTGAGTTTGTTGCAGGAGCTCCTAGGGGACCTGTACCGCATCGAGACGACGGTCGAGGACTCCGAGCACTACGGCTTCCCAGTTACGCGGGTGCGGAGGTGGACGATCTTGCTGAACAAGAAGAAGATCCTCAGCACCGACGTGCCGTTCAGCGACTTCATGTGTCGCTTCCATCGGGCTTGCCAGTTCGCTTGGGAGGCCTTCTTCAGGGCCGACATTGAGGAGATCAAGGCCGAGCTCATCGCTGCTGCGAGCAGGAAGAGCTCTCGGTGCAGGCGTTTGGGATTGACTCCGGAGCTGCTGGACCCGAACGCGTCGGAATCGTTCGAGCTTGCTTTGACCGGTTGGGAATGCGATAACATGAACAGCTATCGCACCAGCCGGCCATATTGCATGTACTCTCTGTACCAGAGCCATTCTGCTGGGTTTGGTGCCAGGAGCACCGAGAAGACCATGCACACGCTGATCAAGAACACTGGCATGTACTAGGGGGACCGCAGGAAGTCTGGGCATGTCTCGCGGTGGCTGACCGCGACGGAGTGCCTTGCCACGCAGGCCTTCCCCGTGTGGCCCGACGGCGGACCCCGGCGCCGCCGACCAGCAGTTTCCACCTGCCTCGCGCCAGGAGGTGCCGCGGGCGTTTACCAAGGGGGGCTGCTGCTCCATGGATGGCCGAGGGGAAGATGGGAGGATGATGAGGCGGTGAGGTTTTGCTTTCGAGTCGGTCGGCATACAACCATGAGGGTTAGGAGGTGAGGGGGGGCTCGATAGGAGGAGGGGGAGGAGGGGGAGGAGTGGGAGGACGAGACGGAGGACGGAGGACGGAGGATAACGATGAGGGGGGGAGGAGTATGATGAGGCAAGCCCTGGGGCCCTAGGCAAGACAACTCCGACGTTGTGGAGAGCGCATTATGCGACTAGGGTCTGCCTTCCAACTTTCGCTTCGGGCCCCTGCTCCTGCTCCGCCGCCAATCGTCGCTGCCGAGGTCTGTCATCGTCGCCGGGCAGGGCTGGCAACTCGATGTGCGTGCCAATCCTAGGCATCGTGTACCTGTACACGACAACGCAGGCCCGCAGGATGGACCAGACTCTCATCGGCCTTGCGCGGGACCTGAGCTTCTCGTGGAGCCTGAGGGCCGTTTAACGCTGTCAACTGTCGTGCCCGTCGTGGCCGTCGTCACGGCCGTCGTCGTCGTCACCCCTCTGGCCCCTTGCCCCCCCCTGGCCCCGGCTCCTCCTGGCCGTCCATCACCCCCTGGCGCTTCCATCGCCGTCCATCACCTGGCCGCGGGGGGATCATGGCGGGCCAGGTGGCTGGGCGCGCGGGGTGTTGGGTAGGCTATCCAACGCCCAGCTATCGAATGGATAGCTGGACGTTGGGTGGAGGAGTGGAGTGGGCTGACTGGAAGCAAGCAAGCAGTCGATACTTCCTGCGTCGGGGGCACAGACGGCATATGGGACGGGGGTAGGGTGGACCAGTGTAGATCAGAGAATATGGGGTAATCTGATAAAATGGGACGGGGATAAGATCATATAAGATCGGATGAGATGGAACGGAGGTGAGTTCGGGTAAGATCGGATATCATCGGATACAATCGGGTAATATTGGGTAATCTCAAATCCGATCGGATAGTATGATATCGGACACGATGTGACGGGGTGAGTCAAAGTAAAGTCGGGTAAGCTCGTATCGGAAAAGATCGGATCGGAAAAGATCGGATTATCAGTTTGATAATATATCGGATACGTTATGAGATCGTTTCAAGTCAAACGATCTGATCACTTATCCGATGTATTATCAGACTGATAATTCTGATAATACAATTCGAATCACGACTAGGGTGGCCCGGGAGTTTGCGAGCGTTTTGCTTGCGCGGTCCTCAGAGGAAGATCGCCCCGATTGGCGATGTCCTCCGTCTGAAGAGGGCCTACAACGCAGCGCTGGCTGGCGCGGTGGAGAGGGAGCACGCCCGCGAGGACGGTCGCCCCGTGCAGCAGCCACTGCAGCCGCCCATGCCCGCGCTCGCGGACGACATCTATGGCGAGAACTTCCCTCCCAGCGGCCACGGCGCAACGCCTTTCCAGCCAGGGTCAGCGTGAGCTCGCGCGAGCAGGCCCCGGGCGGGCCCCCTGGCGCGCCCCCTGGCGACGCATCGTACCCGGCGAAGGAATGTACATTCTCGATATGCCCTCAGGGCGGCATTTTTGCGTCAGCGTCAAGATAGTTTAATTAGCCCGTCAGACCGTCAGTGGCCAGCAGCGTTCACCCTGCCCCCTTCCCTCTCATGCGTAGTATCGCTTCCAAGTATGATGTAAACTGAAATGTATAGCTGTATAGCTGTATAGCGTATCGCATTACCCCCCTGCCTCTCACTCTCCGCGTTGCTCGATCATGAAGATTTGAGCTGTCGTTTGCCGGGCTGCCTCTCGGCGCACTCGCGATTTTGAAAGCCCTGCAAAGAGGCCCGGCTGGCCATTCCAGAGTCCAGTGCGGCTTCCCGTGCTTCTCCGGGCTGTGCCGGCCGTGCCAGATGCGCGAGAGCGAGCTCGGTCGCGCTGGCGTGCAACGCTCGATCGTCCTGTGGGCAACGAGACGAGTGCGCTCGTTTTCAGGTGGCAGTCTGCCAGTCTGCTGCCGCCTCCCTGGCCATCAAGGGCCATCATCGCCGTCGCCGCCCACTGCCTTCGCATGGCCCCGTGGCACCATGGCCGCATGTTTTTTTCGATGTGGACAGTGTACCCCCCCATGCATTCAGAAGTCATACGAAACCAAATGGACCCTCGGATACCTTCGATATCGCCCAGCAAATAAAATCAGAAACTCTCGGGCAAGTTGAAGCTTCGAGCTGGCCATGCAAGTCGGCAGCGGTGCAGTGGGGCTTGTTGGGGCTGGCGGGCGCCCTGCCTGCCTGGAAGGTAGCTGCCGCCTCTGGGCGTTACGTTGCCTTGCTCGCCCAGGCACGGCGCCGGCTTGCCCCGCTGCTGCCTTACAGGAATCAGTGCAGCGGCCCCAGGGCGCGGCGATCGCGCGTGCTGAGTACTTCGTTGGCTCGGCTATGGCCTAGCCTATGGCCAGTGATGCGCTATCTATATTATATACACATACACATTGACGATGTCTGTCTTGCTGACATCGATCTGGAAACTAAGTCAGTGGTCGAGAGGCGAGAGGCTCGAGAGGGAATGTGCAGGCACATACGGACGGGGCAAAGGGATGAACTTGCCAAGTAGACTGCGTGAGCAGAACGATATATGCACCAGCGCGTTGTCGTGGACTGACTTCGCGGGCTAGAACCCAAGCGTGAGCTTGCAGACCTGCGTGCCTAAGCCTATGCATATGTTAAGTTATGCTATGTTAAGCTCAGCTCGATCCCGCATTAGAGGGCAAGGAATGGGGATGAGGCATGAGGCGCAGGCGGAAACTTGATGAATGAGGAGCGATGAGGGGGGGGAGGGGGACGAACCTCTCTGGGAGGCTGCTATCTGCCACTATCTGCCAGCGCGCGTTGCCCCCCCCCGTCGCCCGCGGCTCGCCCCACAGACCCGTGTTATTCCTCCTCGCTCCTCCGCCCCCGCCGCCCCCCGACCCACTCTGGTGGAGACGTGGAGAGGAGCCCCGTCGGGTAAGACGATTTGGAACGCGCCCCTTCAGCACCAGGGGGATGTGACATATCCGCTCTGCCGCTCTGGAGCACGATGGGCACGACGGCTTCCCCCTAGCTACCGATGGGGCCCGCGGGCCCCCCCCGCCCTGACGGCGGGTTGTCCGACTAAACTATCCAAGAGCCCCCAACACTGTCGACCCGATATGCGCGCGCCCCTCTCCGATCCGGGTCGCCCCTGTGTGCCCCTCTCCTCTCCAGTCCCCGGGTCATGTTCTCACCGCGACTCTCGACCCCTTCCCCTCTATCCCCCCCGCCCCCCCTTCTCCCACAGGGACCCGCAGGGTTGGGCCCCTGCCCCACAGGGTTGGGCCTCTGAGGATCTGAGGACCTGGGGCCCGGAGGTCGGGGAAGCGCGGGGCGGGCGGCGCGCGCGGTGGAGGCGCGCCTCCGTCGCCACGATCGAGACCGCCTCCAAGACAGCCATTGCCGCATCGCCGGCGAAGGCCTTGCAGGCCCGCCCCGCGCACCGCGCGGGCTCGGCGACGACGGCGACTGCCAGGGTGGGTGGGCGCCCAGGAGGATGGGGTCAGGGGGGAAGCGGAGGGAGGGGAGTCGGAGGAGGGAGAGGGGGAGGAGATGAGGAGGACGAGGACGAGGAGGAGGACGAGGAGGAGGAGGAGTAGGAGGAGGAGGAGGAGGAGTAGGAAAAGGGGGCGGAGGGGGAGGGGGATGGGGAGGAGGAGCAGCGGGGGGCACCTGGCGAGGTCGAGGAGGGCGGAGGCAATGATTGCAGCCGAAGCCGAAGCCCCCTTACCTCGGCATGGGGATTTGTCTAGAGTGTCATCGAAGATTGCAACATACTTGGGCATGAGCTTTTGTCTAGGGCGTTAGTGGATATTGCAAGCTACCTGGGCGCGGGGTTATGTTTAGAGTGTTAGCGGAGAGCGCGTGTTACCTGGGCAGGGGTTCTGTCGAGTGTCAGCGGTGATTGCAAGTGACCCGGGCATGAATTTTGTTTATGATGTTAGCGGAGGCTGCAAGTTACCTGGGCTTGGGGTCCTGTTCAGAGTGTCAGCGGAGATCGCTAGTTACCTGGGCTTTGGGGTGCGGTCCAGAGCGTTAGCGGATATTGCAGTGCAAAGTATCTGGATATTTGTGTTGTAACCCCATTTCGGGTCAGACGCCTTTTTCTGTCTAGCCACGCACGCACGCGCGCGCGCGCGCGAACACACGCACACAAACACGCACAAGCACGCACGCTTCCTGTGAGCCAAACACGATAAGGACATGATTGTTCAGTGCAGCTCTCTGCGTATCACGCGCAAGATGGGCCGCCGCCGAGCCAGAGCCGACGCCCGACCTCCCGACGCAAGCACACACGCACACACGCACACACGCACACATACATACACTGTGTCATACGCGCACACACATACACACATACACGCGCGACACAGCTGATGCAAGGGTTGGCTCCAGAGACTGCCCACGCGCGACCCCTCAGAGGGCCCATGGGGCCCATGCGGCGCATGCGGGCCACGGCGGGTGCGAGGGTTGCCCCTCAGACTCCCCTCAGATGGTCGCAGCGGGTCCGCGGGGCCCGATCGTCGTCGTCGTCGCCATCGTCCTCGTCCGTAGTCGTCGTCCTCGTCGGCCTCGTCCTCGTCGCCCTCGCCCTCGTCCTCATGTCCTCGTCCTCGTTGTCGTCGTCGCCGTCGTCGTCGGCGGGCCACCGCAGACCGTTTGGCGCGCCCTGGCGGCGGGGGCGGCTGGCCATCTTGAGAAGCTAAGCGTCCTAAGGATCTAAGGAGTCTAAGGAGGGCCCATACCAGCTGCGCGCGGGGGTCGTGGACAGGCGGGCCCGCGGGGGGCCAGAACCAGAGAAGCACCCCGAGTCATCCCCCGCGGTGGAGCATCTGAAACGACCATTTCAGATGCTCTACCGCGGGGGCCCCAATGCGCGCCGGGGCCCCAGGAACGCCCGAGAGGGCCCCGGGCAGGCTCCGAGACGTCCTGTCGAAATAGCCACAATTGTCAATAATCAAATACCAAGATGATGCTGATGCTGATGCTGCTGTTGATGATGGCGATGATGATGATGCATCAGGGGTGGGGTCGGTGGGCCCCAGTGGGCAACGGCATCATCGTGCTTGGGGCATCAGCTGGAAGCATGCGCCTTGCAGTCTCCAGGGTGCCTGGGGCGGAGGATAGCTGGGCGGGGCCGCGGCGATCGAGGGCCCCCCGACCCCGCGGCCTGCAAGCAAGCATTCACTTTCACTCCAGACCGTGCTTTCGCTGCGTGCGCAGTTCAGGCGAGAGCTCCCAGGGCCCTGCTGGACTTGCCATTCGTGCTCGACTTGCCCGTTCAAAGAACTGGCTGACAAGGCCAGTCACTATTGAGACGCTTCTCGCTGGCCGAGACGCTTCCCGCAGGGTTCACTCTGCAGAACCACCGAGTTCGAATGGCATGTCCAGCAAGCGTCGAAACGCAACCGCCCTACATTTTCCAGTGTGCTAAGCGACGGCTTCTCCCGCGGGACCGACGCGGGGCCCTCGCGGCTGTCTCTCGACTCGAGACTCGGAGCTCTCGGCCCCCTCCACGCCGCTGGGACATGGTGAATGGGGCCCCGTGGGACCCCCGAATTGGTCCGAGTCGTCCCTTCTGTTCGGTGCCAGGGCCAATGCCCGCGCTAACTTGGGCACCTCGCCTTGCGGCAGGGCTTCCGACCTCGTAGCGTTTGGCTCTATTAGTCATAGTTTCTCTCTTCTTATCTCCAGAGGTCGGCGCTCTACTGCGCGCCCATGATGCCGCCGCAGGCGCAGCCCGGGTCGGCGGGCGGCGGCGCGGGCTGCAGCGCTCACCCCGCTCCCGCAGGCGCGGGCGGCCCAGCCAGCGCAGCAGCGGCGTCGGCGTGCGCGGCGGCAGGGCCAGCGGCTGCCGCGACGCAGGCCGCGCCGGATGCCGCCGCCGTGGCCGACAAGAATGCGCCGCAGGACTTGCTGAAGGCTTTCTTCAGCAACGCCATGGGCCAGGACGTGGTGTCCGTCTTCGGCAGCGAGAGCGGGCTCCTCAGGCTCAAGAAGGTCTTCGACATCTACGAGCTCAAACCCTCGCCCTTTTTTGTGCCGTTCTTCGACGAGAAGGGTCTCAGGATGATCTTTCGCGACGAGTGCAACCAGCGCAACCAGCATTCGGTCAAGGAGGAGCTGATGGCCAGCATATCGTCCCGCGGCCTCGTGCCAGGCGTCGCGGGAGAAGCTTGGCTCTGTTGCTCGGAAGGAGAGACGCCGCCGTACCATGCGCTGACTTTCGGGGGGAGGTCCGACGCCGTCTACGCCTTGGCAGAGAAGGAGCCCGAGAACGAGCAGGTGAAGCTGACCCTAGCGAATGGGCTGATGGCACGTAGGTTCACTTGTAAGATGCCCAAGTGGTTGCGGGCGTGGCTCCGCGACTACCACAACGCGCAGGTCTTCCAGCGCGGCAGCACCTACTCGTACGTCGAGTGCTTGAAGGAAGTTCCAGAGATGGAGGCGCAGGGACGGACTGGTTGCAGGGGTGGGGTCGGCTTGGGTTGGGTCTGGGCCATTCGTGCGTAGGTAAGGGTAAAGGTTTGGGGGTTGGGGCAAGATGAGGTTCACTCGCCCATTTCGGCTCCCGGGGTCATGGTCCGAGGGCCGTCCTGAGTCCTGGGGCGCAGGCTTTTGTCGGCCCAGTTCGGGCAAGTTTCGGGGTAGCGTTGGGCATGGAGCTGATGGGGCCATTTCCAACCTGGGCCGACCCCCCACCGCAGTTCGAGTCCTGCGCCTACGCAGGCAAGCTTCCACGCCAGCAACCAGGGACCGACCAAGATCACTGCGCGCTCTGGCAACTACGAGCAGGTATATTGGAGCCACATCAAAGATCGCTACGGCGACAAGTTCTCGTCGTGGTCGCAGTTCGACGCGGCCAAGACGTTGCGCAACAAGCTCCACAAGATTGGAGTTCTCGAGGACCATTTCCAGTGGGCGGAGAAGCACGTCGATTTCATGAACGCGCGCCTCTCTCAGAGCATCGTCGTCGGCACCATGAATACCATCGCGACCTTCATCATCCAGAAGTTCCAGGGGTACATGTCAGCGCTCGACCTGAGGGCCCTCGTGGGCGAGGCGATCAAGTTCGCGGTGCCGACTCGCCCGTCAAGCTCGCAGCGCAGGATCCCCTGGGTCTTCGACAAGGGCGGGTCTGAGGTGGTGGAGAGGATCCAGATGCTTGCCTGCCCCATGGATGCCGAGAACGCAGTATTCAAGAGGGCGGCGGCGAAGGCGAAGGCGAAGGCGAAGGTTAAGGCGAAACCAAAAGCCACGGCCAACGCCGCCGCCCTGCCGCAGCTCGATTCACCGCCAGAGTCCCTGGCCCTGGAGTTGGTGTGCGACGGCACGCAGGAATCCCGGCAGAGGCGCGACTATGCCTTCAACGGGGGCGCTTGGGAGTTGGCGGAGGCCTCGGGGCGAGCGCGGCGCAGTGGCGCGGTCCGCTTTGCGTGCCGCAAGCCTTGCTCGCCCTGGGGGCCCGCCGTCTCCCTGCGCCTTTCGGTTGGCCGCTGCGCCCTCGAGGATGTGGGCCGACGACTTGGTGCTCTGCCTGAACTTTGTAGTCTCGGACGCGTGCAAGAACCCGCAGCGCTACGAGAGTGGCGCGCTGAAAATCATGGGGGAGCTCATCAGCATCGGCCTGGAGTTCTGCTGGATGAAGAAAGTGTTTTTCAAGAGCAACACCTGGTTGGCATGGTCGCAGCTTCGGAATGTCCTCCAAGTGGCCGCCCGAGAGTCCTCTGAGAAACTGGTTCTGTGGGCCGAGAGCGATGATGTTCAGGATCCAGCTGCTGCCGTTGCCGAAGATGGCAGTGGTGACGCGCAAGTCGACTCGATTCCCAGCCCCAGCGCCATCCTCCAGCAGCTGGTGAACGACAGCACGGGCGCTGTAGACCCACAGACGAGGATGCAGCAGGCGATCGAGGAGAAGTTCGGCACCGAGTTCCGGGCGCTCAACGAGTTCGTCATTGCCAACAAGGCCCTCTTGAGGAAGGTCAACCTGCAGCCTTTCTACACCAAGCTCCTGAACGACGTCGTGGAGTTGCTGGATGGCCCGAACATCTCCTTGGGGGCGTTCGTCGCCAACATCGGGACTGGGGCGACCCCGGGGCAGCTCGCGCATCTTAGGGAGGAGGAAGAGGATGTGGAGGCGGGGGGGGGGGGAGGATATGAGGAGGAGGAGGAGGAGGAGGAGGAGGAGGAGGAGGAGGAGGATAAGGAGAAGGAGGAGAGGACAGGACGATGACGAGGACGAGAGGACGAGGACGAGGAGGATGGATGAGGAGGAGGACGTGGGAGCCACCTGCCACGTGCCACGCTGCAAATCACGGGGCAAGCTCCGCACCGCACCACGAGCGACGATTGCAAGTCACGGGGCAAGCTGAGCACCGCAAATCACCGCACGAATGTGCGCAGCGACTGCCGCACGGCGCACAGGACGGAGGACGAGGGGGCGAGGAGGACGAGGAAGAACAGCTAGGCCCTAGGCCAGTAGGGCGTCGCACAAAGCAAGGACCTCGAGAGCTGCGCGCAGCCCTAGAAGGGCCCGATAGCGCCCCCATGTGAGCCCGGGAGGGCCCGCGCAGTTCTTCTCTGCTTCTCCTTGGGGTCCAATTGTTTCGGGGTGCTCCGGGGAGCCTCTTCGGCATCCCATTGGCCCATGAGCCCCAATGTCCCAGGGGGTGTACCTTCCAAGATGGCCCCTGGGGCCACATGGGGTCGGCGTCTGATTCGGGGCCCTCCGGGGCTTCCTGGGCCCCCGGGCCCCACCAAGACGAAACGGCGGGCTCCGAGAGAGCCCCGATGGGGGACGCGTGATTGCCTCAGGATCGGTGCCCGTTTGGGAGATCTCCAAACGTCAGCACGCGACAAATTGTCGCGTGCTGACGTTTGGACATTTCCCGCCCAGCAGGTGAACAGCTTGGGTGTGTTCACAGTGTCCTGCATGGACATGATCGTGAACGTCTTCGCCCACGTGAACGACACATGTGAGATGCCGACGCCGTTCGACAGTCTGTGCAAGGCTGGCGCGACTGACTTGGTGAAGTTGTTGCACTTCCGCGGCGAGCTCACGATTTGCCTGATGAAGGACGCCATCGTTTCGAAGCCCATCGTGGAGTTCGCAGCCAACGCCGACCACGATGCGACGGCCATCCACGCCTCGACTGTGCACGGGTTTCTGGCTAAGCTGTCGGACAAAGACACAGCAGAAGTTTGCGGAGCCGATGCGCTTCAGAGGGGCCCGAGCGAGTGGACTGCCTTCTGGGATGTGCTTTTGAAGGGCGGAGTCGGGGGAGGTAAGATCTCGTCGCTGTTGGGCCTGGCCCCGAACACCAGGAAGTTGAAGCGGGAGAAGAGCATCCGGGAGAGCCCTGGCCATGCGGCGCATGCGGTTGCGACTGCTGCCGCTGGAGCCGCGGCGCAGGACGGCACCGCCTGTATGATCACGCTCGCGGACGTCTACGGCGGCGCCATGCCAGTTGACGCTCTCTCGGCAGGCCATCCACTGGCCGCGAAGATGACCGCCCCAGCCCTGAAGCTCCTGGAGTCGCAGCTCACCATGCAAGTGTGGAAGCTGCACAACATGTCCCTGCAGCTCGATTGCCAGGAGCGTTCGCCCGCCGCCTCGATGATGCTGGATGTGTCTGGCCAGAAGCAGCCCAAGACTGCGTGCTTGCAGAGTGCGGATTGCGATTTCCTGTTCGCCGCTCCCGTGACATTCGTGAGGGGCAGGTCCAACCATATGCCGCTCTGTACATGTTCCAGGGCAACATCGAGTTCTTCTTGAATGGCAGCTCGGTGAACTCGCACACGAGCGACATGATCGTGCCCGCCTGGGGGGTCACTGTGGTTGAGAAGGCTGCGGAGGCCAACGTCCAGGTGCTGTACATCGTCCAGACGGCCTTCCTGGCCCCGAACCTCAACATCATTTTCTGCGACATGGATATCCTCGCCCAGTCAGACTTCGAGAATCCCGGCGACGACCAGGAGCAGCAGTCGCAGAAGAAGAAGAAGGTTGAGCAGCCGCAGCCGCCCGTCAAGAAGCAGAAGGCCGCGGGGCTCGAGCCCCCCGCCGCTTTGGCGGCAGAGGTGGAGCCAGGGCCCAACGTTGCCGATGCGGATCACAAGCTCATCGCAAGCTTGGCTGGAGCCACCGCGCCGCCGCCAAGTCACGAGGAGCAGGTCGGCCACTACGAGTTCAAGATTTGCATCCCCTTCGTGAGGCACGCTGCCAAGACAGGCCCTGCCCCGGGCGCGGCGCCCGGGCCGGCCCTCGGGCTGAGGCGCGCGGCCACGCCCGACGAGGTCGAGGCGAAGCGCCGCTTGCGCGCCGCAGCGGCCGCTGCTTCTCAGCCCGGGATGGGCGACGCTGCGGCGTGCGGCAGCACTACAGGCTCGGTGATCGCGGCTGCCCGCGGGAAGCTGAGCACCGCGTCGGCCCCGTCCAAGGACGACGGGACCACGAAGGCGTTCAAGGCGACGTGCAAGCACCTGACTAAGTGATGCTGCACAGAGCACACAGAGCACGTCGCCGAGCCTAGGGGCCGACATGACTTTGCATCGCTCGGACGTGTGCATTTTTTCTTGGCGAGAACCATCGAAGACCATCCTGGGCCATCGAGAAAATATGAACGAAACCGAACAATGCACGGGACATGGACGTCCGAGCGACGGCAAGAGCATCATTCGACCTGGGCCGCTGGGCAGCTGGCGGTGTAACCTTCTCATGCGGCGCCATCGTTTTTTTGGCGGCGACAGCTCGCTCAGCTCGCTCTGACAAGTCCCCTGCGCGGGCCAGCTGCTCGGTCAAGAGTCAAGGGCCAAAGCGGTGCCCTGGATGGTCGGGCCGAAGACGCCCATGAGAAGGGTGATGCTGATAATGATGACGATGATGACGATGATTCGATGATGATGACGATGATTGCGATGCTGATGATGGTGGTGATGATGTTGATGTTGATCGTGATGATGGTATGGGAATGGTATGAGAGCGACGATGATTAGGATGGCGATGATGGTGATGGTCAGTGGTGATGATGATAAGGGGGGGTACGAGCAGGAGGAGGAGTGAGGAGGATAACGAGGATTATGATGAGGTGGAGGGTGAGTGAGACTACGACAGCTGCGACCATGGGGCAATGCTCTCGGACAATGCTCTCGCACTCGTGCGCGCGCTGTCAGGTGGCATCGCCCGCTCGTGATCTCATGAATTCACGTTGCCAAGCTCTGGCGGCTCTGGCCACATCGTCGAGGACTGCAGTCCAGGACCCGCTTCGCCTCTCGCGCGCCGCCGCGCTTTTCCAATGCTTGACGCTTCGCGTATCTCCACCAGCCCTTCCAGAAACGATGCCCAGGCGAGTTGCCTCACAGAGTCTCCCCGGGTCTCCCCCAGGTGTCTCTTGCGAAGCTTGTTGGATGCCTCTTGGAGCGTCTCGGGGGCCTCTTGGCGCTCCCGGGGGGCCTCTTGGAACGTCTTGGGGTCTTGGGTGTTACGTGGGGGTTCTTGGGGCCTGTTGGGGGTGTCCTCGGAGCCTCTTGGAAACCTCTTGAGCCTCTTGGGCGCCTCATGGGGCCATCTAGGCGCCTCTTGGGGCGCTCTTGGAGCGCTCTTGGGCGCTCTCGGGCCTCTCCTGGGTATCTCTCGGGTCCTTCTCGGGCTATCTTGGAACCGTCCTGCGGCCTCGGAAGGCAATCTGAAGCGAACATGCGAGAAATCAAAACGCATTATCTGCCTCCCTTGGCGTTCGAATGGCGTTGGCGGCCTCCTGGGGCGTTTATGCGGCCACTTGGAGCCGTCTTGGAGCGGTCTTGAGGCCTCTTGGGGTATTGGGTCATCTTAAATGTCATTATGGGCTCTTCTTGGACATGCAAAAGGGGGCTGGACGAGGGGCCGCCCGAAGGTCTCTATCCCAAGACCACCTGCGCCCAGAGGGCTGGTGGGATTATGATCGCCCGCTCCCCTTCACCTCCACCCCATCCTCTTCCTCCTCCTCCTCCTCCCTGTCCTCCTCGTCTTTCTCCTCCTCCTCCTCCTCCTCCTCCTCCCCCGCCTCCTCCTCCTCCTCCTCCTCCTCCTCCTCCTCCTCCTCCTCCTCCCCCCCTTCCTCCTCATCCTCCTCTTCCTCGCCTCCTCCTCCTTTCATATCCCACATCCTCCTCCCCGGACCCCTCCCCTTTCCTCCTCCTCCTCCTCCTCCTCTTCCGTCTCCTCCACCTCCTTTGCCTAATCCTCCTCCTCCTCCTCCTCCTCCCCCTCCTCCTCCTCCCTCCCCCCCCTCATCACCGCGTCCGCCTCCGCCTCCGCCTCGCTTCCAGTTGCCAGAGCAGAGCGCTGCATGTTTCGGGCGCTCTGCGCCAACCAGGTCGCTGGCCCCTCCGGGCCCCTCCGTAGAGGGCCGGGGAATCACACGAGGAAAGAAGGGATTGGGATGGCGGTGTCGGGGAGGAGTTAAGACGGGAGAGCGACAGCGATACATATATATGTATATATAGAGAGAGAGGGAGGGAAGGGGGGGGTCGCAGGAGGCAAAGAGTCGGCGTCCTGGTCGGCCAAGCGCCCACGACCGCGCTATGACGCGGACGCGGACGGGACGTTCGCCGGCCATCTCAGTATAGAGAAAATCACCTACCTACCTCCTCCTCTCCTCTCCTCCTCCCCGCCCCCTTCCTCCCTCCCTCCCTTCCTCCACCCTCCACCTCCTCCTCCTCTCCTCCTCCTGCTCCTGCTCCTCCTCCTCCTCCTCCTCCTCCTCCTCCTTCCTTTCCCCTTCTTCCCCTGGGGGAGCGGGGGCGGCGAGCGGCCTCGCGCCCGCGCGCGCGAGGACTGAGGCAGCCCGGCTGCCCCGCTGGCCCCGCGGCCGCGGGCCGGAGCCAGCGGCCGCGGCGACATCCAGACCCCGCCCCGGCTCGCGCGAAGCGAGGAAGGGAAGAGCAGCGACGGCGGGAGGCGAAAGGAGGTATAATACGGAGGAGGACTGAGGACCGAGGAGGGTCAAACGGATATATAATGATGCTGGTGTGGAGGAGGGCGAGGTAGAGGAGGAGGAGGAAAAGGAGGGCGAGGAGGAGGGATGCCACGAGGCTGCAGCTCTTCTGTCATCATTTTCTTGCGTTTTCTTCTCCGCTTTCTCCCTCGCCCTCCTTGGGTCCTCCTTTCCTCCTCCCCCACCCCCCTGGCTGCCCCCCAAGCCCCCTCCTTTCCTCCTCCCCCAGCTACTTATCGTGGGGAGGTCGATGTTGGCGGCCCCCCTTCGGGCCCCTCCCACGGGCGGCGTCACTCCACAGCAAGTTTTGGATATATCGAGGTTCCGATGACCCGCTCGGATTACCAACGTGATCTGCGGGCCCCATAGGGAGGGGGCTCCCGCCTGAGACTTCCTCACAATTTACTCAACGATGATGAGGATGAGGATGATGAGTGGTGGTGAAGATGAGTGGTGAAGAGGATGATGATTGATTGTGAGTGGTGGTGGCGATGATGATGTTTGAATGGGGATGATGCCGATGCCGATGATGATGATGATGATGTTCGTGAGCGTGTGAGAGAGTGCGAGTGATGATGATGCTGAGTATGTAAGTGACTAAGCATGTGAGAGAGCATCATCGATGATGCTGATGAGGTTGATGATGAGAGAGTGTGAGCGAGTGTGAGTGGGTGTGTGTGTGTTCCTGTTCCTGCGCGGGGTGTCCAGAGAAAACAAGAACCCCACTTTGGATGTGGGGAACAAAGACACTACAGCAGGGGAATCAACGCCATGGTGGTCTGGAGCGCAAACGACATTGCTTGCGCTAGCCATGGTCACAACTGGTTGGACACCCGCCGCCACCAGGATCGCGCCCCCACCAATGTGCGCGAGCTCATGAAGATGGAGTGCCAGGGCGGCGTCCCGACGCTTATGCCAGTACACGTGAACGTGGACCTGTCGCGTTGCATCGACGTGATGCAATACTTCCGTAGCCCCACCGTTATGGGGCCAGGCAAAGCGGCACAATGGGGCGCACACCCTAATTTCGACCATCACACGGGCGACCTGACCAGGACTATACAATGTCGTGGTATTACGGTATTTCCCTCAGACCACTGGGTTGACGCGTACGACAGAGTCACGCCTACGGCATGGCATTCAAAGCAGAATAATCACAATCTGGTGATGATGACGACCCAGTTTTGTGATGCAGCATGCCATCGCAATTTCTGTGCGTCGATCCAATCATTACCATCACAGCCATATCCATTCAGACCTCCTCTCCTGACAGCAGTCACAGATTCACAGGCCTACACACAGGACAAAGAGATTATGGATGCTCTTCACTTTCGTGAGAAAATGGTTAATGAATGCGAAAGGCACCTCAGCCTCACGACGCTGATGACTCAGACCGCAGGGGAAATGGCTCATTGTTCATCGATGGCTTCTTCTGCCAGTGGCACGTTGCCGAAATCGATGCCGCTTGCAACAAGCGATCCATATATGCCTATCCCTGGATTCGCAGATGATCCACCAGCACCGGATCCAACGTAATCCAGTCATGTTGATGATCCATATGGTGAGGCATACGAAGAGCTGTTCAACCAGCTTCTTCTCCTGATCAGCGACTCCCCGGGTGCGTGGGCATCTTGGGAGTCAGACGAGAAAAAGGAGCTCTTTCACCCCGCACTAGTGAAGGACACCAAGGATGCACACGCGGTTCCTTGGGTTGTCTACGAACAGTTCCTGCTCCAGATCAACAACACTGCAGGTGCTGACGACACGACGAAGTCACGCCTCATTGCAGAGCACAACATACTGAGCTCTCATCGTGTCGGTCTTCGCATAGACAATTCAGATACCATTCTGGCATGCAAAGGTTTCTACAAACAGAATGCCTTGGATCGTATCGCCATGGGGCTCCGGGCTGACGCTCCAATCACTATCATGGCCGATGAGCCCACCGCAGCGCCACCCGATGGCTCCGCGACAGCTGGGACACACCAGCACAGTGAGGACAGGCAGCCACTGCCGCCAGGCCCGCTTACGATCGACCCGCTACCTGAGCCTTTGCCGCCAGGTCCGCTCCCGATCGTCACGCTACCCGAGCCATTGCCACCAGGTCCGCTTCCGATTAGCACGCCTGCTCAGCCATTGCCACCGGGCCCGCTCCCGACCGCCGCGTCAGCCCCGCTCCCCGACGAGGGCACTGATGTGGTCGCGGAGCTGGAAGCAATTCCTGCTGACGATGCGCCTTCGCCTGGTCAGCAATCGGAAACGGTGTATATCCTGTCGTGGCAAGACTGCCGCGAGCGATCATACCATGAAGACACAAGCCAGATCCCTACATTCGACAATGCGTGCACGCCTTGTGAATATAAGCTTCAAGCAGGTCAGGCGGATGACCATCCATATGCGCCTCCTCCGTTGCGGGGCACGCCCGCACCAAATGGCATGGCTTGTTTGAAGGACGACGATTGGGCATGCCAATTGACATACGACGACTGCGTGATCGCCCATGCGCCTGACATTGCTCAGTCTGGCTGTTTCCCAGAATGGAAATGGATGTCGCTTCCGCCATACGATGAGATACGCTACGGACCCGAACTGCTTGATGAGTGGCTTGGAGATCCTACTTACATGAGTGAGGATATCACGACATTTCTTCGCCATGAGCACCGCTACACACCGTTGCAGATTGACCAATTTCTTGGCCGACGGGTCAACATGTGGTCGAACACGGCGCAGCAATCCTGGAAGGTCCCCAGCCGTTGGAAATCATTCCGGGACATGGTTCGATGGAAATTTCAAGAGCGTCGTGGACATAACAACGGACCATCCACCCAGGCGGCCGCAGCACTTTTTCATAAAGATGGTGAACCAGACGGATACGAGTGCTGGACTGATTACTATCCGATCAGTCCCTGATGGGAGCGATCCCAGCTGTTTCGATTGGAACAGCGCTATCGCTATCAGATGCGTTGGAGGCCACAGTTGCGCCAATCCACTCTTCAAGCCATGGAATATGGGCTGGGAGAGCTTACAATGGACAGACGTCTAATACCTCCACCACGGCACGACACTCCGTGCCTGGCAAAGCATCCTCAAGACAGGGATTATTCCAGGCGATGTCGGCCAGTCTCAGAGCGACAAACGTGAAAAAAGGATCACAACGCTCGGAGACATTCTACAGTTCTAGCACCTACGTGCATATCGCCAAACAGAATCCTCACACCTTAGTCAACCGTACAAGTTCAAGCACTACAAGAATGAGGTGGAGCTCGTGGTCGACATGCACATTGCCACGAAGGCTGGATGCAGATGTTGGCTCGGGGCGCAGGGCGCTATCATGACTGAGGAGGTGGTTCCAGCTGCCGCAATCCTCGCCATTCGCCGTCTCACGCCATACCGCGAGGCAGGCAAGCAGTTGTGGCCAGAAATGGGCCCCATGTGGGACTATCCGCCACTGGCTCCGAGACAACCGTTGAGCAAATACGAGATTTGCGCTGTTCCTCCTGGAACGGACACAACTGATGATCCTCCTGGGATTGCCCCAACTGCAAAGGCCTACGACACGGCTCAGCAGCCGCGGACACAGTCCGCCTCAGCATCGTCGGCCCCGCACCCCGTCGCCCGTCCGCTGGGGGCGACCCCTGCTGGCCATACAGCTGACGCTGACGCCTTGGACGAGGCCATCGTCCGTAACATGGTCAGCAGTTGCGGGCGCAACACACAGGATAAAGAATGGTTGATCGCTATGTCACGTTGCAGAGAGGCGATTCGACCCATTACAGCAAATATTACGCAGAAAGTGGGATCGACGGCCCATCTTCAATGACTTCCGCATGGGGGACTTCATTATCGTCAAAAATTGGGGTTCAATCAATTGCTATCACTACGACAATCACTACCCCAAGGGCAACTACAACACGAAAGTCCGCATGAACAAGGGCCGTATTTATGGACCAGCCATGCAGTTCGGAGTCTTCGAGCAGTTTTTTGCAGTGCAAATACCTATCCTCAACTACGGTTTACGATGGGTAAACATATGGTATTGCGACAAAAATATGCCCCTCGGGGGAGTCATCTTCGCTTTGCCAGTACGCGCTGACATCGACCCTGTTCATTCGAATGTCGCACTTCAGGGCCAATCTTCATGCAGTGATCAGATCAACGAGTTTAAACAAACAGGTGATCTCCCATGTATTGGAATGCCGAGCATTTACAAACCACTCGTCACACGTGCGCCGGCCAGACGCCCTGCTCCTCGGACACCCGATCCCGACGAGCTGGTGGCGACACCTGCCGAGGACCCCACGGCGGAAGACGAGGGGTCCCGACGCGACGCAGGCCAATCCACCGATCCTCTAGTCACTGTCATCGTCGACATATCGACCATGCCACTCACAGATGAGGAAAGAGCAGCCAATGATACCATGAAGGCGGATATATCGGCGGAGATTCACGCTGATGAGGACGTTGGCTCGTCCATCCTTGACAACATCATTGATCCGCCAGACGATTTCCTCAACCATCCCGACTATGACCCAGAGGACCATATTAAATGGATTATATCTTCTTACGGCCACCGCGTATACCGCTGGAAATCTGAACCACTGGTGGACTCTCCAATGATAAAGGTGAGACAAATTATCGAGTTACACACTGGCAGGACCGACCAGGTGGTGGACAAGATAGAGTCATGTCTGCGATTTGAGATACAATTCGGTCCAAAAACGGACGCATACCAAATGGATTTCGATCATACCCACAAATGGGCACGCGACTTACCAATACGCATTGCAGATAATTTCTTCAAAAAGATGGCGCATTACCTTGACCCAGAGATCATTGAGGAATCAACCACGGGCATATTTCAATGGATTTCCAAAGTGTACCAAACTATATTGTTGGACAGCATCAAGGGGCTGCATCAGTTCACCAACGCTGCCATCAATCAGAACCATCCTGCCCTCAATACGTTGCGCGCTTTCTTTACAGAGTGCATCGAGACACATGGAAACCCAGGCTTCCGCGCATTGGAGGAGCCGGTGAACACGCCTGCTGCGTCTGACCAAGACGACCCAGGCGCCAAGCAGGATATTCCCACGGACCCAGGTAGCGTCGCTTCGGCGGCTCCTGATCAAGGGACCATGGTACAGGTCATAGCCGAGATGCAGAACATTGACCGCGAGGTGGGCGATAACGAGGCCATCCTGCAGGCAGAGGCTACTCGCATTCGTGCGGACAAGGACGCACTCCATGGTGAAATGGACCCCGCGGACACCGACACCTCCGGGTACGCAGGACTACCGGGGGAAAGGCTGTCGAGGACCGAGATCGAGGGGATCGGCCGATCGATCGCTTCCCGTCCGACCGCAGAGGTCCATCGTGAGGCAATGAACCAGATTGGTCGTTCCCTTGCGTCGACTGACGGTGGCACCACCCGCTGGGGATCTCTCAGGGACCTTGCCACTTCCGGGGCTCCAGAAGCGATCCAGCATGATATAGCGCAATGTCGGAATTGCGATCGCTTCCTCTCCCTGGGAATCGTCGCGGGTGACGGGACAATTTGTGATATCTGCTGGCAGCACAGTATCTCCGTAGGTGCCACAGGCAAAGGTGGCGCCAAGGAGAGCGACCTAACGTACCTCCAGCAGTTGAACTACTGGATCAAGGCCAACCTCTCCCAGGACGATGTCAACCGGTACATGTCAGATGGAGCGCGTGCCTACATGATGGGCAAACGCTCCAAGGCTGGCCAGGAGAAGGATACCTTGAGGAAACACGCGAAGAAGGCAGAGGAGAGGTGTCAGAGGTGGCTTGACGCAGGCCCCCCTCCTGTACACATGTGCAGGATGATGGGCGAGACTGAGGATCAGCGACCTCTGCACTGCCGCTCGTGTTGAGACTGGCAAGCAAGCCTGGACCATCGATGACATGCGCGACGCTTGCGACATCTATGATCGCAGCGTTAGGCGTGGCTTCGCTGGTCGTAGGAACTGGTGGTTGAACGATGGTGGGCTCGACAGAGGCACCAGGCAAGAGCGTGGCCTTGACGCAATCGCTTTGCCCCGCGGGGGCGGCGCTTGTGAGAAGGTGACGCAGCGCAAGCTTGCCCATCTGGCCTCCGTCGAACCTGCCGCGGAATCTGCCAATCCAAGGGGGGTGAGTTCAGGGGTTAGAACCGACCCTAACGACCCCAACACGCACTCTTCACACACATGGCGCCATGGAGCCGCAGCAGCCGCGGCGCCCGCCGCCGCCTCGCCCTGCCCATGGCGATGCCGCTGGATCCCGCGCGTCTGGCGCGCAGGCTGGCACGCCCGCTGGGCCGCGCGGCGCGGCCGCCGCGCAGCGGCAGAGCGGCGACGCCAGCCGCAGACCGACAACGCCTCCACGTGCCATGCGTGCGCGTACGACAGAGGACTACGCGACGTGGTGGCGCCACAACCTAGAGGACAGCCAGTGGGGCCGCAGGCGCTGGAGCTACTGCGCCAAGTGCTGGATATACATCGCGGACAACAACGACGAGTTCTTGCACGTCCGCGACCTGCTGCACAACGAGCGGTTCCGCAACTGGACCCAAGGACGCCTTGGGGGACATTCGCGACGAGCTACGTCGAGAATGATGGCCACAGGGTGTGGGGCCAGAGGTTCTACATGAGAGGCAATTCGTGGTTTTGTTGGCCGCGAGGCCCACTGGTCGATTGGCTTGAACTTCATATTTATACAAGTTCGCCTCGAGCAGCGATTACTAATATCATATTTGGCCGCTTCACTATACAAGATAAGTGGCCACACACACAACTTGGGAAACCCAAGGCAGACTCCTAAGGAGCATCGCCGATGGGGAGTAACCAATTGCAGAATTTGTTAATGCAGCGTTTCGTGTTTGTCAATGCGACTCTACGCTTGGCCAGGCATTTGCTTTGATGATTGGACGTGTTTCTTAACGCGATCGTGTTTCTCAGCGCGACTTGATATTACACGTGTTCGTTTCTTTGTTTATTCTTTACAGTATGATTACATTGCGTTGGTAATGATTTGATGCCCAGCTTTGGTTTGCAAGCTGGTGGCAACACCTGCCGCGCTCAGGCGCGGCAGCTTCTGATGCTGCCTTAATCTTGCTCCGCCCACCCGTGTCTCATTCTTCTCCGCCCTCGAGTGCCGAAGCGTTTTCGGGGGGCGTACCGAGGGGGCACCAAAGTGTGCTTGGCGAAGAAACAGGGGCCCTGGGTGTTCCTTCTTACCCTTACTTGCCTGATCATGACAGCTGTTGTGCTACGCTATGTTTTGCGCGCCGCTGTCGTGGCCGGGACGCAGCTGAAGCGGTGCAGATTTTACGCTCAGCTGCATTGCAGTGCTGAGGATTTGAGGAGTAAAAGGGTGACAGTCTCTTTTCTCCTTTTCCCGAGTCCTGCCCTTGCGGGCGGGATTCGGGGCGGGGTGTGTGAATAGGACCCGTATAATACCCTCATATATACTCCTTATCCTCACCTATCCTGCGCCTGGCCGTTTGGGCTCAGGTATTGGGATAGATCGATCAGACCTGTGATCGTGCAGGAGGGAAGGACATCCATCTTTCCCTCCTTTCCTCTACCAACGGGTCAGGGGTTATGTACCTTTGTACTCCAACCCCATACACACCTTGTGGCTGCTCTGGAAGGCACCCTAGGTGGACGCGCAGCGTAAAGTGGTCGCCAACGAGGAACTTCGAACCCAATCTGAAGAACCAAGCGGTCACATATACGACCCCATGCTCGGTTCCATCGGCGCGCTCCATGGCGGCGGGTTTCGAGATGCGCAGGCTGGGCGGCTCCATCTATGAGACCGCGAACGCAAGCCGCCGAACGTTCCCTGGGGCCCTCTTCGCTTGTGAGCGCCGTCAGCATCTAGAACTAACCGTCCTCCCACTTCTACCTGTCGATCTTGCTTTTCGATGAACTCAGATCTTTCCTCGCGCCCCGAAATCCCGCAGTCTTGGTTTCTCGAGCGAGCTGGAGGGGGGGGGCGCGTCCAAGACGCGGTCGCCACCCATCCAGATAGCACGCGGTGGCGCGACGGGGGAACGAACGCGCGCCATTTTATCAGGAACCGCAGCGACATGCCTCTGGACGTCCGCCGGCAGCGCGCATGCAGCCACATCTTCGCGAAACTCATGTAGCTGCTCGGCGCGGCGAGCCCCCGCGCGAGCTCGGCCCGTCCCCGCGCCAACAATTACCAGGGCGTGAAAAACTTGTGCGGCGAGGCCCACGACGGTGAGATCTGGGAGATGAGGTTCTTTCGTGGCAATGAGATGATTGGTTGGGCCTTCGACCCGGACCTGACCAGCTGCCGCATCTGGCGACGCAGCGACGGCGCCGCGCCACAGGCGAATGCGGTGGCGACTACCTTTGCCATCACGCAGTTTTAGGTGCTGTGAGAACGTGGCCCATGGACTGCTTCGAGCCTGCCTGGGCAGGCCGCTGCGACTCCGTGGCAGAGAGCGGCCCACAGACTGCGCTTCGCGGGCGCATTGGGCGTGCCCCACTGATTGATGGCAGCGTTTTCTGTATTCCTTGCGCAGAGGCAAGCGCGGCATGTTTACGATTGTGGAGGCAGACCTCCATACGGTTTGCGACCCCATCCGGTACTGCACCCGCTATCTCTCTCGGCTTCTTAGTGTGTATCCTGAGGCCACTTCGAGATTGAATGTCATTAGGGTTGATGGGGGATTGGTGCTGGAGGAGGAAGGAGGTCTTATGGCGCGATATATTCCAGTCGAATGTTTTCCAGGCCCGCCGTGGCCATCAGTGTGGTTGTTACCCAGATTGGGATGGCCGCCATGCAATTCGCGATTCAGCCTTCCCTGTCTTCGTGGCACAACCGCGTCTACTCTGGCATCCTATCTGCGTGACGATTTGATGTTACTACCTGCGCTGCCGCGATCGGGCGTCGACAGAGATGCCAGCGTTTGGACCGCATCCCCGTGTTTGTAAAGACGGTGAGATCTTCCCTGGCCGCCACTGCCCAGCGTTTCGTCTCTCTTCGTATTTCTCGTCGTCGCGCGTGCCAGCCGTTGCGTTCGCGAGCTACCGTTTTTGTTGAAAGCGATCCACGTGGATGGCGCCCCCATGAAGACTCACCCTCGCGAAGAACATTACGCATGTCGTCCGCAAGGAATCGAAGATCACCATAGCATGTATGCCCGCGGGAACGTTGTCTGGAAGCTCCACTTGGTGACGTGCGCGCTTCGCGGTTGGAGGTCTGCACCGCGCCATGTGCTTATTCGTTGTCTGGGTTATTACTGGCACTTAAACATGTACTTCATTACGGTTACATCTGGACTGGACCATCCGGAGACTCTTTGCAGTCACATTCAAACACTGCAGATTCCAACGCAGCAGTCCGATTGAGAACACCCCTTGCGAGGAGGACCCTCAAATAGTTGCCCTAGGTCAAATTTGGAGGAGGAGATTTGTAGACGCCTTCGGAGGAGCGCCTGGCTTCTAGGCGTTCCAGGCCAAGCTGGTTCTCTCTGCCCTACCCCTGAGGCATCGGCGTCCGCGGTGGAAAAGTGCCGGGGCCCGGTCACGCGTGACTCGGAGCTTGCTTCGTCTCTCTGGGGCGAAAGCTTGGAAAGTGCTTTACAGCCCCCGATGCTTCGGATGATTTCTGGAACGTTGACTTCGGCGACCTTTATTGGATGATGCTAGCGTGGACGCGCTAGCGGCAATGTAGGTAACGGCGATGTAGGTTTCGGCATTGTAGGTGCGACTTGTTCGTGGCCCAAACAATTATAGGACATGGTGGTTCCTGCTTTCCTACGATTCGCTGCGTCGTTTTCGCTCGATGGGTTCGCACATTTGAAATGTAGGAAAGTGTGGTTCGTGATTTCCTACCATTCGTTCTGCGCGAGCTCGGTGTCACAAAAATCAGATCCCCAACATCGCCGTTCACCAACATCGCCGTTAGCGCGGCCTTGATATTAACAGGGACTTCCCTGCACGGGGAGGGCGCACTCCCCTACCTGTGCTGGCTTATCGGAGATGCTCCTCAGATCCTGTTCGCAGTCTACCCGGGTTTTGCGTGGGGGCGCGATTGCTGTCCTTCCTGCTAGCACGCTCCCTCCATGCTCATTCGCAACTGCGCTGAGACGCGTCTGCCTCCACGAGCAGCGCCGCCCTGCAATGGCTGCCCAGCGCATGTTGTCTGCCTCGCTCTCGGATGTCTCGGGGCACGGCTGAGCAGTCGCAATCGTGTATTTCTGGGAGGTCCACGCAGGTCAATGTTGTGTCCGCTGCGGGGGGGGCGTTGATCCGGGCGGTTTGCGATTCGGAGTTTATGACAATGGCCCCAGTAGCATGCGCCTGTTCTGCGCCAGTCTTGCACCGGTCCTTCGGTTGATGCAGTCTCGTCTTGGGGGTCGTCCCCTGCGTTCTCTTGCATCTCCCAGCGTGTTTCTACGGTCAGGAGTTTCTGCTTAACGTATCGCGCGCGGCTTGGCGGTTCGAGGCTCGAGGTGTTCAGCCGCTTTTCTGTGTTTTTGGCAGTTGTCTTGCCTCCAGATTCTACCCGACACTTGCGCCTCGCCGAGAGCAATCCTGAGGTGCTCGAGTCGCCCCATACGGCCGCCAGAGAGCCGCCAGTTCTGGCCCACCACGCTTCGGTGCGACGCGCGAACCACGCCACCACTTCCGAGAACGCCAGCGTCCCGAGCTTGCCTGCCGTCCCGCGAGGCGGGGCGGCACGCTTGCCGCGAGTCGCGATGTGAAAACTCTTGACCGTACTACACGGGCGGACGGTGGGCTGTTTTCAGGAGCTGGCTCTCGTTGTTCTGGGTTACCTCTGAGTTTTGTGGCTCGGCAGCATGACTCAGAGGAGGAAAAAGTACCCATACCTCTACCCTTTGCCCGTTTTCTCCATTTTGGGCCTCCTGGAAGGTCCTCGTCGCCACCGCTGGATTCGCCTTGAAATCCTGGTCATACTGCACCCCAGGAGAGGTCCGGGGAGTAGCGGTGTCGGCATATTTTGGTTTCCCCATTTGTGGTCGGGCAGCATGACAATTCCATGTTCGGCCAGTTTTCCAACACGTGGTCCTGGCTTGCTTTGCCTGCTCTGCGCACTGCGCAGTCGCAGAGCATGACGTCTCCGACAACTGCGCTGGCGGATGGCGGGTGGTTTTCGTTAAATCTGCCGTTGGTCGGTTGGCTGATTGGTTGGCAGTCTGGCAGCTCGGCCGGTTGGCTCGCTGCCTGGACGGAATGCTGAGCCGGCTGGTCAGGTGGTTGGCAGCCAGGCTGGTTCGCAGGTTTGCTGGTGGGCTCGGCGAAAAGTGGTTCGGGGTCGGAGCGGGGACCCACCTGGTGCAGTCGAAGCCGAGGGTGAGGATGGGTAACCTTCCCAAGGGCACTCCGTCCTCGGGCCTCTTCGCTCGCAAAGCTTCGACATGGCCGTTCAAGGACCTTTTTCATCCTTATCGCGCATCCTGACTACGGTGGGACCGAGGTGTAAGATCGTGGTCGGTTTGGGGGAGCTATCCTCATATTCTTCGTGCCTGTTGAATGTTATGGTGCACCCGGGGGGAGGGTACCCTTGGTGATCTTTCTGGTTTGGGGCGTTTAGGTCAGCGGAGGATTTCCTGATCTTGGAGGATGTTCTTCTGTCCGAGGTCTGGCCATGTCAGTTGCGATTGTGTTCCTCCCAGGCTTCTTCTCCTGGGGCAGCAGGGCCCACCGTCCGACGGAAGCGATCCCCGGCCACCTCCTGCCGCTGCAGGCCTCTTCTGGGCGGGCGCCCGCCTGCAAGGCGCAGGGCCCCGATGGAGTCCGAGTCCCCGCGCGAGGAGGAGTAGGAAGAGGAGGATCGGAGGAGAAGGATGAGGCAACATTGGAAGACGAGGAGAGGAGGAAGGTAAAGGAGAGGGGGAGGAGGAGGAGGAGGAGGAGGAGGAGGAGGAGGAGGAGGAGGAGGCGGAGGAGGAGGAGGCGGAGGAGGAGGATGAGGAGGAACATGGTTTCCTGCTTCTGCTGGTCGGGCCCAACTCCGCTCATCCTCGCCGAAGGCTCGCTTGCGACGCTACCTCTCGCCTCCCACTTCTGCTGATCCAGTGGGTTCTCCCCCCCCTTCCCCGCATGCCCCCCCCAATCTGGTGGCTGCCGCCCCAGCGTGGCACCCTCCAGGATCCCCGCCCCTCTTGCCCTCCCTCCGATGCAGGCCTCCACTTGGGCCAGGGCAGCACCATCCCCGAGATCCCCCCCAAACGTCAGCCTCCGCTCATACCACTCCTCGGCGTTTGGGACATTCGTGCCGCCGACTGCTTGGCGTGGGATGCCCAGGGTCATCGACGCTTGAGTCCCTGGCTTGTCTTTGCCGCCTCCTCCTCGAGCCTGCATCGGGCCTCCTCTTCCTCCTCCTCGTCCTCCTCGACCCTCGACCTCTTCGATCCTACTCGATCCTCCTCGATCCTGGTCGATCCTCCTCTTCCTCCTCCTCCTCCTCCTCCTCGATCCTCCTATTCCTTCTTCTTCTTCTTCTCCTCGACCCTCGACCCTCGACCTCCTCGAGTCTCCTGTTCCTCAACGATCCTCCTCCTCGTCCTCCTCGACCCTCGATCCCGCCCCCTGCCCTCAATCCTCGACCCCTCCCCGGCCTCGGCCGCACAGGACAGCAGCGGCCGCCGCGGCTTCGCCGTGCGGCTGCAGCGCCTCCCGCGGGGCGAGCGGCTTGACGTCGGCGTGACGTCCATCGCTCCGCACGAGCACTTCATGGAGCCCCCTCGGGTGCGTCGGGGTCCCTCCCGTCGAGGCCCTCCTCACTCTCCTCCTCCCTCCTCCCTTCTCCCTCCTCTCGCCTGGTTCTTCATATCCCCCTTCTTACGCAACTCCTGGTCTTCCTCCTCCCTCCTCCTCCTCCTCCTCCTCCTCCTCCTCCCCCTTCTCCTCCTCGTCCTCCTCCTCCTCCTCCCTCATTCCCCCCTTCCCTCGCCCCCCGCTCCTCCTGCTCCCCCTGCTCTTCTTGTGATCCTTCTTGACTCCTTCTCTCTTCTTTCCTTCCCCATCGCCCTCCCTCCTTCATGGAGCCTCTCTGGAGGCAGTGGCGGCCCTCATGCCGGGGCCCTCCTTCTCTTCCCTCCCTGTTGCCTCCTTCTCATGCACCTGCTTCTCCTTCTTCATCCTTCCTCTTCCCTCTCCTGTCCTCCCTGTGCTTCCCTTCCTCCCCCCTCCCTCCTTCATGGAGCCCTCTCGGGTGCGGTGGCGACTCTTCTGCAGGGCCCCAGGGGGACCCTCTCGGGTGCGGTGGCGAACAGGTCTGGTTGAGACATCGGGCGCCCCCTCCTCCTCCTCCTCCTCCTCCTCCTCCTCCTCCTCCTCCTCCTCCTCCATCTCTTCCTCCTCCTCCATCTCCTCCTCCTCCTCATCCTCATCCTGCTCCTCCTCTCTTTCTTGTCCCCCTCCTCCCCCTCCTCCTTCTCCTCCTCCTTTTTGTCCTCCTCCTCCTCCTGCCTCTCCTCCCTCCTGCCCCTCCTCATCTTCCCGTTTCCCTCCTCGATCTGGAGGGCTGCCGATGCCTCTCCGTTCGCGTGGCGGCGCCCCTCCTGCCGGGGCCCAGAGAGGAGGGGGGGAATGGGGAGAATCGACCTACCAGCGCGAAGAAAGGGGGGATGGACGGGAGGAGGAGGAGGAGGAGGAGGAGGAGGAGGAGGAGGAGGAGGAAGAGGAGGAGGAGGAGGAGGAGAAGGCGGAGGAGGAGGAGGAGGAGGACAAGGGGAAGGACGGCTGGGTATTGAGGAGGAGGAGGAGGAGAAGGAGGAGGACAAGGGGGAGGAGGAGGAGGATGGGGAAGAGAAGGAGGAGGAGGAGGGGGAGGGGGAGGAGGAGGGGGAGGGGGAGGAGGAGAAGGAGGGGAAGAACGGGGGCCCTGTTTTTGATTCCCTGTGCTCGGTGTCTTCCCCGGTCGCCAAGCCGCCAGGACCATCAGGAACGACTCGGGCAGATGTCCCGACCTAAGACCGACGTGAGTCCGACGCACATCCGGCGCACATTCGCCGCACATCCGACGTGAACCCGACGGGCTCTGGCATTCCTCCGCCGCCCGCGCTGCAGAAGGCGTCGGTCGCGCCGCGTGCGTGTGGCGTGGTGTTTCTGGTTGACCCAAAGGGGGTTAGCGAAAACTGGGCGGTGCCAAAGACTTGGCGCAATCGGCTTGTGGGGTTGCAATCGATTTGCTCGCGGGTTGCAAGAGGCGGCTGGCGGCCGTCGATGTGCTGAACGTGGGGCCCTCCTGCGTGGAGAGTGTGCAAACATGAATGCCTCACGAGCGGCGGACGCAATTACCCGTGCGGTGTGGGCTCCAGCCGCGCCCCAGCGGGTGAGCGGGCGCAGAGAAGTGGTGCTCGCGGAGCATCGCGGGGCCGCGGTCCAGGGCCACGCCCGCGAGGCCGAGGATACGGATATGCGTTTCGCCCACGAGATGCGCCATGAGCTGCATCCATGTTGCAAGGGCGTTGCAGCACGTGCAACGTGTCCACCGCCTAAGGGTGGCAGCCCATCGTTGTTTGAGGAGGGGTCAGAGGTGGGGACTATGACACCCTTACCCTTACTGCACGTATCCCCTCTCAGTTGGCCAGCTGGGGAGACAGCTAATCATATATATACTATATAGATATGCACAAGACTGCAGTGGCGCTTCGCGCCATGCACCTTGGTCCCTGAAGTTTGGTATGCAGGCGGAATGGCAGGAAGGTCAAGCCGACAATGTTTTGCGATAACTCCTTGTTGCCTTTTCCAGCATCGCCGCTAAAATGATGTTATTCGTTATCCTTCCTCCATGCTTCTTTTTCCTCGTTCAAGCCATACCCTGCGCATTTGTCCCATCCTCCTCAGCTCTTTTTGCGGAGGCTCCTTCTTGGAGAGCCTTGGGGGCCTCACAACAAAAATCAGACTTTCTTAAGGCCTTCTGGAGGCCTCCCGGGCGTGTTCTGGAGGTTCTGGGGGCTTCCTCGGGCCACCCTGCCTCCAGCCGTGGTCTCACTGAACGACCCGGTCACGATTTGGAATGCGTTGGAGGATGTCTTGGGGCCGTCTTGGGCCGCCATGGGGCTCTCTTAGGGCAATATTTGGCCCCTGCTGTGCCGTTTTGGGGCTCTCTTGGACTGCCTGGAATCCCTTTCGGGATGGTTGTTGGGGCGATTTTGGAGCCTCCCAGGCGGCTTCGGACGCCCAGAAGACTGCCGTATTGGAGCGTCGGGAAGTCGAAAAGAGGATAACCCCAAAATTCACCAAAAACCCCAGCCTTCTTGGGAGTGCTCTTGGAAGCTTTTTGAGGCCTTTGGGGCCGTGCTGGAGGCCTCTTGGGCCATCTTGAGGTCACGTCGGTCACTCTTGGAGCGCTCTTGTGCTGTCTTGGGGGTCTGTGGGACGTCTCCGGTGACCCCCCTTGATCGCCCTAGGTGTGCTGGGAAGGCTTTGCAAAACCGCCCTGCGAGGCCCGGGGGGCCGCTTCGAGGCCCGTCCGGAGGGTCCCAAAGCCCGAGTTCCTGGGTGTCAGTTGTTTTTTTTCGGGGGGGGTCCCCCCGCCCAGGCTTATAAAAATATAGGAAGAGGTGTGTGTGTGTGTATGTGTGTGTTTCTCATCGGCGAGCACTCGATCGAGGCTGTAAGGAGGTGGCGGAGGCAGTGGAGGAAGAGGAGGAGGAGGAGGAGGAGGAGAAGGAGGAGGAGGAGGAGGAGGAGGAGGAGGAGGTGGAAGAGGAGGAGGAGGAGTAGGAGGTTGGAGTGAGAAAGGAGGAGAAAGAGGCTGGTGAGGAGGAGGGTAAGTTTGGAGTGAAGCAGGAGCAGGAAGTGGAGAGGGAGGGGGAGGAGAAGGAGGAGGAGGAGGAGGAGGACCAGAAACAGAAAGAGAAAGAGGATGAGGAGGAGGAGGAGGAGGAGCAGGAGGAAAAGGAAGAGGAGGATGATGAGGAGGAGGAGGAAGAGAAGAGAAGGAGGAGCAGAAGGAGCAGTACGAGGAGAAGGTGCTGTCGGTGGCGTAGAGTAGAGGAGAAGCACGGGCAGGAGGAGAAGGAGGAGGATGTGGCCCGCAGGAGCGGCCTGGGCGCGCTCACCGCCACGTGTCCTTCGCCGAGGACCTGCTGAGCAGCTGGGTCGTGGAGTCCTCCGGCCTCCTCGTGGGCAGCCATGCTGGCCTGCGCATCCGGGAGCGGCGACGACGACGACGACGACGACAACGACGACGACGACGATGACGACGACGATGGCGACGACGACGACGACGACGATGGCGATGGCGGCGACGACGACGACGATAGCGACGACGACGACGACGACGACGATGGCGATGGCGATGACGACGACGATCATGACGACGACGACGACGACGACGACGACGACGATCACGACGACGACGACGACGATCACGACGACGACGACGACGACGACGGCGACGACGACGACGACGACGACGGCTGCGGCGACAGCGACGCCGGATGGCGAATGCTCCAAGGCTTCCAGGCCTTGGGGTGCTCTTCAGTTGGCGCGCCTCGCCGAGAGCTTTCCGGCGGTGCACTGTAGTCGTCACGAATGGCAGCCCTAGGCCCGAGTTGTGAACCGAAATCCGCCACGAAGATGTCGGCGACGGCGACCGTGGCAGCGCCCCCCCGATGGTCTCCACATTGTTTCTTGCTTTCGAAAAATAGTCGACGGGAGGTTATCAGCTCCTCCCTCCCTCCTGCTCCTAGTGGGTGAAGGCCGACTGGAGGCCAGGCGGGACGAGGCGGATACGGGGAGGTCCTCCTCCTTCTCCTCCTCCCTCTTCCTCCTCCTCTTCCTCTTCCTCTTCCTCCTTCTTATCCTCGGCCTCTCCCTCAGGCTCTTCTCCTCTTCCTCATTCTCCTCTTCCTCCTCCTCCATGTTTTTCCCCCCTCCTCCTCCTCCTCCTCCTCCTCCTCCTCCTCCCCTCTTCCTTTTCCTCTGCACGTCGTTCTTCTCCTTCTTTTTTTTTTCTTAGCCGAGCTCCAAGGCGGTCCTCCGCCTGCAGCGTCAGCTTCTCCTTCTCCTCCTCCTCCTCCTCCTCCTCCTCCTCCTCCCTGCTCTTCCTGACGGAGGGAGGGTGCTGGGGCGCCGTCGGCGGCCCCGGCGTGCGAGGACGACCGCTGGGACGCGCGGGCGCTGCAGGAGGGCGACGAGGCGGCGCGCGCGGGCCTGCGTGCGGCGGCTGCCAGTGGCGAGATTGCCCTCCTCGTCCTCGTCCTCCTTCTCCTCCTCCTGTATGAGGAGGCTGCTGGTCCGTGGCTCGATCGTTTCTCTGCCCTGCACGCTCGCTTCTGTGCGGCGCTCGGTGTCGTCGAGGCCCAGGCGAGGAAGGTAGGGGCTAAGGAGCTCCGGGATTGGATCTTATACAGGTCTGATCGCGGGGCCCGGAGGGTTCACATGGTGGCCAAGGGAGCCACCAAATGGGTCCCGAGCACGACCTTGGCGCTGGATAAGGAAATTGTGTGCGATCCTCTGTCCCTGTTGCAGGCGGAAGGCCGGAAGTTCGCTTGTTTATGGGGGGACGGTCGTACGCAGGATTGGTTCTTGCACGATGTTGTGCAAGATGAGCTTCCGCCCGTGCCTATCGATGCTGTCAGGGCCTTTTCCAAGGGGTTCAAGGAAGATACTTCGGTTGCCACGGATGGATTCCACATGCGCCATTTCAATACGATGAGTGACCTCACCCTTGAAGGCTTGATTCGGATTTTTGGTATCATGGAAGCCTCCTCGTTGATCCCTCAACAGTGTGCTATTGTGCTTCTCGCCCTGATTCCTAAGGCTACGGTTGGATTCCTACCGATCGGCACGTTCTGCGCGTTGTATCGGGCTTACGGCCGTGTCCGTCGTCTACTGTGCCAACAGTGGGAGCACGATAACGCTCGTGAGTTTTTTGCGGCTGGGCCCTTCGAGGGGGCCCAAGACGTCGTTTGGCGCCAGTCTCTTCGAGCCGAGTCCAGTGTCCACGCCAAAGCTGAGGCTGCCACGGTGCTGCTTGACCTCTACAAATACTATGAGACGGTTGATCTCCGCAAGCTGTTTGCATAGCTGCAACAGGTTGGCTTCCCGATGGCTCTGGCGAGAGTCGCTGTTTGCATGTATTTCCAGAGTCGCTGGTTCAGGCTCGCTGGTTTCGTGGATGGCCCCTTTTGGGCGGATCGGGGCTTTGTGGCGGGATGCAGTTTCGCCACGACATTGATAGGGTTTATTCCATCGGAGCTCTCGACCGTCTCACTTTTCCGCCGCAGGTCCACCTCAAGCTGTACATCGATTATTCTGGATTGTCGTGTACAGGATCTTCCGAGTACGTTCTCACGCACCTCCCGCCGGCGGTGGTGGCCCTCCACAGGGCCCTCACGGAGGAGATGGGCGCGATTGTCTCGGATGATCCTGGCAAGAGGTCGTTGGTTTGTTCGTCGCGCCCCTTAGGCTAGCGTTTGGGTTCCCGCCTGGCCCTTTGGTTCCAAGCGCTGCCAACTTAGGCGTCGACGATGCTGCTGGCAAGCCGCGCCGCCGACACAGTAGATCAGCGAAGGCGAAATCCAGGGAGATCAAATCCAAGGGGTTTTGCTCCAGGCTGGCCCGTTTAAGGCCCACGGTGGGCGGCCGCGTTGCTCGGAAGGTGTTCGCTTCCGGGGCCATGGCGCCAAACCTTTTCGGGGCTGATATCCATGGGGTCACGGACCATGAGTTGCTGCAGTTTCGACGGCAAGCAGCGTCGGTGCTGCAGCCGTCGGCGCGTGGCCGCAGTTTGACGGCTTTGCTTTCGGCCCACCAGGAGCCGTGCTGGATCGCCGCGGTGGCCCCCATCATTCGTTGGGCTAAAGAGGTGTGGATTTCTCACTTTCATCTCCACCCCTACTCCATCCCCCTCGCCGAGCTCCGGGAGGCGTGGGCTGGCAGCTTCGACGGCGAATCTCCGCTGTGGCGCAACGTTGGAGGACCAGTCGCTGCTCTGCGGAAGAGCTGCGAGCACATCTCGTGGAACATGCCGTCTTTTGCTGAATTTCTCACGGACCAGGGCCAAGTTGTGAAACTTACGGTGTTCTCCCTGGGCCTCGTCAAAACCCTCCTCAAGAAAGCGGTGCTTCGGGGTTTGGAGTGGGACCTGGGGGCTCGGTTCAATATGTCTTCGCGGGCGTGCGTGGACGGCACCTTGTGTTCTCCTTGGTCTAAGAAATTCGCCCCGTTCCAACAGGGACGTATTCGGGCCTTATTTTGCGACGCCATCTACACTCGTAGTCGCGCGGTCAGCTTCGGCTATGTGATTGGCGACCTGTGCGCCCTCTGTTTGGAGGCTCGGGACACGTTGAGGCACCGGCTGTGGGAGTGCACCGCGGTGGAAGCGGAACGCGCTGAACTTGTCCAACCTGATGTCCGCAGGCTCGCTGCCGAAGCCGACGATGCTCTAGCATGTTACGGAATGTTTCCTCATCCCGGGGGCCAGCTTCCAGCTCCCGCATCTTCTGGAGGCATCGTTGTAGAGTGGGCCTCTGAACAGCAAGGCGACTTATCCGAGGCGGTGCAGGGCGACATCTTCGGTGATGGTTCATGTACGAGGCGGGTGATGAAAGAGCTCAATCGGGCTGGCTGGGCCTTCACCGTCTGGGGTCGTTGCACAGGTCTCGAAGTGGTGAGAGTCCGTGGACCAGTTTGGGGCCCATTCCCCAGACCCCCCAGGCTGCAGAGCTTCACGCACATAGCGCTGCGCTGCAGTGGTCTGTGGAGCCAACGAACCTTTTCCTAGACTGTCAAAGCTGTGTAGACTTTTACAGTTTGCTTTTTCCTGCACAATGCTCGCCGAAACGCATTTTTGCTGGGGTCGTCCAGTTCTGCAGAGATGTTTCGCACCAGTGCTCTGTTTCAGAGGTGAGGGCCCACCATGTCGAGACCGACGGCGAAGATGCTTGGACGTGGTATATGTGTGAAGGTAACAGCGCCGTCGATCGGTCCGCGAAGTTAGCGGTGGAGCTTCACCCTAAATTTGATAGTGAGGCCGTCGAGCGGCTGGACGAGCAATGTCGTGTCTCTTTGGCCGTGGCGGTGCTGGCGGCTAAATTGGTGCCTTTGTGGCCTAAGCTTGACATGGGCCCCAATGTTGTTCGTAATCCCCCTCCCCCGCCTCCTTGCGGCGCCCCGAGACCCCCGCGTTCGGGGCACTCCTGGTCTTGGACTGTTAGATTCTGGCAGTGTTTGTCCTGCTTCCGAAGGGCTCGGTCTCAGGAGAGACCGACCACATATATTTTCCGGGGGGAGTCGGCGTTGGGGTTCGAGGCTATGATGGTCCAAAGTTGGCTGCTTTGGGGCATAAGATGCTGTTTCTCGACGCCAGCGACGGTAGTGTGTTTATGCATGTAAGCTGCAAGTTATATACTTGTGGTGGCCAAGTTCGGGGTTTCCAACTTGAGTGCAAGCCCTTGCCAAGATCTGGGGCTCAAGGTCGGAAGCACGCCTGGAGCCAGGTTGCTTCAGGACTGCACCCCAGAAGTCCGGAGCCACTTTAACCGCTGGCCCTTGGGACAATACGGAAGATGAGGATCCTGCTCCCCTCGCCGAGCCTCCTCCCCCCCATCGGAGGAGGATTCGGACGGCCTTCGCACGCTGCGCAGAGTCTCGATTGCTTTACGGCTCTTGGGTGCAGCTGCAGGGCCAAGTCAACCTAGAGCTCGTAAAGACCACTCCGAGTCCGGGTCTGCTTAATTTGGTGGTTGTTTTTTTTCCCCTGGCGGGTCTCGCCCCCCCGCTTGCGGTGTATGTGGGCAGCTTGGCGTCGTCGACGGCAAAAAATCTCTCCTCTTCCTCATCCTCCTCCTCCTCCTCCTCCTCCTCCCCTCCTCCTCCTCCTCCTCCTTCTCCTGTTCCTCCTCCTCCTCCTCTTCCTTCTCTTCCTCTTTGTCCTTCTCCTCCTCCTTCTCCTCCACCTCCTCGTCCCCCTCCCCTCCTTCTCCTCCTCCTCTTCCTTCCCTCCTCCTCCTCCTCGTCCTCCTCCTCCTTCTCCTCATTCTCTCCTCCTCCTCCTCCTTCTCCTTATCCTCCTCCTCATCCTCCTGCTCCTCCTCCTCTTACTTCTCTTCCTCTTCGTCCTCTTCCTTCTCCTCCTCCCCCACCTCCTCCCCCTTCCCCTCCTTTTCCTCCGCCGAAGCCATTTTGGCTCAAGGTGCATAGGTCCTCAGGGGAACAAGTGGATACCGCTAGTCCGCGGCAGGCAAGACCCCTGGTGGTCTGGCAGATTTTGGGCATCGCACTCACGCTCGTGCCCGCGGGTAAACAGAGGTCTTTCCCGTTCCTGCGCGCGCGGGCATCTCAGTCTCGCTCATGGGGGTCGCCGACCCCAACACGCAGCATATCCTCCTCGATGGCATCGGCCTCGCAGCCACCTTCCCGTCGCAGACCTTTGAGGACACTGCGAAGGGCAGCCAACGCGGGAAAGGTTATGTTACGTCTCGTGCTGTTGATGCTGACGTCCCTCCTCTTGGCAAGCGTCGTGCCATACCGCCTACCTCTGGGGCGTTGCTCGGTGCCGACGGACCCGATGATGATGCTGAAAGCGGAGAATGGGCATGAGTGTCAGATGACTACCTACGAAATACTGTGCGTTCAGAGTGGGATGGTCTCAAAGAATCCATGCAAGAAGAAGTTGGCAAAACGGTCGCCGGCATGGTTGCAGAGTCAAACAGAATGGCCCTTCAGGCCCTGGAGGCCGTCAGGATCCAGCTCAATGGGCAAGCCTCCTCTCTTGACCAGCAGGTACAGTCCGCAGTTCGATGTTCACGCTGCGCGCCTGGGCGAGCATGACGAGAGGATGGACAAACATGACGAGAAGCTGCAGGCCTTGCAGGGTGAGCTGGCTGAGTTCAAGAAGTTGCTCGCGGTCGCTGAGGAGAGGCCCGTGGTCCCCGTCGCGGTGCCGTCGGGCTTCTCCCGCGACCCTGACCACGCGCTCGTGGCGCTCGTGGTGGTCATGTCGCAGGTGCCGACCACCCTCGCCGCGGTCAAGAAGTCGCTGGACGAATGGTTGCTGTCCTTGGCGTTCAAACCAGAGGACTACAATATCGAGGCGGATGGGCCCTTGCTCAGCCGCCGCTTCCCCATCAAGTTTGGCGGGCTCTCTGCGCCCGCGACGCGGAAGGTGCAGGCGGTGCTCCCCAAGCTTCGCGAGAACGGCGTTTGGAGAGAGTTCTGGGCTGAGGTCGACGGCGCGCCTGCGCGCCGTCTCCACCTCGGCCCTGGCGAGAGCCCGCAGCAGGTCAAGCAAGAGATCACGCTGCGCAAGTGCAAGGATGCCTTCCAGGAGTTGCGCGGCGCGGGCTCCAGGATCTTCCTGGGCCGTGAGAGGGGGGCGCTGCCCATCGGATGGGGCAAAGTGCTGCGGGTCGAGGTCTTCCACGGCGAGCCCCCTTCCGAAGCCGCGGTGGGTCGGCGAAGGCCTGCAGAAGCATCGGATCTCGAAGGCGCAGGCCATCGCTGCGACGAAGGCGCTCACGGACCCTCCCATGGAGCCTCAGCGGTGCCTTTGATGTTGCTGCCGTCTTCCACTTCAGTACGAATGATTGCAATGGGTCTCCACCGCCACTGCGGTTCGCGACATGGAACTGCCGAGCGCTACTTCAGGCTGCTGGGGCGAAGGCTAGCCTGAAGAAGAACTACCTCGCGCGGCTGCGGCCGCACCGCGCGATCGCCCCGCCGCAGGGGGTCCGCCAGGGCAACCTCCAGCTGCGCGCGTTCATGAACGAGATCTACCCCGAGTCCGCGCTGATCACGAGCTTCGTTGGCGCGGAAAGGACGGGCCGCATCAAAGGCGGGGTCGCGACTTTGCTTCCGAAGCTATCTATGGTGGGGGGGGGGGCTCTGACGACAGTCTCGCATGATAGCCTCGTTCCTGGGAGGGTGCTAAGAATGGATATCCAGAGGAGCGATGTCTTACTCACGGTCTTCAACATTCATAATCAGGGCATGCGTTCGGACGACATCCGTCGCGTGACCGTGTCGATCGACGCCGCGCTGAGGGCCGCCCAGGACGGCCCTGCTCGCAGGTTAGTGGCGGTCAACGGCGACTTCAATTTTGCCGCGGACGAGGCGCTCATCCTGCGCGCCCCCTCGGCCGCCATTCGGCGGCCCCGCCGCCGGCTGCGCTGCCGGGCTAGCGACGAGCCGTCGCACTATGTCAAGGACACCAACGAGTCGTCCTGCATCGACAGGGTCTTTTGCTCCCTGGCCAGCTGGCAGGCCTGCCAGATGCACGCCACCTCGGCGACGGTCGAGTCGGCGGCCGCTGTCTCTGACAAAAGGATATCGGATCATGCTGCTGTGGTTGTATCGTTCTCGACTCGTGCCCCTAAGCCTGCTGCTGAGCGCCCTGTTCCACGCGAGCTGTGCCGCGAGCCGTTCTTCCTGGAGCGCCTGGCTGGTCTCATTCGGTCGAGTGACTGGTCGTCGATGTCACTGCCCTTCCGTCTCGAGCATTACAAGTTCTTTCTTCGCCAGACTGGTCTGGAAACCCGCGATCGCCTCCTCCGCCTGCGACCCCAGCACCCGCAGTTGTTACTACTACTTGCTTGGTCCCTGGCGCGCGTGGTCTGGAGGCAGGATTGGCGTTTGGCCCGCCGGCTTCAGAACTCGCATCCCGAGACTGACGAGCACGTCGTGATCGACGGCGCCAGTGTATCCTTGCGCCACCCGCCCTCGTTTCAGGAGTGGTCTTGCCGCGTCCAGCGCGGGGCTGCCGAAGCTCGTCGCCGCGAGCTCCAAGCTAGACAGGAAAAAGAAGGGGGTGCACAGCAGGTTCGTTTGCAACTGCGCCCGCTGGAGAAGAAGGCAAGGCTGTGGTCGCCGATCGGCGAGCGTCTGTCTCTCTCCGGCGTGGCCGACTCCTCCTCGCACAGCGTCGTGATTGACCCCTCCGACCGCATCGATGCCCTAGGGAAGTATTGGGGCCCTGTCTTTGCCAAGAAGCCGTTCGCTGCTGCCGATGCTCGCTCTTATCTTCGGGAACGCCTGCCTTCCACTGAGGATGTTGACATGCCGCCGCCGTCGTTGCGGTCTATGAGGGAGGATATCAGGAGGGCGCGCCACAGTGCCACGGGTGTAGATGGGCTACCGTGCGATGCTTGGGGGTGCGATGAGTATGGGATCCGAGTTCTCTTTGATGCTTTGGATTGGGTGATGTCGGGGCAGCGGCTGTTCTTGGAGTCCAGCGCTATTATTCAAGCCGTTCTACCGAAGGCCATCACTGAGCACGAGATGAGAGACGGCACATGCACGCGTACCCCAGATAACATACGGGCTCTCGGTTTGAGGAACACGGACGCGAAGATCATGTCCGCAGTCGTGAATCGAGCGATATGCCCTGTGGTAGCGCACGTCGCCCCCCAGTCCCAGAGGGGGTTCGTGCCTGGGCGGAGCTCCGGGTTCAATATTCTAGAAGTTGATGCGCGCGCTCGGAAGCTATCGGCTACATGCCCTCATGATCCTGGCCATCCCCTCCTCTTCTCCCTGGACTTCGGCCAAGCTCTCCCCTCCCTGAACCAGGATTACATGCAAATGGTGCTTCAGATGCTGAACCTCCCTGATGCTCTCCTCCTCGTCGTTTGCTCCCTGTGCGCCGCGATCGAGGGCGTCGTCTCGGTCGGCGGGGTGTTGAGGAGGATCTTCTGGATCCGCATTGGGATTCCCCAGGGCTGCGGGCTCTCTGGGAGCCTCTTTGCGTTGCGTACGGCGCCTTGCATCAGCTACCTGGAGTTATCGGTCGAGGGTCCTGGGCACGGTCTTGTTCGAGCGTGTGCGGGCGACATCGGAGAGGCGGTTCGGTCGATCGTGGGGCTCTTGCAGGTCTTCCGTATCATGCAGCTCGCTGAGTACTTCGCCAACCTAGTCCTCAAGATACCGAAATGCATGGTCGTGCCCCTGGCTGGGCGCTTCTCCGTACCACTGGCGGCCCGTGTGAAGGCCGCGATCTTGGAGGCAATCCCGACTTGGGCTGATCTGGAGGTGGTCTTGAAGTTGCTCTACTTGGGCCTATGGTTTGGTCCTGAGGTTGGCCCATGTGACTGCTGGACGGACCCTGTTGCCAAGCTTCGCCTGCGGGCTCAGGCGATTTGCCGCGGCGCGACACCCCCCAGCGTCTCAGCCATATTGTATAGCACCCGCGCGGTGGCCACGCTCTCGTACGTCGCGCAAATTGCCTGGCTGCCCCCCAAGCTCCTGGCGCTTGAGCTGCCCACGCTGGCGCAGGCCTTTCCGGCGCCGCTCGGCGCCCTCTCGCTGGAGTCCTGGGCGCAGCTGTTCCTGTGGGGCGGCCCGCGCGTCCTCCGCTGGGGGCGCGCCGCCGTCGCCTCGCTGGCGCGCGCCGCCACGCTGGCCTTCCCTGAGCACGAGCAGATCCTGCACTCGCTGGTCTCTTTCGTCAACGAGCACGACGACTGGCGCACGCTGTGCATGCTCCGCCCAGGTCGTCTGCACCCGAGCTTCTGGCGCTCTCAGTCGCATGTGGGGACGCTGGCGCAAGCTGCTGCTGGGCTAGGCCCACCTGGTCAGCTCTCGCCCATGGTGCCCGTCGCTTGCGAGGCGCCCCGTGAGGAGCTCCAGGCGGCCGTGGACGGCCGCCCGCGTCCTCAACGTGCTGCGCGTCGTGCTCTTCGTGGGTTGGCGCGTGACACCGCTCCTCTTGCTGGAGTTCTGGGGCTAAGATTGCGTAAGCTGATACCCTTCCACCGCGCTGTTCTTGGTGAGATAAACTGGGGCCCGATTGTTACAGTACCCAGGAGTTGCCCGACGTCGTGGGCGTGGGCTGCGGTTCGGACCTGGTCGGACGCATGGCTCACTTCGCATCGCATCCTCCATGTGGGCGGTCGGCGGCTCGCGCATGCGGTTGTGCGCGCTTGCCCGACTCTCTCAAGCACTGCGCCCGCTGCCCAAGGATGTTCTCGGCGGTGCGTCAGGCGCTGGGTCGATCCTTCCCTCTTCCTGTGCTGCACCGCTGGTGTCTCCGATCCCCGTCGATTGATAACGTTGCGGTGATGATGGTGGCATGCAGCATGTACAATGTAACCCGCGCTATCGAGCAGTGGCCGGTTGACCAACGCCAAACCTGCAGCTGTGCCCTGGCCGGAGTACGCGCGACGAGAATGGCGCCTCCGATGCAGCTCTCGAGCGGCGAGCGGGCCGCCCTCGAGGCGACGGACTTCGGGTTGCCTCGGCCTGGCCCTTCCTCTTCATCCTCCTCTTCGTCGAGCTCGTCATTCGAGCCACCCGCCCCTGCCGCGCCCCTCGCTCCCCCCGTGCTCGTTTGCAGCTCAGAGGACGAAGCTGAGTTGCAGGCCCCCACGCCGCCCTCTCGCTTTGACGTTTCCTCTGCGATGACCCCTCTCAGAGCCTCGAGGTCAGGCCAACCCCCTCTGCTGAGCCCCTCGAGGGCCTCGGTGGCCACGCCGGTGATTTCTACGCCTGTGCGTCGCAGCTCCAGCTTGCAGATTTTGTCGACGGTGCCGCGGGGCCCACTATCGGCACCCCCTGCGGTGCCCGCGTCGCCCACCTGTCCTCTGCCGCAGCCTGTCTCCCCCGTCTGCTCTGCCTATGTCTATGTCTCGGCGACGGGGCGCATCTTCTCTACCCGTCCGTCTCTCCTGAACTCTGCGCCTGCTCCTTTTCCCCCGCTTCTCCACCTTATGTCGTCGCGCAGTGCCCCGACTCACATGAATGAAACAGCGGCTGCGCCTGCCGCCTTCAACTTCGGCGCCTCCATCGGGAGGTGCAACTGGCCAGGCGCGCCCCCGCTGCCCCCCCACCGCGGGCTCTAGTAGCAGTTGACCAGGACTCTTCCTACGCTCGTTTCCTCCTCCTCCTCCTCCTCCTCCCCCCCCTCCTCCTTCTCTCGTTCTCCGTCGGGCGAACTTTGAGCGAGGCCCGTCGCGTCGTGAGATCGCCCCTCCCCCCACGCTGCCCCCCCTCCTTCGTTCGATAGCAGCCGGGGGGAGCTCTTTTGCAGGTGGCCGTCCCAGGCGGAGGCAGGTGGCAGGCAATTGCGAAGGACATGGCGGAGATCATGGCAGCAAATGGTTCCTTCTTTGTCCCTCCTCTCTTGGAGCCGTCTGGAGGTTTGAGGTGGCCCAGCACTGGTTCCTGCCAGATGGGCGGGGGGGGGGATGTTTGAGGTGCTGGGTCCGCGATTTTGTTTTGCCGCTTTCGGCCTCCAGGGGCTGATTTAGCTGGGCCGTCAGAAACGGATCTTGTGTGACAAACTCAACCAGATGGACCCTGGGAGAGATCCAGGGACCGATTTGGATCGGAGTAGCCCCATATGTCTCACGTATTGGGGTCCCAACCAGTTCAAACCCCGCGGCGTGCCAAGGCTTCGTATGGTGCCAGATTGTTGACATCTCGTTGGGGCCTCGTGCGCCGCGGTGGGTGTGCCGAGATTTTGCCTGGTGCCCGCGCAAGGGCGTCTCGTGGGCGCCTCGTTGAGGCATCGTGCGTTGGGCGCGTGTGCCAAGGTTTCGCGTGGTGCCCGTCGGCGGGCGCCTCGTGCGCTGGGCGGCCGCATAGTTTGCACCACATAGTTATTTCCACATGGTTTTCACCACAACGCTTGCAACACATAGCTTGCACCATACATTTTACACCACACAACAAGCACGACACAGCTTGCACCTCATGGCTGGTTCTGCAGTGCCTACACTCCTTAGCTGACGCTGCGTGGCTTGTGCCGCATAGTTTGCACCATATAGCCTACACCACGTCGCCTGTATCACCCTGCTTGCACCGCATATATTATGTGGTTTAGCGCGTAACATAGCTTGCACCGCATATTTTCCACCTCATAACTTGCACCGCAATGCTTACACACCCACAGTGCACCTCCCTTTTTGTTTTGGGTCCACTTCGGCAAACGTTTGTGCACTTTGCTGGGTTCCCGGCTTTATCACCAGATTACGAAGCGTCAGCCTGCTGATTGCAAACGGCTGTCGCTGGCGTTTTGTGCCCTGCATACCGTGCGCGCGTGGTGGCATCACTATCTGCAATTGGTGTTCTTGGGAGTCGTCTTTGCGCTCAATCGGATTTGCGCATGTGTGGTCAGAAGTATCGCTTGCCCGACTGCAAACGGCCGTCGATAGCGGTTAGCGCGCCAAATCTTGCACACACGGTGCGGAGTGTCAAAGCCTGTTTCGGTGTGACCAACAAAACCGCCTTGCTGACTGGCAATGGTTGTCGCTTGCGCTACGTGCCTTGCATCGAGCGCATATGATCAGAATAGTCATTGGCAGCTCGTTTGGCACGCCCAATGTGGGTTTCGCAGCGCTTCGGTTTGGCGACAAATTCATCGGACTCGCTGTGTAGCAACGTTTTTCGGACTGCACATGGCCGTCGCTGGCGTGCAAAACAACCAACAACAAAGACAGGCATCGACAGTCGAATAGTTTGACCTCTAGGCCTCATGGCCTCGAGGCAATTGTTTTTCTACCTGGCGCGGGAAGCGCGTGACGAGATGATCTCGAGATCTCCGGAGCCCCCAGCCCATGAGACCCTGATCACGGCAAGGATTTCGTGATCTAGTTGCACAGTTTGTTTCGAGTTGCTGTGTCAATTGTTTTCGAACCGGGGATTCGAGTGGACCATTTCAGGAGATATGCGGGCTTTGATCCAACCGAGAGCACATAGTCGTCAAATCAGACTGTCTCCTCCTGACGACGCTGATGCTCAGGGCTGAACTATCCCGCAGTGCACGGAATGTGCGATGTAACGCACGCTCCACTTATGCGATGTTCGGACAAGGTCGGTGTGCAACCCCCTACCACCTAGGGATAATCAAGTTCGGGGTTTTGGGGGAGATAATAAAAGTTGCCCGCCAGAGCCAGCATAAAGATATATCAAGAGGAACAAGCCAAAGATATCATGAAGATCCCGAGGGGGAAGGAGAAGCAATACAGAGAGTTAAATAGAAATATAGAAACAGAAGAAGAGGAAGGGGAGGCAGATGAGGAAGAGGAGGAAGAGGATGAGGAGAATGATGAGAAGGATGAGGAAGAAGAAAAGGAAGCGGAGAAGGATGAGAAGGAGGAAGAGCAGGAGAAGCAGAGCAGGAGGTAGAAGAAAAAATCCAAAGTTGAAGACTTATTAGATTTACTATGTAAACGCTTAATGAAATGAACATTACAATTTTCATCTGCTCGTGTAGGGTAGCTCATGTGCTTTGTTTTCCCAGGATAATCAACCCCAACGATAAGCAAGTTCAGGGCGCCAGAGGGAGGAGGAGAAAGAAAGACAGAGAGAGAGAGAGAGACAGAGAGAGAGAGAGAAAGAAACAGAAAGCAACACAAAGCAACATAAGAAGGAAGTAACCTCGATGGCGAACTTTCTCAGTGATAATGAAGTTCGGCCTCCGCGCCCTCCGCCTATATTTGAAACCCTTCTAGGCCGACGATAATCAACTCTAACGACTTAAGGGGGGGATACTTTATTATCCGCGGTGTGCGGTTAGTTATCGGGAAACGCTCGCGTATTCGAGTTCACTAGGTGCACTGCGGGGCGGGGGCCTTCGGCCAGCCTTCTTGTCAAGCGGAAGTCTGGCTGGATGGGTGCCGTATCAGTCGTTGTGAGTGGGGCCATCACATTGTTGTACAGTCAGCCCGCAAAGTCCCAAGGGTACCCTCGCATCCTTGCCTCTTCGGTCCATCCTTGGCCAGTTTCGTTGGCCGCGCCCCGCTCGAGAAGAGTCGAAATGGGCGTCTAAGGCCCTTACATCCCAGTCGCGCATCCTTATTATACGGGTTGACTGTACTGTATGTGTTTCCTGATTCGGCATCCGCCGGAATCCGAAGCCTTTTTGGGTCGAGAGTCTTGCGATCCCCTTCCAGGCGGTGCCGCCGAGCTTGAAGGGGGGCGACGGCGACAACGACGAGCCGGTTTGGCTCAAGAGTGTTTATTATTTCAGGCCGCGCAGCGTGGCCGCTCGTGACTGTAGAGGTGCGGCAGCGCGCGCCTCGGCGTGCAGTGTGGCGGTCAAAACCATGGTCTCCCTGATGCCGGCCAGCCCTTCTATGAAGGATGTTCCGGTAGCAAACCATGGGAGTTTTGTGTACCTTCGTAGTTCCGTCTTTACAGTACAGAAGCGCCGATTAGCGTCTCTTTGAATCGATGAGATACCGCCGATGAAGCGTCGATTGGCATCGGTTCGCGTCGATTTCGCGGCGATCTAGAGTCGTAGCGCCGACTAGCGTCGAGCAGCGCTGATTCGCAAGGCCAGCAAGATGGTACGGGAGGCTCCCGTGAGTTGCCGCAGAAGGACGTTTCCGAGTTCTTTTTGGGGAAGTTGCCCACCGAGCAGAGGCAACAACTCGACGCGGCGGTGGCATTGGCGACCTCGGAGGGCCGTTTCCTCCGCGTGGGCACCGCGTGCTCGGGCACCGACTCGCCCGTCGCTGTGTTCCGTGGCCTGGCGAAGGCAATGCCCAGGCTAAAGGTCGAGCACACGTTCTCATGCGAAAGCGACGTGAAGAAGAGACAATGGATTACGGACAATTTCCCCGACTTGCCGTACCTTTTCGGTGACATCCAGGAGTTGCCGACAGGCGCAGCTTTCAACTACATCACCGGGAAAGCTGCGCAAGTTCCACCCGTGGACATTTTAATTGCAGGCTTTGTCTGCAAGTCGGTGTCCTTGGAGAACAATGAGAGAAACAAGTACGCGAACTGCATCAAAGAGGCGTGCGGTTTTACAGGCATCACGTTCCAAGGGATGATCCAGTACGTTCAGCAATTCCAGCCAGCTGTGGTAATATGTGAGAACGTGGAGGGCCTGGTCAAAAAGAACCGCGGGTTGGAGCCAGTAGTCAACCATGTCAAGGACGAGTTTGCCTCCAGCGGCTACGCCTTCCATCACAAGGTTGATCATCTGATAGACTAAGTGGTAAACTGGGGAAAGGTAGGGTAGCCAATGAGTTAGTTGTTTAATTTCCATACACATTGCAGTTCAAGGTCCTTGGTTCTACTGGAGAGCTCCCTGGGCGTTTTTTTCAAGATCCCTGGAGCAGCACCGAGAGCCGCCGAACCCATCCCAAACCTCGAACCTCGAACTCGAACGAACTTCGACTGCCCTGCCGCGGCCCTCCAGCCTGGCCCAGATACGATCAGAATCCGTCCCGGACCTCTCCCCGGGGTCCACCCGACTTCTTTTCCGACGCGCACCAGGCCGTTCGACGAGAAGCCTCCAGAAAGGCCCCAGAGAGAGGGTGGAAAGCGCCAGGCCGTCGTTTTCTCGACGGGCCCGCCCTGAGCTGGCCCCCCCCCAACGTTGCCCCGTAACGATGGCACGCTTGGACGCCCTTCGGCGGGATGCAGCTGTTGGAAGGCATCCCGAGGCTGGGGATCTGGGATCTGGCCAAGACATCCTGGAGTCTCGAACCTCGAATCCGGTAGCCTGAACGTCGATTGCCCCCCCCCCCCCCCCCAACGAGGTGCCGGACTCCCCCACCGGCGGACGAGGTCTGGGTCTTTTCTTTTGGACGGGTTTCTCGCCCCGATTTGTTCTGTAAGATTTCATGGGCCTGGCGAGAGCCCCCAGAGGCCAAGAATTGGCAACAACAATTTCGCGCCTTTGTGCTGCAGCGTGAGGAGCTTTTTGGGGGGCCGTCCCGTCCGCACGATGCGCTGGGCTCGAGGGACTTCTGCTCCCTCGAGCGATATGGAAATATCGGTTCAGGGGAGGATGCATCGACCCCCAATCACCCACACATCGCCGATCGGGGCCTGATAGCCGCCGATCTATCGGCGATGTAGCACCGATTCCAGCTCGGTGCTCTCCTCCCACCTGTGACGGGCCCTCGCAGACGCTGTGGCGTCTCCCGTTATCCCCCCATGTTCTTTTTTTCGTTGTGAATGGCCCAGAAAATGCAAGAAAAAACAAAGTGAGCGTCAGGCGGGCCGTACTATACGATTGAAAACAGATGGAAGGCGCTGTGGCATCGGAAAGAACACGGGCAGGTTGGCTACTGGCCGATCTTGGACAAGAAAACGCAACAAGAGAGAAGCCCCCAGATGATACAAACAACGCCGATATTGAAAACAGGAGAGGACGCCAGCGCTTTCAACCCCACTCAGAGCCCCTCAACGAGCTTCGCGCCAGAAATCTGGCTGTTCGAGACGATCTGGGAACCCCCGGACGCCTCGTGGCGAGGCACCGCCGCTGGAAAGCATCCCGAGGCCGGAGCAGCGCCGGGAGCCGGCGAACACATCCGAAAACCTCGAATGTCGACCGCGAAAGCGCTACAAACGCTGTGTTTTTCTTCCGCCGTTGTCCACTGTGCGCTGTGGACTCGACCACAGCGTCGCCCCGACAGTCCGGGCGCTGAGGTAAGGGGGGTTCGGGAGGAGCTCGCTGATCCTTGGATTTTTCCGTTGTTGTTCCTCCGGCCCTCCTCGTGCACCTGGGCGCCTCTGGGGCCAAAAAGGGGCTTCGGTCCAGATTTGGTGTTCATTCTGGTAGCACCTCTCCAAAAACAGGGGGCGCCATGTACATAAACTTTTGGCGCCCTGCGCGGGTTTCTTGGGTCGGCGCCTGGGACCCCCTTGGCGGCGCCTCTGGCGTCGCCCCTGGCGCGCTTCAGGGTCCAGCGCGGATCCAAGAAATCCGCGCGGAGCGCCAAAAGTCTACGTTATTATGGCGTTTGTCTTCTTCTGACCTCGACTGTAGACGAGGTGCTGGACTCGAGGGAGTTCCTGCTCACCCACCGGCGGTTTCGACCCCTTCCCCGGGACCCGTTTTGCATCCTGAGTCGCTTGTTGACGGCCCCGCGGCCTGGCAAGGGCCCCCGGAGGCCGAAGATAGCGAACAACTTCCCGTCGTGATTTTTGTCCCACGACTCGAGGGGGGCAGGGACTGTGGACGAGGTGCTGAACTCGAGGGACTTCCTGCTCCCCCACCGGCGGAAACGGTGCCTCCGGCGCCGCCCCTGGCGCGCTCCGCGCGCCAGGGAGGGGAGGGGCCCAGCGCGGATCCAAGAAGTCCGCGCGCGGAGCGCGAAAAAATTATGTTTTCATGGTGGTTCTCTTTCTTTTTCACGGCGGTTATCTTTCTTTTTCACGGCGGTTCTGTTTTCCATGTTTTGTATTATTCTGATGTTTCTGTTTTTCTTATCATTATTATTCTTCTCCTAGCCTCGACGGTAAACGAGGTGCTGGACTCCAGGGACTTCCTGCTGCCCCACCGGCGCAAGCGGTGCTGGATGTGGGCCTTCCGCGGCCTGGCGCACGCGGGCGCCGCGGCGCTGGCGGGCGAGGCCGTGCTGGCCCTGCGCCAGGAGAGCGGAGCCCCCATTCGATTCGCTGTCCTTTCTCGATCGGGCTCGGGCCAGGGGGAGGGCCCCTGCATCGATGTCCAACGGAGGAAGAGGTTATTTTCCCATACCTAGGGGAACGGCGAACGAGACAAACATAAAAACACGGAGGTCCGCGCGGATTCCTCTGATCTGCGCTGGGGCCCCCCTGGCGGCACCTCCGGCGCCGCCCCTGGCGCGTTCCGCGCGCCAGGGAGGGGCGTCGAGCGCCGATCCGAGAAATCCGCGCGGACCTCCGAGTTTTTATGTTTTTGTCTTTGTTCGTTCCCCCAGGGAATGGTACCCATGCAGGGGAGTAACGGTATCGGTGCCTTTTGGTTTCCCCAGATATGTTTCGGCGGCGAGCGAGGGGGGCAGTGAGGACGAAGAGGCCCTCTCATAGGGCGGCGTGGCTTCTCAGCAGCACTTCGACCTTTGATGTCCTGTCGATCGGGTTCGAGCGAGGGGAGAGCCTCTGCATCGAGATGTTTCGGCGGCGAGCGAGGGTCGAAGAAGAGAACACGGCAAACACATAAACTTTTGGCGCTCCGCGCGGATTTCTTGTATCCGCGCTGGGGCCCCCTGGCGGCGTCTCTGGCGCCGCCCCTGGCGCGCTCCGCGCGCCAAGGAGGGGAGTCCAGCGCGGATCCAAGAAATCCGCGCGGACCGTCGGAATTTTATGTTGGTAGTCTTGTTCTTCTAGTTTCGGCGGCGAGCGAGAGGGGCAGTGAGGACGAGGATGCCCTCGCAGAAGGCGGCTTCTCGGCAACACGCCACCCTTTGATGTCCTCTCGATCGGATCACATGCCGCCGAGAACTCTCGCATCGGTTCCCTCTCGTCGAATCGGATCGGGCCGATCTCGATAGCCCGATCGAGGATCTTGGAGGATGCCCGATCCGAGAGCGATCGGATCGAATCGAAGCGGGTCGAGTCAAGCGGGGCCCACCTCGATTTCTCCAATCGATCGGGCTCGGTACCGGCATTGGGTTTGGGTATCGATTTCGCTCGGACTTGACATCCATCGATCCTTCGCCCCCTCCTCCTCCCTCGTCCATCCTCCCCTTCGCCCCTCATCCCTCGTCCCTCCTCCCCTGAGCCAGGCCAGGGTGATTCGGGAACGCCAGGAGCGGGGGCCACTTCGATTTTCGATTGATCGGGTTCGCTATCCATCGGGGATTTTCCCTTGTCGCCAGGTCTCGCTTCGATGTCCGATCGATCGGATGATATTCCCGTGCTGTCGAGAGCGATTCCAGATGTGCGCCTTCTCTGGAGGGACTCGAGCTTTTCGCCGGCGATCGAGTTTACCGTCGGCTCCTGTGAATAGAACCCGTGTAATACCCTCATATATACTCCTTATCCTTACCTCTCCTGCGCCTGGCCGTTTGGGCTCAGGTATTGGGACAGATCGATCAGACCTTTGATCGTGCAGGAGGGAAAGACATCCATCTATCCCTCCTTCCCTCTACCAGCGGATCAGGGGTTCTGTACCCATGTACTTCAACCCCACTCACAGGTTATCAGCCCTTTAAAGCTCACCTTTCACCGAACCGCACGTTGCGATCTCGCACGCGGTCTCGATGGAGCCCCTGCGGCGCATGCGCCGCAAGGGGTCCATCGGGGCCTCGCGTCCGAGCTCTCCAACGGCACGACGTCTCGGTGACGAGCTGGAGAGCCTTAGTGCGGACTGTGTTGGTGTTCCAGATACCCCCCCCCCCCAGCTCCGACGGACCCGGGGCGCGGCTAGCCGCTGAGCTTCACCGCAGCGCCGCCCGGAGAAGGAGTAGGAACAGGAAGGAAGGAGTTTCACACGCCTACCTTCGATCCTCCATCCCCTTCCCCGTCGGGAGCAATCCCAACCGCGTCAGGCGAAAGCCTCACCGGTCATGACACTCCAGGGCGTTTTCGCGCTAACCGCCGATGGACCTCAGGTGCTGGTACCCCCAGCCCTGCGACCGTCCCCGTGGCGGAGCACGTAGCCACCTTCGAGGAACTCAGTAGACCAGTGGCGGCACAGCCGCAGACGCAGTACCCCAAGGTATCATCGGATGAGACACCACACACACATGGTCCGAGTCGCAGCTCGTCCGCGCGCAACCGCCGTGGAGCCCCAGGCCCATGCGGCGAGAGTAGGTCGAGCCCGCGCACTGCCTCTCAGAGGCCATGCGCTCCCCGCGACAGGGGACACAGGGAAGCTGACGCTCCCCACCTCTCCATATCAGACGACCAGCTGGCGGAAACGTCCGCCGCAGGTGAAATAGCTGAGCTCAGAGACCAGGTTGAAACCTTCTCAGAGACCAGGTTGAAACCTTCGTGTCCAGGCAATACTCTGGACTACTGCAGAGCGTTCAGACGAACGCCGCCGATACTGCAGCCATACGCCACGATCTGGACGGCGCCTTAGGGATCATTGATTCCAGGATCGCCGAAGATCGACGCATCATAGGTGAACTGCAGTACCAGGTCGATCGTGAGGTGCCACACTCAGGTGAAAAAACGGCGATGGTCGAGAACCTGCGCAACTACCTCGCGCAGATGGAGCAACAGATTGTGCTCGTACGCGACGCAGGCGTTTCAGCAGTCAGGATTTTACATGATGAAATCCACGACCCGCTCCGCAACCGACCAACACCAGCCGAGGCCACCGACCTTGGCGACGTTCAGTCTCAGATCAATGATCTTCGATCTTATCTAGACCACACTACGGCGACGCTTCGCAACGAAGCACACGCCAACTCGTCGAACCTGATCGACATGTTGCAGCGTACTGAGAGAGTCATCACTCAAAGGCTTGATGCGACCAACGCTGTCGTGCAGCCACTCGCTGACCGGATCTCTGACATCGAGCAGCTTTTTCCTGGTGTGCAGGACGCCCTGGCAGAGTTGCGTGTCGGACGAGCCCAGACTGATCGGCTGGATTCTCCTCCCACGGTTTACGATTTCGCCCGCCTCACTGACAGGTTGCAGGAGGTTGAGAAGGCGGCGGACCACACGCAGTTGGAGCTCCCCCAGGTTAGTCGTGAAAGAGATACTGAGAAGGTACGTGTAGAGAGTCACCTCGCACGTCTGGAAAGCGAGCTGGAGGCACAAAGCGCCCGTCTCCGAGCATACGAGCAACGACTTGATCGGCATTCACAACGTTCTCGGGATACTGATGAGTATACACGCCAAAAGGTGGCACAAATACACGAAGACATGACGAGCTGGACGAATCAGCTGATCGACCACACCAACGACACCAATCTCCACCTCCGACCTGCAACCGACCTGCACAGGCCGACGGCAGCGTCCGCCGAAGCACCACAAGCTTCTGCAGGACAACAACGACGTACGTCACCAGGGGCAGCCTCCGCGGCAGCTTCTGCACAGACGCGCCATGTGTCTCCTGTGCGCACAGAACCAACTACTGACGGTGCACCGATACCCTCACAACCACTGTCTGCGGTTTCGGTCCATACTACAACTCCTATCAAGGAGTCAGACACCGTCCGAGCCCCTGTCTTGCCTAAGATCACGCAGCTGCTCGAGTGGCAGCAAAAGGTACGGAAGAACTATGGGGCCGCCTCAGGGCGACCATCCAAAGCATACGCCTTCCTATGCGTGGCTGAACAGCCCGAATGTACATTCGAGGACTTACAAGACAGTGGGGACTTTGAGAGCATCGATTGCAAACTCGCTACCGCTCTGAGCGACATCTTATCCTCGGACTTACGCTACCAAATCAGGCTCATCGAAACTAGAGAGCACAAAGCAGGACGCATGCTCAAAGGACGCCAGATTTACTGGCACATCCTACAGTCCTACAAAGTGACAGAGGTTGACGACGACCTGCACGATTTCGAGCGCCTTAAAGAACTGAGGATGAGAGATGACGATTTGCAACGTTTTATTACTGACTGGGACGCCTTACTCTTGGAGTGCCGAGAAGCACCCGATCCAAAGATCTTGGAATCGCTGTTTCGTACACAGATTCGGAGACATGTATGGATGAAACAAGACATGTACGAGTACCAGCGCATGAAGATGAGCGACCCGAATCGTACCTACGATTGGCTCCGACAGCGTGTCCTGGACATACTGGAGCTTAAAAAGTTGGAGAAGAATCAAAACAAGTTACGGTACGAACATGAGACATGTTCTCAAGTCAACGCGTGCGCTGCCTGGAAGAAAGGCAATTGTCGCAATGGTGAACGGTGCAAGGCTTTGCATACATATTCCAGAGATTGGAAGAACAACAAATCTTCCAGAACATCGACGGCCGGTGGCAACTCCCGCCGTAGTATGTCCACCCCTGCGGATCACAAGATGCCAGCATCGAAACCATTTTGCTTCGATTTCGCCAAGCGCAACACATGTACCAGAGGCGATAAGTGTAACTTTCCACACGTCGCACAGTGTAAAGATTTCGCACAGAATAAAGTGCCCAAAAGGCGACAAATGCAAATACGCTCATCTTACACCTGGTGCAAAGACTCCTGATCGAAGCCCGAGTCGACCACGGACCTCCAGCCAGGATAGCCGCGGCCGATCACCATCCCGCGGATCAGGAAGCCAACGTTCTTCACAACGCGGGGGGTTTCGCTGCGCAAGCGACTCGCGCCATGGACGTGACAACCGACGCCAATGCGACCGATCTCGTTCAACATCCAGGAGGTCCCCAGACTCTCGCAGTCAATCGAGAAGTCGATACGACAGATCTTCGAGATCTACCTCCCGAGGGCGAGACAGTCGTGGCGGCGGACACGGCAGTCCACGCGGCCGTGATAGATCATATGGCAGTGGCAAAGGACGTGGCAGACGTTCCTTGAGTCATGGTTCGTCCCGTGGCTCACCCCGCGCCAGATCACGTTCTCCTGCCAACTTTCGACGTTCACGCCGTTCCGACCGCAGTTACGTCATCCGTGACAAGACCCTCATGGCCAACACCAAGGCCACAGCGACATCTACCAAAACACGTCGTCGGATACGCTTCGACATACGTAACGTGGAATACTATTTACATTCCGTATCTGGCAGGGCCAGATTGGATAAATGGAAAGAGATGCCGAACGAGGGTGACATCGTCAATGCACCAGACCCGTTACCACAACGATGGTGGGATCAAAGTACGGATGCCTTACGAGAATGTCAAAAAGAGGCACAGCTATGGTACTCTGACCTCTATGACTACCGACACAACAAAGAGTCGGTGGCCACACCAACTGCGATCCGAAAATATGACGACACTGTTAAGCAATCATCAAAGACAGCCCAGGCGACGAAAACGACAATGCAAGTCGACCCACCACGCTCGACTGCTGCATTGACACGATCCTGGGTTCTCGACAGTGGTTCTGCTCATCATATTCAGGGAAAACACGAACTCACGCAGACCGAATCGGATCGCATATGTTTTCGCGAAGAGCATATTCTGGAAACCGCCAATGGTGATCGTACTGTCAACGAGCACTACGACATACGGCTACCCGAGGTTGGCTTACACAGTTCAGCCCTTGCCTTGCCAGACTGTCCATCTTTACTATCAGTTGGGAAATTGATCGAGGTTGATGGCTTCCGGCAGCTTTGGGATCCTGAGCTGGGCTACTTACTTCAGGATCCGGGGGGCCAATGGTATAATATTCCAGTCAACAATCGAGTTCCAGAGTTACGACTCGACGACTTGACACTAATACCACCACCACGTTTATGCACTTCGTCAGCACCCCGACGTCGTCAGCGCAAGCGTTCATCCGCCCGCTGCAACGACATTTGTTGGTGCTGCAAAACTACAGAGCAGTCAACCACTGCAGACGAGCTACGGCCCCACATAGGGACCTGCCCCAAGAGACCACATGTCGGAGAGGGAGGAGGAGCACGGACCACCACGGTCGAATAACCTCCCGACACAAACACAGACGAGCCTAACGTGGACACACCCACCGACTCGCCTACGTCTCAGACGCAGTGTTCTCCTCCACAATGCGGGGGGCTAGTAGATATAGCTCAAGCAGATAACGACATGCCGACAGAGACGCCCACGCGAACGCATCGCGACAATGATCGAGTTCTCCCCAACAGACAGAAGAAACCGATCGACCCGATGCATTGCATGACTCACAGCCCAAAACACCCTGACTGTGAGATCTGTTCTCGTACGATGGCGCAGAATGCCCCGTGTAGACGACAGCGCAAACCACACCCACCGGCGGACCCCACCGACGAGGATAACGCCTACGAGGCTCTTGTCCCGAAGAAGTTTGGCGAGGCTTTAACTGCCGACCATGTCGTGCTGGCCAAAGACGATGCCGCGGACAAACGCGGCGACAAGTATGCACTTGTTGTCCAAGACAGATACACCGGCATCTTCATGGCCTACCCAGCACTTCACAAAGACGCAGCTACCACAAAGCCATCTTTTCAACAGTTCACCGCCGCGAACGATGAGGTGAAGCATATCTATACAGACAATTCTGGAGAGCTTCAGAAAGCTCGCCGCCAACTGGGATGGAGACACGACACGAGTACGCCACATCGTCCGCAAACGAATGGATTGATTGAGCGCGTCGTCAAAATTGTCATTCTCGGTGCGAGAGCTGTGTTACATATGTCTGGTCTGGGACACGAATGGTGGAAAGAGGCCATGCAAGCCTTTTGCTGTGGACGCAATTTTGTGCATACATCCACGGGCGTGGCTGCCCTCAATGAGGAACATGCAGATAAGACAGCTCATGAAATACGCTTTGGTGAAAGCTTTCCCGGACACTACATGCCATTCGGTGCTCGGATCTTCTGGAAATGCCTCAACCCTGAGATTAACAACGAGACTGCAAAGTTTAAAGAAAATACTCGGGAAGGGTTATTCATGGGTTACCACTTACATTCTGGTGGACGATGGTCAGGTGACTATCTTGTTTTGGATACGGCTACATACGCCAAGAATCCTGATGGTGAACTGTGTCACGTGCACAGAGTCAAAGACATCATCATCCCTGATGGCAAGTTCACCTACCCAGTGAAAGAAGGTACTCTACGACACCATAACCCTGAGGCACACGATGAGGTCAAGGCATCCACATCTCGCCCCTTGGGTGACAAACCAATGCCCGATCCTCCACTTTCCTACCCTAAAGAATGGGATGACCCATCTATGATGACAACGGAGGACAACGCCGCTGATATCCAAACATCGGCCTCTGAAGTTGCTGCACCAGCGCCGGAGCCCGACTACTGGGAACAGCGCGGATATTGCGTCATCAGACACATTCGTACTCCACGCAAGAAACTGTTCACCCCGACGGACGACGTCATGAACATACCTGTACCTGTTGATCAACTCGATGTGACACGAGATTTCAAGACAACTTATACTTTTGAAGGAGAAAGTGATTTTCGAGATGTTTGGGATGGTGTTAGCGCCAACGACCACAGGGAGTTAAGCGAGCCGTGGGCAGGCACGATTCAATTCTATGAGCTTCCAAAAATGACGCCAGACGGCAAAATGGTGGTTCGTGGACGCGAGACACGTATGCAGACTACTACACGTCCTGATCACATTCTTCCCGAGCATTGGAAAACACTCTCTCGTGGACAACAAAAGAAGGCAATCGAGTACGCCAACGACGTTAAACGGGCTCGTGAGATTCGTGACCGAGCTGCACTCAGAGTGTGGACAAGACAGGACAAACAGGTCAACAATTTCCGTGCCACTACATCCGGCGGACCCACATGGAATACTGTGAAACGACGGATTACATACGACACTGACAATGGCGACGTCATCCGCGACGAAAACGTCAAAGGCGTGACAAACAAAGAACTACTGTATGCCAAATTACCTGGTGGGCCACGTGACATTACTACGGTACTATACTACCGCCAATCACCACAACAGCACGATGGAGAAGAACGTGCTTTGGTACTTGTGGATAGTGAAGGAACCGACTTTGGGACCATGAACCCGCTCATACGCCAGTTCACCCAGTCGGTAGCAATACCAACTATGCCACGTGAGACCACCTACACGCCGGCACACAGGGATAAAACACCCTATTCCTCATGGTCACGCCCGGCACTAGTTACCAGAAGCCTGAGTAAGAAAGAAGTTGCCGCATAACCACGTGCACAATAAGCCCTACGACAAGAACACGAGAGATTGGAAAAGAAACAAACGTGGATGTTGGAAACTGTTGCAGAAAAAGCTGATATTGAATCACAAGCTATCCGCACTGGGACGAAAGTTCATTTCTTCAATATCTTAGAGCTATCTTCAGTCGAACACGAGGAGCTTCCACCTGATCAACGTAAATTCAAGGGCAGAGTAGTGGTTCAGGGCAATACAGGCAAAGATGAAACTGGTTTGGCCGCCATATTCGCCGACGCCGCTTCCAGCGCTTCGCATATTGAGGCTTCCAAACTTTGCGATGCAACTGCGTTATTGCCACAATATGCGGGAGAGCAAAGTGATGCACCTGGAGCCTACACGCAGGCATTTTTATACGGCGACGGACGAATCGATCCAGTTGATACTTGGAGTACCATACCTAAATGGCGACAACCGACATCATGGTCAAAATGCAAGAATCCAGTGTGCCGATTACGATTGGCACTAGACGGACACCCTCTCGCAGGTGTCTTTTGGGAACGCAAATGCCGTACATGCTTATAAAGCGATGGTTTCGAGCCTATTTAAGGATGGGAATGTGCATGGAGACACAACAAACTGGGACTGATACTTTCAATATATGTGGACGACTTTAAATTAGCTGGCCCAGCTCACAATCTACAGACTGGCTGGGATTATATTCGCAAAAGCGGTGTTGACTTGGATCCACCTACACCATACTCACAATATCTGGGTTGTGGACAACAAGCATATGATGTACCGCAGACTATCTTCGACAAAAGAATGTCTACCATACGCCCTATGTTGCCCGTACACAATGAGAAAGATTACAATACGGCCAAACAGGTTCGTGGAATTTGACATGATATGCTAGGTTTTACCGATCAGTGCATTGAGCGATACCTGGAATGCGCCTCCATGCGCGCCCAGGGACCAGGGTCGCGTCGGAAACGATCCGACTCGCCGAGGACTTCGCGATCCAAATCGCCCGCATCCTCCGGGTCGGTCGCCAGACCTACTAGTGTGCTCAATGCACGGCCACGATCATCCAGCCCAGCCAAATCGGTCGACACGACATCTACCACGACAGATCCCACACCCGTCACATACGATGACCTACCTGACGCCGAAACCCCTGGCATCGAGGACACCTCCTTCACTGATTCCGACTATTCCGACGAGGGCATCCTTGGCCAGGACGCGGCGAGTGTACTAATGAAGATCCTATACCTGGCACGTTGCTGCCGTTTTGATCTTCTACATCCAGTATGTATGTTGGCCAGAGAAATTACCAAATGGAATACTACGTGTGATAAACGTTTACATCGGTTGATATGCTACATCAAAACGACGCGCACACATTGTTTACACGGATGGATAGGTGACTCGTCAGACAAGTTATCCACCATGCTCTTTACTGACGCCTCGTTCGCTGATTGCATTACATCATCCAAATCGACTACCGGCGTTTTTGCCGCGCTTGTTGGACCCAATACGTTCTTTCCGGTCAACGCTGTATGTAAGAAACAAACGGTTGTCTCACACTCATCTACTGAATCCGAGATCGTTGCGCTTGACTCAGCACTACGACTGGAAGGATTACCACTACTCTCATTCTGGGAAGCCGTGGTGGGAGTTGCCAAAACTTGCAAAGAGAAGAATACATGCCCGAGCTGCCATCGACACGTCGACCCGGCGATGTGTCCGACATTGGCAGCCAAAAAGAAGCGTAAGCCATCGCCTCGTAAGGTTCCCCCTGCCCGGGGATCTTCTCCCAGCCGTAGGCAAGTACCGCTAAATACGGAATTACCTACGCCTCCAAAGAGACGTACAATATCCCATGAGGGTACAGTATTGCACGTGGATCCAGAACCGGCTCAAGAGATTAGTCCTCCCAAAGTGCGTCTCATCGTCCTCGAGGATTACCAGGCCGTGATCAAAAGTGTCCAAAAAGGACGTACTCCAGCACTTCGTCATCTTCGTCGTACTCATCGTATCAACCTGGATTGGATGTGCGAGACATGCCAACTCGAACATATCGAGCTCAAATACGCAGGTACAAAGGAGCAGATTGCAGATATGATGGCCAAACATTTTGAGACGAAGAAAGCAGACCTCTCGAGGGATCTCTTGGAACACTCGCTCATCTTTCCCGTTGCTCCGGTACAGTGTCCTCCAAAGAAACCCTGGAAACCACTGCGAGGGCCTCGGAGGCCCGATGGTTTACCTCATGTTGCGGAACCTCCAAAACTGGATGGATGCCCGGAAGTATGCAAAATATTACTTACAGAAAAAGAAAGATGGGGCGAAGTAGGATCAGAATGTGGATTCCGATGCGTTGGACAAGCCAATCACGAGGGAATATGCGCATGCATGTACCACATTGGCGTACCAGCCGCAGCTATTGCGTCGCGCACACCTCGTTCACGAGCACGTTCCCCGCACGGTAGACATCCCCGCCATCCTCCCTCGCCTCCACAGGGTGCAGAAATATTTAGGACATTACTTATACGTTCATGCCGCAGCAATTTTACGACTCGAGCTACAAAGCTTACAGGCATTCTGTTCGCCACGTGCGAGGCGAGAATAAGCGAGATCGGTTCTAACCCCGATACCCCCATCCACAAGATGGATCAGGCACAGCCGCTCAACCTCATCGGCTGGCCCATCGGCTACGACACGGAGTACGACCCGAACGCCAAGGACGACGACCGCGTGGGCTTCACGTACCACGCTCAAACTGGCCGTCCTCGTGACCCTGATGATCGTTACATATACATACATCAACGGCGTGCTGATCGCAGTGGAGAGTTCGATATCCGCGTGCCCGACGAATGCTCTATTCGAGAAATTGCCCGCTCTGCGTCCGCCGACGTTAAGAGTTGGATCAATGACACGAGAGGATCAGTCGGCGGCGACGCCAACTATGACTACAGCACATTTGCAGCTACACCGTGGCTATCATTCATGCGTGCTATGTGTATGCTTTCCAGTCTGTTCAATCGTAATCCGTCTGTACAAGAAAGTGTTCGTGGTTTACATGATCATTTGAACGCGGTGATCCCAGGAACGCACCGCAAGTGCCCACCAGAGAACTTTACGACGATGATATTGAAAACGGAGTGGATGATGATTCGCAACGATTGGTCCAATATTGGCAGTGCAGCACTGGGACAATATGCCGAGGACCGCGTTCAGGATGCACAAATATACTATTCAAATGGTCTTTGTGCACCATCCGATGTATACAGCAATGGATTGGTAACTCCATGCTATGCTCCTAAACTTGATCGTACAACGGCCAAGTTACCTACACGCCCACCTGGCGTTGCCAGGACATCGGATACATATGGACACATCGGCCACATTGTTGACGATAATTTGGTCACCAACATGAGAGCATCTTCCGACCTTAACCAAACAAGCAAATTTCGCCGCAAGCTCACCACATGGTTGACGGCGCGCGGAGGCTTTGGAGGTATCGGACCATACTCCAAGACGGTGGCAACACCATCCGATCATCCAGAAGGCTGGGTGGCAATGTCAGATCATGACGGGGATATGACAAGTACCTATCGTTGGCAACCATACAACGAGGGCAACGACTTCTTCGGCGAAGCCGCTGACCAGATCGGCCAGATCGACCTTGGCCTTGCCCCTGGCCCTGATGTTGACCCACTCGAGCTGGACCAAGCAAAGTACAGCGCTTTCTGTGGTGGTCGTCTGGTTTCTATTCTTCTTTCAGATAATGGGTGGTGTCCCCTCATACAAGAAGACTTGGGACTACTCTTGCATCATGCATGTGGCCCATCAGGGCACGCGTACAAATGGACCAACTTATACACCGACTCAACGTGGATTATGCAGGCCAAGAAAGGGGCCAAGAGTGCAAAACGCAAGAAGTACCCAACTTACGACATCGACGAGCTCAACTCTGCACAGAAGCGAGAAGATCCCGCCAAGGCATCTAACGTTGATCTCGTACCGCTATTTATGCCGTGCCTCAACCGCGCGGAATACATGGGCGGCGCTACCCTCGAGCATTTGTCGACCATGATCCGCGACGACATCATGATGTGGGCATTCTCCTTTGGCAATTATAATGAATGGTTCAGACAGAACGACGCGCCGATCGGCCAAGATTGCGTTCGATTGCCAGAGGCTGGTGGAGACGCCCGCTATGGTATGGAGGAGCTACGTAAGCAGCGTTTCGATACACAGGAAACCCGTACCACAGCTATTCTCAACAACCAGTATGAGTGCACTCTCGAGCAGCGCAACATGATCAGGATGATCCGCGAAGCCCGATGCCTCGTGTTCCACAGCGACAATGCTTCCATCAAAAAGTGGCGCGAGTTAAACGAGACTATCTGGGCCTATTGGGCCAATGATTTTCCAGCATATGTGAAACAAAGACATTATTGCAGGGGCCTCAATGCTATGGTGGTATGGAGCGCGAATGACATCGCATGCGCCAACCACGGACAGAACACCGTGGACACGCGTCGACATCAGAATCGTGCACCTGCCGACGTATATGAGCTCCAGAAAATGGAATGTGAGGGTGGCGTCCCGACGCTCATGCCAGTACACGTACACGTGGACGTATCACGTTTTGTCGATGTGATGCAGTACTTCCGCTGTCCCACAGTCATGGGGCCTGGCAAAGCAGCACAATGGGGCGTACATCCGAACTTTGACCACCACACGAACGACCTGACCAACATTATGCAAAATTGTGGTATTACTGTTCTTCCATCGGATCACCGGGTGGAAACGTACGATAGGATTACCCCGCAGGCTTGGCATGCAAAACAGAAAAAACCATACCATGGCGATGTTTACAACACAGTTCTGCGACGCAGTATGCTATCGTAACTTCTGCGCTTTGATTCAGTCACTGCCCTCTCAACCATATCAATTCAGGGCGCAATTACTGATTCCTGTCACGGATGAGCAGGCCTACACACAGGCCAAAGAGATCATGGCTGCTCTCGGTTTTAGAGAAAAGATGACAAACGAATGGGAAAGAGATCTCAGCCTCACGACGTTGATGACACAGACGGCAAGCGAAATGGCTCATTGTGCATGGATGGCATCATGTGCCGATGGTACGTTGCCGGCATCACTGCCTGCTGACGCAGGCGACACAACGGAACCTATTCCAGGAATGCCGAAGCGGACACCAGCACCTGATCCTAGCGAGCCAGACAAAGCTATCCCTGAAAATGATCCATGGGGTGCAGCATACGACGACTTATTCCAGTACCTCATGCTGTTGATCAACGACTACCCTGGGGCTTGGGCATCCTGGCATTCAGTCGAGAAACAAGAGCTCCTCCACCCCAAGATCATTAAAACGGTTGAAGATGCACATGCAGTTACTTGGGTTGTGTTCGAGCAATTTTTACAACAGATTGCTGATTTGGATGGAGATGATAACGCAACCAAGTCACGACTCACTGCGGAAAACAACAGGTTGACTTCTCACTACATCGGCCCTGCTGCCGAGAACGAGCGGAACATCATAGCATGCAAAACATTCTTCAGGCAGAATGCACTAGATCGCGTGGCATTGGGACATGATCCTGATGTTCCGACTTCCGTGTGGCGTGCGGCGGCTGATACAGAACAGCTTGCCCCACCAGGCCCATTGCCTGACCCACTGCAACCTGGACCGCAATCGATAGACGTGCCACAGCCATCGACTCCTGGACCAACAGCAGACCAGCAGCCAGCAGATCAGCTCCCAAAGGCTGAGGCGGTACCGATCCCTGACGACGGCACTGACCTAGAGGCCACGGAGCTGGAGGCAACTCCTGTCGAAGAAGAATCTTCTCCACATGAGATGAATTTATTTTCATGGCAGGACAGCTGCGAGCGATCTATGTATGAGGACATCAGCCAGGGCGGGATGTTCGATAACGCATGCGCTATTCGAGAGTGGAAGCTGCAAGCAGGCATCAAGGATGACCATCCGTACGTATGTCAAGTATTGAGGGGTACATGCGCGACCAATGGATTCGCCTGCCTGGAAAACAAAGACTGGTACGAGCAACTGTTACACGATTATTGTGTGATTGCGCACGCGCCTGATCTCGCGCAGTCTGGTTGCTTTCCAGAATGGAAGTGGGTATCGTTACCAAATTACGACGACGTGCGTTCTGGTCCCGAGCTAATTGATGATGAATGGCTGGGAACAAACAAATACATGAGCAAAGACATCACGACCATGTTACGCCACGAGATTCACTACAAAAAGTTCTATATCAATCAATTTCACGATAGACGTATCAACATTTGGGAGAAAACAACAGATCGTGAATGGAAGATCCCAAGCAATTGGAAATCCTTTCAGGAAAGGTTCAATGGAAATTCAAAGATCGCAATAACCACAATGTACCGCCCATGGACGCGGCAGTGTCACACTTCAAGAAAGATGGTGCACATGATGGATATGCCGATTGGAACGACTATTATCCGATCTTCATCATTCGTGCGTTCCAGAAACATATTGGTCCGCAGAACAATAGAATTGAGATATACGCCAAACCAATCCCCGATGGAGGTGACCCCAGCTGTTTCGATTGGAACAGCGTCGTTGCCATTCGATGTGTTGGAGGTCACAGTTGCGTTAACCCACTTTCCAAACCGTGGGATATGGGCTGGGAGAGCCTACAATGGACAGGCGTAAAATACCTCCACCGCGGCACAGCACCCCGTGCTTGGCGCAACATCTTGAAGACAGGGAGCATTCCAGGCTACATCGATCCATCTTCTCAGAGAGACAAGCATCATAAACCATCGCAGCGCTCGGAGGCATTCTTCAGTTCCAGCACATATTTAGACAATGTCCAGAAGAATTCCCACACCTCAGTAGAATCATATAAGTTCAATCACTACAAGAACGAGGTCGAGCTAGTGATCAATATGGAGATCGCCACAAAAGCAGGTTGCAGATTTTGGCTGGGCGCTCAAGGTGCGATCATGACAGAGGACGTGGTTCCAGCTGCGGCAGTTATTGCAATTCGCCGCCTCAAACCACATCACATGCACGGCCAGCAGATATGGCCAGACGGCGCCACATGGGATTACCCGCCATTGGCCGCGAGACCGCCATTGAGCAAGTACGAGATTTGCGCCTACCTCCCTGGGGAGTTCATCGAAGACCCTCCTGGGATTGCACCTGCTGACACGGATCAGAGCATGGAGCAGCCAAGGACAACGTCAGCATCAGCAACTTCGGCTCAGCTGGGGGCAACCCCTGCCAGCCGTATATCTGGAGCCGATGCTTTGGATGAGCAAATGGTCCGCGCTATGATTCGGGACACCAATCACAAAGCAGATGCTAAATAATGGTTAATTGCCCTGTCATACTGCCGAGAGGCTCTTCGACCTATTACATCAAAGATTACACAAAAAGATTGGGATCGACGCCCTGCATTTAATGATGTTCGCATGGGGGACTTCATTATCATTAAGAATTGGGGATCTATCAAATGTTATCATTATGGCAACCACTACCCCAAGGGCAATCACAATACCAAGATCCCCATGACTAAGGGCCACATATATGGTCCAATCATTCATTTCGGCGTCTTTGACAAGTTCTTCGCGGTACAGATACCTATTCTCAACTACGGTTTACGATGGGTAAACATATGGTACAATGACAAAAGCATGCCTCCCAAGGGCGTTGTCTTTGCATTACCAAATCGTATCGACGAACATGCCATTGACCCGACATATATGGATACTGTCCTGGAGGGACCATCCTCATGCCGTGACAAAATACTTCAGCACAAAACCGATGGCAGTTTGCCATATCTTGGTATGCCGAGCATTTATAGACCACGCATTCCACGTACACCGACCAGACGGCCCGCTCCTCGGACACCCGATCCCGAAGAGCTGGTGGCCACACCTGCTGAAGATACCGCTCCTACGGACGATGGGCCTCATCAAACTGTAGGCTCATCTGATGAACCTTTGGTTACCGTTATCGTGGATATATCAAACATATCGCTCGCCGCTGAAGAAAAAGCAGCAACTGACAATATGAGAGCAGATCTATCGGCAGAGATCCAAGCATATGAACATGTTGATGCGAGCATACTCGACAACATTATTGACCCGCCAGAAGACTTCCTCAACCACCCAGACTACGACCCAGAGGAGGATTCAAGGTGGATTAAACAGTCATCCGAACGCCGCATATACCGCTGGACGTCGGAGTTGTTGGTGGATTCACCTATGATAAAGATGAGACAAATCATCGGGATACACACTGGCGCGGGCAGAATTGTGGTTGATAAAACACAATCGCACTTACGATTTGAGATTCAATCCGGATCCAAAGCATGGAATGCAGAGACATACCATTTGAATTATGATCATACCCACAAATGGGCACGTGACTTGCCAATTTGCAGTGCAGACCATTTTTTCAAAAAGTTGGTACACTACCTGGACCCAGAGACCATCGAGGAGTCGACTACAGGCGTCTTTCAATGGATCCCCAAAGTATATCAAAACATATTGATGGACAGTATTGCGGAGCTCCGTGACTTCACAAAAGATGCCATCCATCAGAAACACCCTGCACTCCAAACGTTGCGTGCTCTATTTAAACATTGTATCGACACATTCGGTAATCCAGACTTCCCCGTATGGAAGGAGCTGGTGGAAACACCTGCCGCGCCACGTGAACCAGGCGCGGAGCAGGATATTCCCCAGGACCCAGGCAGCGTTGCATCCGCAGCTCCTGGTCAAGAAACCATGGTACGTATCATAGCCGAGCAGACGGGAGTCAACCGCGAGGAGGGCGACAACGCGTCCGCCTTGCAGGAGAAGGCTCGCCGTCTTCGCATTGAAAACATATGCCATGGTGGTACTGAGGATGCTGAAAACGACACGACAGAGTACATAGGACTGCCAGGGGAAAGATTGTCTAGGATCGAGATCGAGGGATTGAGTAGATCAATCGCTTCCCGACCGCGCCGGGATCAACCGCGAAGCCATGGATCAGATCGGCCGTAGTCTTGCTCGTGGTCAGGATACTCGCTGGGGATCTCGTGAGCACCTCACGACGGAGGGAGCCCCAGAAACGATCCTGCATGATATCGCGCGATGTCAGAACTGCGGTCGAGACTTATCCCTTGGGATCGTCACAGGTGATGGTACCCTTTATGACTTCTGTTGGCAGTACACCGTGGCCGTATGTGCTACGGGTAAGAGTACCGCCGTCCAGAGCGACCTAGCATACCTCCAGAAGCTGACCAACCGGATCAAGATGGCGCTCTCCCAGGATGACATCACGAGGTACATGAGAGACGGAGCGCAAGTCATTGTGACGGGCGCGCGATCACACCCAGGCAATGAGAAAGATTCGCTGAGAAGAATGGCTTATGTGTCTAGGAAGAGGTATCAGAAGTGTGTCGAATCTGGTAGCCCTCCTGCACACGAGTGCAGACTGATGGGCGAGGCTAGTGACGACAGACCTCTGTACTACCCATATGCCAATCTCGTTCAGCGCTTTCTCAACGATTTGAAGTTCCACCACCAAATGACAGGCGCTCGCGTTAACGTGGGCAAGAAGGCCTGGAGCGTGGACGACATGCGCGATGCACGCACGATCCTCGATGTCAGCATCAGGACAGGCCAAGCTGGTCGGAAGAAATGGTGGCTGAACGAGGGCCGACTCGACAGGCAAACGCGGCAGGCTTGCGGACTTGTCACGATTGCCCTCCCTAGAAGGGATGGCACCCGTGAGAAAGTCACGCAGCGCAAGCTTGCCGCGATTGCTAACGAATTGTTGGGTTCCCTCGATCCGTCACAGACCGACCAGAGGGGGGTTGATTCAGGGATGAGAACCGATCCGATCGAACCTGATACACACTCCCATCAGTCTGATGATGCCATGGAGCCGCGCCATCCGCCGCCACCGCCGCGCCCTGCCCCTGGCGATGCTGCACAGTCCAGCGCCTCTGGCGCGACGGACCACATGCCCGCGGGGCCACGCGCCAAGCGAGCGCGTACCACAGATTACGCCGCATACTGGCGCGACGACCTTGAGGACAGTCATTGGGGCCTCAGGTATTGGAGCTACTACATCAACTGTTGGATCTACATCGCGATGAACAACGACGAGTTCGTATACATCCACGACATCCAATACAACGATTGGTTTCGTCACTGGATCCCGAGGACATATTGGGAGACGTTCACGACGAGCTACGCGACGTACAATGGCCAGAGGATATGGGACCGCAGGTTCTACAAGAACGGCAGCGCGAAGCGAGTCGGCCGCAAGGCCCACCGCTCAAAGGCCTGAACTTCATTATAATCAAAGTTCGCTTTGAGCGGTGGATATTACATTCTTCTAGGCCACTTCACTATACAACAAAAGTGGCCACATATACAAACATCTCTTGCGATGACCGAGGCAGCCTCCTAAGGAGCAACGCCAACGGGAGTCGCCAACTAGAACTTATATACATGCAGCTTTCGTGTTTGTCAACACGGCCTTTCGTCTGGCCAGACATTTGCTTTTATATATAGTTGCGTTTCGTAGCACGATCGTGTTCATCAACACGATCTCAGCATGCATATTCATTACAGTATAACTACATTGCGTTGAGGATAATCTGACAGCCGGTGGCAACACCTGCCTCGCAAAGGCGAGGCAGAGATTACGAGTTGCTTTAACCACTTGCTCAGATCCTCTTTCTCCGCCCACCCGTGTCTCATTCTTCTCCGCCCTCGAGTGCCGAAGCGTTTTGGGGGGCGCACCGAGGGGGCGCCAAAGCGTGCTTGGCGAAGAAATCTGGGCCCAGGGTGTTCCTTCTTATTTTACTTTGCAGCTGAGGCTATACTGACTTTAAGCTCAGCTGCCTGCAGACCTAAGGATTAAATGAGTAAAAGGGTGACGGATTCTTTTCCTCTGTTCCCGAGTCCTACCCTCACGGGCGGGATTCGGGACGGGGGGTGCGAATAGAACCCGTGTAATACCCTCATATATACTCCTTATCCTTACCTCTCCTGCGCCTGGCCGTTTGGGCTCAGGTATTGGGACAGATCGATCGGATATTTGATCGTGCAGGAGGGGAAGACATCCATCTATCCCTCCTTCCCTCTACCAACGGATCAGGGGTTCTGTACCCTTGTACTTCAACCCCACTCACAGCTCCCAGATCGGCTCACTGTCGATTTCGCTCGATCGATATTGATATCGATTCGCTTCGACCCGGCCCAGGTCCCTCGGATGCGACATCGATCCGTTTCTCTCCCCCTCGTCTCCGTCGTCCTGCCTCCTCCTCCTCCTCGCGCGGCGGAAACTTCTGAGCCGGACCGGGGCGATTGTGGAACGCAGCCTGACACAAGCCTTGCCGCCTTTTGCCACGGAGTGCACGGGTGCACCTTGTGATGCGTCGCGGTCGTCCTTTCCCTTTTTTATTTTCCTTATTCCCCAAATATAGGGTAAAGGCAAACAACACAGAGAACAATTACCCTTGCGCAGAGCCCAGCCCATTGTAATCGAGGGGCGCGTACTAATTTGAACGCTGACTGCATATGAACATACTGAGGGATCTGCATTCCCCACGAACGCTTCGGAAAAAAAAGGGGGAAAGCGATGGCGAATGCGCAGCGGAGCACGAGGACGGAGGCAGAGAGAGCAAGGGGAGGAATAACGGGGTATAGAAGCAACCATGAGAAACAGAGCTCAAAACGAAAGGGCACATGAACAAGACGGCTGGCAGTCGAATGGTGTTTCTGACGGTCCGGAAGGCAGCCGCTAAGACCTGACCATGGAGCTATGACTCCTCCTCCTCCTCCTCCTTCTCCTCCTTCTCCTCCTCCTCCCTGTGGCCTGCTGAGGAAAGCTCGCAGAAAAATTAGTCGAGGGGCTCCCTACAGGGCCACGAAGCGTGTGAGGAGTGACAAAATTTGCGCGGTGGGCGCATGCGAAAGCAGCCACTGGTTCTTCGGTGGGGCTCCCCGTGGGGCCACGAAGCGTGTGAGGGGTTGCGGTGGGCGCATGCGTACGCAGCCGCCGGGGCCGTCGGTGGGGCTCCCTACGAGGTCAGGAAAAGTGCGAGGGGTGTGCCACATCGGATGCGGTGGGCGCGTGCGAACGCAACCGCTGGGGCTGTCGGTGGAGCTTTCATGGGGCCGCGAAGCGTGCGAGGGGCGTGCCAAAATGGATGCGGTCACTGGGCCGTCTTTGGAGCTCCGTATGGGGCCACGAAATGTGTGAGGGGTGTGCCAAAATGCGCGCGGTAGGCGCATGCGAGCGCAGCCACTGGTGCCTTCGGTGGAGCTCCCAATGTGGCCACGGAGCGTGGGAGGGGTTTGCCAAACTGGGCGCGGGGGGCGCATGCGAGCGCAGCCACCGGGGCCGACGGTGGAGCTCTGATGGGGCCACGAAGCGTGTGCGGGGCGTGCCCGACATAGGTGCGGTGGGCGCATGCAAACGCAGCCACCGGGCCCGTCGGTGGGTCTCCATATGGGGCCACGAAGCGTGTGTGCCAAAATTGGTGCGTTGGCGCCACGCGAGCGCAGCGATTTGGGTTTTCGGTGGGGCGCCCAAGGGGGCCACGAAACGTGGGATGGGTGTGCCGATATGGGCGCGGTGGTGCCATGCGAGCGCAGCCATTGGGGCCTTCGGTGGGGCTCCCTTTCGGGCATCGAAACGTGTAAGGGGTGAACCAGAATGGGCGCGGTGGTGCCGTGCGAGCGCAGCAATTTCGGCCTTCGGTGTAGCTCTCGGTTGGGCCACGCAACGCGAGAGGGGTGCGTCACATCGGGTGCGGTGGGCGCATGCGAACGCAGCCAGTTGAGTTTTCGGTGGGGCTCCCTATGGGTTCGGTGGGGCTCCCTATGAGGCAACGAAGCGTGTGATATTGCCGAAATGGACCTGGCGGCGCCATGCGAGCGTAGGATTTTGGGACTTCGGTAAATCTCCTTATGGGGCCACGGAAACCGTGATGTGTATGCCACTGTGGATGCGGTAGTGCAGTGCGGGCGCAGCGAATTCGGCTGTCGGTGAGGCTCCCTGTGGGGCCACGAAGCGTGGGAGGGGTGTGCCGAAATCGGCGCGGTGGTGCCGTGCGAGCGCAGCAACTGAGGCCTTCGGTGGAGCTCCCTAACGGGCCACGAAGCGGGTGAGGGGTGTGCCGAAGGGAGATGGGCATGCAGAGAGCAGAGGCAGGGATGGGGAGGAGGAAGGGGGAGGAGGAGGAGGGGGAGGAGGAGAGGAGGAGATAAGGAAGGAACGCGGGGCGCTGTCCCTTCAAAACGAAGACCCGATGCCACAGGATGCTTGGGAATCTATAGGTGGAACTAAGGCGGCTAGCAGTCGGAACGTTTTTTTTGTTCGGAACCGAAGGGCAAATGCTCGGACCTGACGTTGAACCTCTCTTTCCGAGTGGTCGATTCGTTTTCCTGATCGATAACTCCTCCCAATCGCACCCCGAGGCCAGTCGAAAGGGTGGGCCGGGCGTTTCGCTTCATACTTCCTCACCACTTAGGATCCTGATCCTTTACAGTTTGCAACACTGTCACGCATGTAGGGCGGGCTGCTTCCGAAATGTCGATCTCGCCTCAGCGCCGCGCGCATTCGTTGTAACAGTCTGCAAGAGCTTTAGGGTTAAGTGCGGGTGGTTTGCAACATGCGGTTCTCGATTTAGCGCCGCGCACATGTGTGCCAAACATCGCAATAACTTCACGGACTGAGGGCGGGTGGGTTTCAAGGTGTGGTTCTCGCATTCGGGTTGCCCACATTCGTCTTTAAACATTGCCCGATGCTCACGGATTGAATGCGGCTGGCTTTCGGAATGTGGTTCTCGCTTTGTCGCCGCGCACACTCGTTTTAGACAAACAGGCAGACAGACAGAAGCCTTGCGTCCAGGTGGACGCGTTGGCAGGAACAGCTTCACGGATTGAGGGCGGCTCGTTTCCAAAATGTGGCGTTCGCATTTGCGCCGCTCACATTTGTTCTAAGCATGTACATGAATTTCATTGGTGTTCATGGTTAACGTACTAGAAATGGTGTTTGAGATTGCTCATGGTATCATGGCGCAGAAGCTATCTTGTTTCGCGGTGTTGAAATCCAAGGGGTGGTGTTCTGGGACGATTCACAGTCAGTAGCAGTCTGGTTAATTCGTGGCGTCGAGGTCCTCATAATGGTGTTTTGGCAAGCGTCAAAATGTTCACACGGTTGTCCCCCAACGGGGCAATCCGTCAGTGGAAATGACCCCATGTAGGGGCTTGTGTAAAAGGATTTTGGAGGGAGGGTGTATTTCAACATCGTTGATGAGTTTTGGGTTTACACAGGTTTTCCTCCTTCTTCTCCTCTGTAGGGGCCTATGTACAGGGATCTTGGAGGGAGGGTGTTATTCAACTTCGTTGATGAGGTTTGGGTTTGCACTGGTCCTTCTCCTCCTCCTCCGCTGCTCCTCGCCCCTTTCCCTTTCCTCGCCTGGGATGCGGCCCGAACTTGCCCGTGCCATTTTGGCGCCTCAGCCACTGGGGTCTTCTGATGGAGCTCCCTTGAGCGGCCACGAAACGTGCGACGGGTGAACCGGATGCATACTTTGCATGCGAACCTTCCCACTGGAGCCTTCGGGTGTGCCGAACTGGGCGCGGTGATGCCATGCCAGCGTAACCACTTCAGCCTTCGGTGGAGTCCCCTATGGGGCAACGAAACGTGTGAGGAGTGTGCCAAAATTGGATGGGCATGCAGAAAGCAGAGGCAGGGATGAGGAGGAGGGATGGGGGGGAGGAGGAGGGGGAGGAGGAGAGGAGGAGATAAGGAAAGAACGCGGGGCGCTGTCCCTTCAAAACGAGGACCCAATACCACAGGTCCTTATCGATCACTCCTCCCAGGCACACCCTGAGGCCGGTCGAAAGGGCGGGCCAGGCCTTTCGCTTCATATTTCCCCACCATGTGTGATTTTGATGTTGAAAAATTGGCAACACTGTCGCACATGTAGGGCGGGCTGCTTCCAAAATGTGGCTCTCGCCTCAGCGCCGCGCGCATTCGTTGTAACAGTCTGCAAGAGCTTTAGGGTTAAGTGCGGGTGGTTTGCAACATGCGGTTCTCGATTTAGCGCCGCGCACATGTGTTCCAAACATCGCAAGAACTTCACGGACTGTGGGCGGGTGGATTTCAAGGTGTGGTTATCGCATTAGCGCCGCCCACATTCGTCTTTAAACATTGCCCGATGCTCACGGATTGAAGGTGGTAGGTTTTCGAAATGCGGTTCTTGCTTTAGCGCCTCGCACACTCGACTTAACAAGTTGGAAAAACTTCACGGATTGAGGGCGGCTCGTTACCAAAATGTGGCGTTCGCGTTTGCGCCGCGCACATTTATTTTGAACATGTACACGAGTTTCATTGGTGCTCATGGTTACGGTACCAGAAATGGTAGTTGGGTGCGGTTCATGACATCAAGGCGCAGAAGTCATGTCGTTTCGCAGAATGGAAATCCAAGGGATGGCGTTCTGGGGCGATTCGCAGTCAGTCGCAGTCAGGTAAGCTTGTGGCGTCGAGGTCCTCAGAATGGTGTTTTGACACCCGTCAACATGTTCACACGGTTGTTCCGCAACGGGGCAATCTCTCAGTGCAAATGACCCCATCTAGGGGCCTGTGTAAGAGGATATTGGAGGGAGGGAGGGCGTATTTCAACATCGTTGATGAGGTTTGGATGTGCATTGGTCCTCCTCCTCCTCCGCTGCTCCTCGCCCTTTTCCCTTTCCTCGCCCGGGATGCGCCCGGAACTTGCCCGAACCACTTTGGCGCCCCAGCCACTGGGGCCTTCTGATGGAGCTCCCTGTGCGGCCACGAAACGTGCGACGGGTGAACCGGATGCATACCCTGCATGCGAACCTTCCCATTGGAGCCTTCGGTGGAGCATTCGATGGGGCCACGAAGCGTGTGAAGGGTGTGCCGACATGGACCCGAGTACGCATGCGAAGCTTGCCACTGGAGCCTTCTGAGGAACTCCCTGTGGGCCTACGAAGCGTGTGACGGGTGTGCCGACATTGGCCAAAGTACGCATACGAACCCTGCCACTCGCGCCCTCGGTGGAGCTCCCTTTGGGGCCACGAAGCGTGTGAGGGTGAGCCGAAGTGGACCCGAGTACGCATGCGAACCCTGCCACTGGAGCTCTCGGTGGAGATCCTTCTGGGGCCGCCAAACATGTGAGGGATGTGCAGAAGCGGACCCGAGTACGCATGCAACCCCTGCCACTGGAGCCTTCGTTGGAGATCCTATGGCGCTACGGAACGTGTGCGAGGAGTCCCGGCATTGAGTCGAGTACGCATGGGAACCCCACCATTGGAGCTTCCGGTGGGGCTGAGTATGGGGACGCGAATTGAGTGAGCGGTGTGCTAGAATGGGCCCGAGTACGCATACGAACCTTGAGTCTGGAGCCTCTGGTAAAGCTTCCTATTCGGCCAAGAAGCGTGCGAGGGATGTGCCAAAATGGACCCGAGTACGCATGCGACCCCCCCTGCCACTGGAGCCTTCGGCGCAGCTCCCCATTGGGTCAGGAGACGGTGTGAGGTTGTCTCGAAGTGGACCCGAGCACGCATGCAAGCGCTGCCACTGGAGCCCTTGCCGGGCCGTGAAACATACGAGTGGTGTGTCGAAGTGGACCCGAGTACGCATGCGTGCCCTGCCGCTGGAGCCTTCGGAACAGCTCCTTATGCGTGCCCTGCCGCTGGAGCCTTCGGAAAAGCTCCCTATGGGGCCACAAAGCGTGTGAGGGTTGTGCCAAAATGGACCCGAGTACGCATGCGAACCCTGCCACTGGAGCCTTCGGCGCCGCTCCCTATGGGGCCACGAGACGTGTGAGGGGTGTGCCGAAGTGGACCCGAGTACGCATGCGAACCCTGCCACTGGAGCCTTCGGCGGAGCTCGGGGAGGAGAAGAGGAGGGGAGACGCGGGTCGCTTCTCACTCAAAACCAGGACCCAACACATAGGAGGGAAGGTACAAACTAATCGTGCCGAAATTCCAACGGTCCCACGATATTCCGACGATCCGATCCAGAGGAGTGGGGGGGGGCCTCGCCGCCACGGCTGGACGCAGCTCGGAGAACCCGTGCGTTTGGACTCCGGGAGGGTCCAGAGACCGATTTTGAATTGCTGTTGTCTCATATCGCCCTGCTCCGACCGATGTGGCCCAATTCTCGCATGTCGTTTTTGTGCATCCTGGCGCAGCCGATCCGATTCGAAATCGACTCCGTGCCGGTGCACCCCGATCTGACGCACGTTCTGACTCGATCCGATCTGTCGATGTGATGCTGACTAATCCTGGTCAGGAGAGGCATTGGGAGATGAACGCCCTCTTCCGGAGTGTGAAGGCCAGCGACGTCGACATGCCGAGGCTCAGGAGACGGAAAGGTACTGATAGCGCTACCCGTCGTTCTTTTTCCTGCCTTTTTGGGCCTCCTGGGAGGCCCTTGTCGCCACGGCTAGATTCGCCTCGCAACGCTGGTCAGATCGCATCCCAGGAGAGGGCAGGGGTGTAGCGGTTCGGTACATTTTCGTTCGCCCGAGAGGCCGCTCAACGAGCGCGAGCGCTCCGTGGTGCAGAAGGTGCTTTCGAAGCTTTCGCCAAGAGAGCGCGGAGAGGAGGTCGTGGTGGACGTCGGCAAATCTGTGGAGAGGGCGGTTTATTGCGTAGGTGCAGCGCCATGCGTAGTTCCCAATTCTCGACCATACCGCGTAAAGAAGGACAAACTCCTATCGCCTGAGCAGGTCCACGCGGTGCAGGGGATCTTCAAAGAGGACTTCCCTGCGCTGGCGCGCTGGGGAAAGGAGAAGAAAATACTCACGCGCGACCTCGCTGGCAATGCCTTCTCCACAACAGTGTGCATGGCGGTCGCCATCGCGGTACTTTGCCATGGCCCGTTGCCAGGGACAGGCGCCCTGAAGCGCATTCAGGCGGTCACGGAGGATCGACATACTAAAGCCGCAAGTGATTCGTATTTTCGTCGATGGGCGAGGAACGAGCATCCTCAGAGTTTTCACGTCACATAACGCAATGGGTCAACGTAGCGACCCCCGGCCCATACTGTGGGCCTGTTTCGCATAAAAGTCCGATAGGGACGCTTCTGGCTTCCTATGGTTTTCCCCGGCCTGCGAGCCCCTGTGTATTCGCATGTGTTCCTTCGGATTTGCACGCGTATTGCACTTAGTGTGTTCATGGGCTACTGCGAGTACGCATTTTGGTTATAATTGGTATTGTGATGGTTTTGGATGGCTGTAGTCGTGTGTGTTTGTATTTGTGTTGATGCGTCTATGTGTGTGTGGTTGTGTCCTATGTGTGTGGCTGTGTGTATACATACGCATGTGTGTAGGTGTGTATGCGCAAATGCTCCTGTGTGTGCATGTGCGCAGGTGTGTGCCGTCGACAGGGGAAGCAAAACGTGTCCTTGGTAGGATTGTGTGTATGTGTTTGTGTGCGCATGTGCTTGGATAGTTGTATGTGGCCGTGTGTTTGGATTGCCGTGCGCCTGATTTCCACTGTCTGTGATCCCCTAGCAGTGTTGGCACTGCCGATTACCTTATTTGCGCAGGAAGGCGCTGGCCCTGTCTGGCGGTGTCGAGCAGTTTTCGTCCCACGAGGAGCCCACGCACCGTGGCCTGTGATGTCGGGCGCGTACGTGGGTAAGCCGCAGCTTTGGATGTGTTGTCGGACATGGATTCCGACATGGGTCACGAACATAGGGCTCAACATTTACAGCTCCGCGTACTGAGGGTCGCGCACGATGGGTTCCGCACGCGTGGTTCCAAACCACGGGCCCCACACAGAGGCCCCGCAACAAACAAATATGGTTCCGCTTGGCGTAGAGTTCCACATACATGTTATAGGCTTCTGCAACATATAACCCAGCCCACATACAGAGTTCAACGCCTGCTTCAATGATGAACTCTTGCGGCCTACGCGGTGGAATTATGCATCCTCGCACTGCGTCCCGATATATCACTTGTCGTTCCCACTTGGAGTCGGCGTCAGCGCTGAGACACATACAGGGGTTGCTGCATTCCTTGAGTGACCCGGTGAGACCATGGAGATATGAGCACCCCACCGCGCTGGGGCGTTCGCCTCCAGCTGGTGGAACCACAGGCTGCTCTACTGTTCGGCGGTGCGCCCGAGGGGGGGGGGGGGCAGAGGGGGCGGGCCTCCTCGGCAGGCTCCGGTGGCCCCTGGCCGCCTCAGAAGCTTCGCGAGCCTCTTCCGAGGCCACACGGGGGCTTCTCAATGTCACCCAGGCCCCCGACGTCGTGTTTTTTTTTCGCAGCGTCGACCCCCAGAAGTTTGGACCCCTTCCCCGGGACCGGTTCTCATCCCGAGCTCGTGGTTTTTTGACGGTCCCTAGGCCCGGGAAGGGCCCCCAGAGGCCGAAGGTAGCGAGAAACTTCCCGTCGTGTCTTCCGAGGAGGCCCGCCTCCGCTGCTTTCCCCCCTCTTCGCGCGCGCCGCCGAGATTTTTGCTCCTCCCGAGGAGGAAGATGTGCCACAACCATGCACTTGTGGCGCTCCGCGCGGACTTCCTGGATCCGCGCTGGGCCCCCTCCCCAGCGGCGCCTCCGGCGCCGCCCCTGGCACGATCCGCGCGCCAGGGACGACGGGGGTCCAGCGTAGATCCGGCAAATCCACGCGGAGCGCCAAACGTTTATTGCTTATGCCCTAATCAGTGCTTGCACTGATGGGGTCTTAGCGGAAATTGAAAGATTTGGCAACAATTTCCTGCCGATTTTGGTGGCCGGCTAGGTTCCCGGGTTCCCGGTTCCGGGTTCCCGGCTCCGGGCCGATTTCGTTGGGTTCCAGGTTCCCGGGTTCCCAGGTTCCCGGTCGATCTCCTTATCGATCTCTTCTTCGATCCCACGATGCATTACCGATCTCATGATCGATCTCCCTAATCCTCTCAATCAATCGATCCCCCCGCTCGATCTCATCGAACCATCCATTGCTTGGGTGTTTTCTTCGGTGTAGTTGCTTATGTGCTTTTTGTTGTTCTACTGATTCCTCTCGCGAGGAGCACCTCGAGGGGGCCGCCGCTCCAGCCACGCCGCCCGCGAGGGCCTCGCGCGCCCCCGTGGCGACGACGCCGCGGCGCGTGCAGCCCCCGCGCGCGGTCAAGAGGACGTTGCCCCTGGAACCGGCCGATGCCTGCGAGGTCGGAGCTCAAGAGACGGGGGCCAATGCAAACGGGGGTCAGCCAGGGCACCGGATCCTGCAGGATCCTCGGATACCCCCTCTGGCTGACCCGGGTTAGCGAGCCGCTCCTGGCCGCGAGGCGGCCGCGCATTTTGGCTGATCCGGGGGGATTGCGAAGCCCTGCGTTGCAGTTTTGTGTCCTGCATTGCAGTTGTTTGGTTTCCTGCTGACACAGGTCTGATTGACCCCGGTCAGCAGATCCCCGACGAGGGTTCGAGATGTCAGGAAGACAACTATCGGGTTGGGAGGATGGGGTTCCCAGACCCCTCTTGTCGTGGAACAAACGCGGCGGGAGGATTTTCGTTGCTTTCGGCCTCCGGGGGGCCTTCCTGGGACCCGGGACCGTCGAAAACGACTCTGCATGGGTGAAAAACCAGTCAAGGGGAATTGGTCCAGACTTCTGGGGGTCGACGTTGTGAAAGAATCACGGCGTCGGAGATCTGGGAATGAAGATATCTTTGCCCGTAGGCGGCCGAAGGTATCGCTCATTGCATCCAGGCGCTGTTGTTCATACCCTTCATCCTCCAGACCCCCTCCTCCCAACACGATAGTTAGTGGCTCTCCTCGAGATGGAAGAAGAAGTGTCAATGACACGCCTCCGTCGGGAGCCCGTCAGCGTCTGCGTCCTCTTCTTTTATTCGGACAGCTTTGTGTCTCTTCGGGGGCCACACGCTGATGGCCTCCCCTAGCGTCGTGCCGTTGGTTTTGCCGTCCGTTCCCCTGGATGTCGGCCTTCCCGCGTCGCGGTCTGGACTGGAGAGTTGCCCTTCTCACAGAGGCGTGGCGCGAGAGCGCCAGGGCGCGAAGTTGACCCAGCGTCGCGCCTCGCGGGACGCGGTGCGCGAAGTTAGCTGACATTGGCGGCCAAGGTCAGAATCCACCGCCTGGGGAAGCGATGTCCCAGGACTCGCGGGGACAGCGGATGCGGAGACCTTCGGGCCCCGCGGGGGTCCGAATGTGTCCGTGTCCGCTGTCTCCTGGCGACCTGGTTCATCGCCTCCCCAGGGGCGGATGATGAAAATGATAATGATGATACTGATGATGATGATGATGCTGCTGATGATGATGATGTTGATGATGATGATGATGATATTGATGATCATGATGATGATGGTGATGGTGATGGTGATGATGATATTGTTGCTGATAATGATGGTGATGATGATGAAAATGATGATGTCGACGATGATGGTGATGCTCATGATGCTGATGCTGAGTCTGATGATGATGACGATCATGCTGGCTTCAATAGAGTATGATGGTGCTGAGGATGTTCATGATGATAATGCTGATTGAGGTAATGACGACGATGATGGGCACTAGGAACATGACGATGGTGGTGACAGCAATCATGCTCATAATCATAATGATAATGATGAGTATGGTTATGCTGATGACGATGGTGATGGTTATGCTGATGATGTTATAAATGCTGTTGATGATGCTGATGATGATAGTGATGATGATGATTATGATGATGATGATGCTGATAACGACGACTTCAAATGATGCAAATGACGGTGACAATGGTGATTTTGATGAGGATGTGAATGCGGATGGTGATGATGCTGATGCAGATGGCGACGACGACGATCATGCGTATGATGATGACGATGGTGATGATACCGGTCTTGAACATAATGATGATAGTTATGGTGGTGATGAGGATGATGATGATAACGATCATGATGATGACGATGATGATGAGGAGGAGGATGAGGGGGATGATGATGATCACACTGGAGACGATGGTAATGCTGATCATGATTGTGGTGATGATGATGCTGATGATGTTGATGACGATGCTGATGATGATGGTGGTTGTGATGATGATGGTGAGTGTGATAATCATGGTGGTGAGTTATGCTGATGATGATAATGGTGGTGATGCCGATGCTGATGATGAAAATGGTGCTGATGTACATGGTGGTGATGTTGATGTTGATGATGCTGATGATGCTGATGACGATGACGATGACGATGACAATGATGATGTTGACGATCATGACGATGACGATGCTGTTGATGGGGGTCACGATCATGACGATGACGATGGTCATGATGACAATGCTAATGTGGAGGAAGAGGATTGAAATTATCATGACGGTACTGCTGATAATGGTGATGGTAATGTTGTTTGATGGTAGTGCGTCTGATGATCATAGTTGTTGTCTGGATGATGATGGTGATGGCGATGATGATACTCATGGTGATGGCGATGATGATGTTGATAATGGCGATGATGATGGTGACGCTGGTGATGATGTTGCTGATGATGATAATGTTGATGATGATGCTGATGATGATCGTCATTATGATGATGAGGATTATGATTATGTTGATGATGGTGACGGTGGTAAGGATGATGATGATGATGATGTTGTTGCTGATGAGGATGCTGACGATAAGGATGATGATGATGATGATGATGCTGATGATGATGGTGCAAGTAATGATGCTAACGATGCTGATGATGGTCATGATGTTGCCTCTGATGATGATTGGTGGTGATGATGGTGCTGCTGGTACTGATGATGATGACGAGAACGATGACCTCAATGCTGATGATGATGGTGATGATGAGGATGATGAGGATTAGGATGAGGATGAGGATGGGGATTTGAATGATGATGATAATAAGGACCACATACATGGCGGGTCATAGACAGCGTCGTGAGGCTGAAAATGAATTCAGGCATGCTTGCGTGCACTACTGCACGCAGCCGTTGCTTCGGAGGCAGCCGCAGCAGACACATCATGCCCGGAGCAGGGCCGTTCGGCACCGCTTCGCACGATTGTGCGCGTGGTCGAGCAGCTGGCGGTGCGAAACAGAATCTCGCGATCAAGTGGGGCACGCCGTTGCGTCTGGTGCCAGGACGGCTGCCACATGCTTCGGTACCCGTGGGCTCGCATCTTATGCGTAGCCAGGGCCTTCTTGGATGTAAAACGTTTGTTGCACTGCTCGCATGCGTGCGTCAGCACGGCTTCCTCTGGGGGTTTGGCCTCCGTGCTCGCCCCGGCACTGAAGTCGCGCATGACAGCTTTGAAATCGGCTGGCTGCTCCTGGGCCCAATCAACCTACCTTTTCCATTTCGCGCGCGGGTCGCGAATGGAATCCAGGCCTACAGCATTGGCTTGCGAATGATCCCGCTCGCGCATGCTTCGCATATCCTCTAACACAAGCTTGGCCCAGGCAGACGGCCTCGGTCCATGCGCCTGCAGCGTAGCCAGCAGTGGTGGAAAAGGATTCTGCAGAAGACTGAGTACGTAGCCCAAACGCCTGCGCCGCAAACGATTCGCGATCGAGGGCCACTGCATCTGCCTCAGTAGTTCAATGTCTGCGCGCCGGAGCCTGCCTGGTATTGGAACCCGCGGCTCGCGCATGATTCTGCGGACGGCCCGCGCGATGATGATGCTGATGTTGATGATGATGTTGATGACGACGATGTTGATCAGAACTATGACGATGACGAGGTTGGTGATAACGGCCATGATCATTATGCATTATGATGTTGAGCATGGTGATATTGCTGATGCTGGTGGTGATAATGGTGACGAGGACGATGGTGGTGATGATGATGATGTTTATGGTGCTGATGTCGCGTCGCTGGTGGTCATGCTGTTGCGGATGGCGATGACGATGCAGATGATGAAGAGAACTTCGATGATGTTGATGATAATAATAACGATATTGATCATGGTGATGCTGATGATGACGATGATGATGAGGAGGAGGGAGATGACGATAATGATGGCAATGTTGACGATTGTAATGCTGGTGGTGGTGATGATGATGCTGATGCTGATGATGCTGATGACGATGATGATGATGTTATTGATGATGATGCTTATGATAATGATGGTGGTGGTGGTGATGATGGTGGTGATGATGCTGGTGGGTGTGAGAAATCATGGTGGTTGGGATGCTGATGGTGATGCTGATGCTGATGATGAATAGAATGTTGCTGCTGCGGGTGATGATAATGAAGATGCTGATGGTGCAGCTGCTGTTGCTGATGCTGCTGGTGATGGTGCTGATGATGTTGATCGCCACCGTGACCGTCATGATCGTCATCATCCTCGTCATCATCATGGTCGCCTGGATGGGCCACCCCCGAAATTTCATCAGTGGGGTTCCTTGTTGGGCTCTGCCCGTTATTCAGGCAAGCGGCAAGAGGGGGAGAAGGAGGAGGAGGCGGAGGAGGAGAATAATGATCAGATCGCAGAAAGTGGAGGTGTAGGAGGAGGAGGAGGAGACGCGAGGAGGAGGAGGAGGGAGGCGCGAGTTTCGCGAGAGTAGTGTTCTACTCAGAACGAGGGTCCAAAACAGGAGGATTGGGAATCACATTGAACACGGTTTCATAGTTTTGAACCGATTTTCATTGTCTCTGGGGGCCATCGTATCGTTTGGAAACATACTGGACCCCATCTGGGTTGACTTGGAGCATCTGGTGCCATCTTGGGCCCATCGTTGGCTTCCGGGGGCCATCCTGGGGTAATCTGGGCCACCTTGGACCCTTGGACGCCCTGGCCCCTGGCGAAGCCCCCTCCAGACGGGAGGAGCAGCCCGACCAGGGGCGCACTCGCCTTCAGGCAGCAACAGCAGCGCCGATCCGCCAAACCGCCAACGCGGCCGGTGGAACTCCTCCTACTCCTCCTCTTCCTCTCCTTCTCCTCTTCCTCCCTCCTCCTCGTCCTCCCTCCTCCTCCTCCCTCCTCCTCCCTCCTCCTCCTCCTCCTCCTCCTCCTCCTCCTCCTCCTCCTCCTCCTCCTCCTCCTCCCTCCTCCTGCTCCTCCGCCTCCTCCTCGTCGTCGTCCTCCTCCTCCTCCTCCGCCAAACCGACACGCGGCGGAGGGGCCCAACTCTGCACCTACACCGATCCCGGCCAGGGGCACATCTGGGGCCCAGGCTGCGGGTGATATGCCCTCCTGGCTCGGCGAGGGATGCGTACACACACCAATCCTTCGCCCAGGGTCGGCCTGGCCGGGATCGGTGCGGGCGTATAGTCGGCACACTCCTCCCACTTTGTTGTGATAGGCCAGCACAGCGGCGCGCCGAGAGGTTGCAGCCGTGGGCCGGACCGTTCTCTGCATGCTGCGCTCTCTCCTGGCAGAGGTGTTCAAAGGCAGTTGCATTCCCTGAGCAGTGCTGTTGATGGTGATCTCTTTTCACTCATTATATTGCCGATCGGCACGGGCCCTCTCCCCCCCCTCCCCCCCATGGAGTAGATCTTGGCTGTTTTTGGCGCCTGCTTCGAGCAGGTGGAGTCCCTCCCCCAGAGGACACACTGTTCCAAACAGTCGCACTAAGCAGAGATTCGCAGCCAGACCTCCCCCTTCCCCCCTCCTTCCGCCCAATGTCGAAATGCCGACTACAAAAACGCTCACATGGGGAAGTGGCGAGTGCAGGCGGCAGAGCTTTGGTGCGTTTGCCCGAAGGACCCGCGCCGGCGCCAGTTCACCGGCAGCGGGCGGCCCGCTGGCGAAGAGGTTGAGGGTGAAGTCCAGTGACGTGGGGCGGCAATACGAGTTCTAGCCGGGCGTTGCTTTATATTTTCTATTCTAGACGCTTCGCGTAGCCCCACAAGCCCATCCAGAAACGATGCCCTGACGAGTTGCCCTGATCAGGGATGTGGAGTACAATGCAGTGGACTACAGGATTGTGTAAGTGGGGGAGGATGGAGGATGGATTGGAGGCGAGAGAGCAGGAGGAGATGGGGAGGGGGAGGAGGGACGAGGAAGCAGGAGGAACAGGCGGATGAGGAAGAGGAGGAGGAGGAGGAGAAGGAGGAGGAAGATGGCGAGCAGAAAGGCTAGAGGCTTCTTGGATGCATTTCGGATCCTCTTCGGATTTTTGTTCGGAAGTGTCTTGGAGTCCTCTTGGGGCGTCTTGGGGATCTCTTGGCAGTCCTGGAGGCATCGTGGGGCGTCTTGGGTGTCTCTGGGGGGCCTCTCGGAGCCTCTTGGGGGTCTCTTGGGAGCCTCTTGGGGGCATCTCGGGGGCATCGGGCCTCTTGAAGCCTCCTGGGCATTTGTCGTCTGGTCGTGAGCCCCGTGAAATTTGCACACACTTGTGGCTTGTGCTGCGCGAGTCTGGTGTACTTTCTCCAGGATGTTTGTCTCGGGGGCCCCAATCTAAGCACCAGAAATTCTGAGGACGTGGTCCTGGCATGGTGCACGGGCGCTTTTCGGCCCCCCTCGCGCTGACTTATGACACTACACATCCGAGGATCTAGAGCAGAGGATGTTTCCAATATCTGACCTGGATAACAACTTGGAGACGGAACTGGCGCAGGGAACTGGAGCGCCTCCGCCTCGCAGCCTGTTGGTCCCCCGCTGGGGGCCGGCCGATCCTCCGGGTGCGCCTTGTGCTCGTGTCGGCCGCCAGGCTTGGGCAGGGTATCTAATCAGGCGCCTTGTGCCGGAGGAGGAGGAGGAGAAGGAGGAGGAGGAGGAGCAGGAGCAGGAGGAGGAGGAGGAGGGGGAAGAGGAGGAAAAGGACCAGTGTAAACCCAAGAGTCATCAACGATGTAGGAATACACCCTCTCTCCAGGCTCCCTCTGCACAGGCCCCTACAATGGTTCATTACCATCTAGGGAACTGCCTCTTTGGAAGGCAACCGTTTGAAGAACCCGAAGCATGCCAAAACATTGTTCTCGGGATTCCAACGCCACGGATCCACCTGACTGTTGCGTCTTGACAATCCTGAATCGTGTCAGAACGCCATTCAGCTAATCAACATAGCTGTCGCACCCGCATAATCCTGAGTCCTTTGAAAACACCCTATCTGGCACATTGATAACAGGAACCCGTGGAGCTCTTGCAACTGTGTAAACCGAATGCGCGCGGTGCTGAGGCGAGAGCCACATTTTGAACAGGAACCGCCCTCAACCCGTGAAGTTCTTGCAACTTTGTCAACAAGAATGTGCGTCGCGCTCAGGCCAGAGCCGCATTTTGAAAACGACCCGCCCTCAATCCGACAAACTTTTGCACATGTTTAGAACGAATGTTCGCCGCGCTAAGGCGAGAACCACATTTTGAAAACGCCACGCCTTCAATGCGCGAAACTCCTTGCACATGTTGTAAACGAATGTGCGCGGCGCTAATGCGAGAGCCACATTTTGAAAACGGCCCGCCCTCAACCCGTGAAGCTCTTGCAACAGTTTCAAATGAATGTGCGCGGTGCTAAGGCGAGAGCCATATATTGAAAAGGACCTGCCCAAATCCGTGAAGCTCTTGCAAATCTTTAAAACGAATGCGCGCCGCGCTTAGGCGAGAGCTTCATCTTGGGAAAAAAAAAACCCGCCCTCAATCCGTAAAATTCTTGCACATGTTTAGGACGAGTGTGCGCTGCGCTAAGGTCAGAGCCACATGTTGAAAATGACTCGCCCTCAATCCGTGAAGCTCTTGCAAATGTTGTAAACGAATGCGCGCGGCGCTAAGGCGAGAGCCGCATTTTGAAAACGACCCGCCCTCCATCTGCGCAATTGTTGCCAGTTTTTCAGCTTCAGAATCATCAATGGTGTGGAAGTCTCAGGCGAAACGCTCGGCCCTCCATAAAAATTGGTTTCGGGACAGGGTGAAGCTTTTCATAAAGAAAAGGAATGGAGGAGGAGGGGTGGGGGGAGGAGGAGGAGGACGACGAGGAGGAGGAGGAGGAGGATCGAGGATCGATGAAGAGGAGGAGTCTTCTCTTGCCCATGAGCTTCGTGAACCTGCTCGTTTTCCCTTCACAAGGTGCGCGTGTGGCGCGTCCCCCCTCTCTCGACTTCGCCCCCCCCCCCTCTCCCCCCCCCCCCCAGTTCGAGAAGACCTCATCCGTGTTACGCGTCTGTGTTGCGCGCGTTTCGTCTTGCGTCCGAGCGTTTCGTTCCCCCTCTTCGGTGTCTCTCCAACTCTGGGGCCCAAGGGGGTGGGCCTCCCGTGGGGCCCACAGAGCTCCCCCAGCACACGAGGCACTCTCGGGCTCGGCTCCGAATCGCCGCCTGGAGGCTCCCGCGGGCCACGCCCTGTGGCTCCCACGGCCCCCCCTGGCGACTCCCTGGCGGCTCCCAGTGGCTTTCAGCGGCTCCACTTGCCAGAAGGGGGCCCCATGGGGCCGTCTGGCGGCCCGTGGCGGTACCATGCATCTCGCCAGACCCCCGACGTCGTGACTTTTTCACAACGTCGACCCCCGCAGAGGTCTGGACCCCCTCCCGTGGACGGGTTTTCATCTGGAGTCGTTTTGGACGCTCCCAGGGCCCTTGCGAGGGCCCCCAGAGGCCGAAAATGGCGAAACACCTCCCGCAGTGATGTCTTCACAGCGCGAGGAGGTATAGGAAAAAGGGGGGCCCATATGGGGCCCTCTGGCGGCCCGCGACGGCACCAGGCAGCTCCCGGGCGCCTCTCGGAGCTCCTCCCTGCGCATCTCCTGCCGGAGGCCTCCGAGGAACAGAAACACACGCCCCATAGAAGTGTGCGCCCCGGTGGCTCCCGGGGCCGCCCCCGGGGGCCCCGAAGACGCCGGAGAGGCGTTGGGGTGGAGTTCCGTGTTTGGGCTGCGGGCAAGACTTCTGTCCATCCTCGCTGCAGTACCCAGACCTCCTCGCGTTGTGCCAAAAAGACATGCCGGGAGGTTTTCCCAAATTTTCGGCCTCTGGAGGCCCTTACTGGCCCTCGGGGCCGTCAAAGACGAGTTTGGATGGAAAAATGGTCTCCGGGAAAGGGGTCGAGACCTCTGGGGGTCGACGTTGTGAAAGAATCGCGACGTTGGGGGTCTGGGTATGGAGTTTCGGGTTCCCTCCCCCAGACCCGAGGCGCACCGGATAGGGATACAGTTGCCCCCTATAGAGACTCCAGTGCGCCTCGGCCTCGCGGCGCCCTCTTCCAAGAAAGCCCAAGGCGCACAGGATAGTTATGTGGATGTAACTCTTGCGAAGACTGATAGGTTTCTAGTAGGGTCAAAAGAGAGCACTGTGACTCCCCATGGGGGTCTGGGCGCGATCCGGACGGGTGCCCCGGGAATCCGGGGACGGGTGCCCCGGGAATCCGGGAATTTTTTTAACCAACAGTAACGCATTTCGTGGTCTTCGAGTTCCCAGAACTCCATTCCTGGGTATGATTTTGAATGCCCGGAGCCAACTGTAGGCCACTTCGTGGTCTTCGAGTTCCCAGAACTCCATTCCTGGGCATGATTTTGAATGCCCGGAGCCAACTATAGGCCACTTCGTGGTCTTCGAGTTCCCAGAACTCCATTCCTGGGCATGGTTTTGAACGCCCGGAGCCAACTGTAGGCCACTTCGTGGTCTTCGAGTTCCCAGAAATCCATTCCTGGGCATGATTTTGAATGCCCGGAGCCAACTATAGGCCATTTCATGGTCTTCGAGTTCCCAGAACTCCATTCCTGGGTATGATTTTGAATGCCCGGAGCCAACTGTAGGCCACTTCGTGTTCTTCGAGTTCCCAGAACTCCATTCCCGGGCCAAATTTTGAATGCTGAGGCAGGCTGAGGCTGCAGAGCTGAGGCTGAGCCGAGGCTGAAGGACTGAGGCAGGCTGAGGCTGAGGCTGAAGGCTGACTGAGGCAGGCTGAGGCTGAGGCAGGCTGAGGCAGGCTGAGGCTGAGGCAGGCTGAGGCTGAGGCAGGCTGAGGCTGAGGCCGAGGCTGAAGGCAGACTGAGGCTGAGGCTGAAGCAGGCTGAGGCTGAGGCTGAGGCAGGCTGAGGCTGAGGCTGAGGCTGAGGCTGATGCTGAGGCAGGCTGAGGCTGAGGCTGAGGCTGATGCAGGCTGAGGCTGAGGCAGGCTGAGGCTGAGGCCGAGGCTGAAGGCAGACTGAGGCTGAGGCTGAAGCAGGCTGAGGCTGAGGCTGAGGCAGGCTGAGGCTGAGGCTGAGGCAGGCTGATGCTGAGGCAGGCTGAGGCTGAGGCTGAGGCTGATGCAGGCTGAGGCTGAGGCAGGCTGAGGCTGAGGCTGAAGGCAGACTGAGGCTGAGGCTGAAGCAGGCTGAGGCTGGCTGAGGCAGGCTGGCTGAGGCAGGCTGAGGCTGGCTGAGGCAGGCTGAGGCTGAGGCTGTGACTGCGACTGCCGTTGCCACTGCGACTGTCATCGCGAATGCGACTACGACTGCGAGAACAGCAGAATTCTACAACTGGATTCTCATCTGAATCTTAAGGGGAATGCTTCCAGATATGCTCCTACACATCGCTGTTAGGTTGCTTTGCCGGGATAATTCGTTTTAGTTCCTGCAGTGCAGCCTCCGGGGCCCGTTCTGGGGCCCCGAGGGACCATCGATTTGATTTGTCCAAGCCGTGTGTTTTTCCAGGAGTTCGTCTTCCGGGGCCCGTGTTGGGGCCCCGGGGGACCTTCAAGAAAAGATCCGGGACGCTAGACCACCCCCGGGGAAGGGGTCGGGACCCTTTGGGGCCGTGGATCGACAAGATCATATCGAAGAATGTTTGGGAGGGGTTATAGGGGAGGCGGGAGAGGATCGGGAGCAGGGCACAGCTGGCACGTCGAAAGTAAGGCATCGGGCTGCCGGCAGGCGCCCCCACGGAAGGCTCTTACAGTCGGGGCGCTGAAGAAGGAACCCTGTTCCTTGAGGCTCGCAGGGGCTCTGGGGCACCTCCAGAACGGCAAGGCTCGACGACAAGCGTGTACCCAGATGTCTTTCAACAGAAGGTGCGCGGCGCGAAGGCGAGAGCCACAGAGCCATTTTGACACCGAGCCGCCCTCAATCCGTGAAACTTGGTTTTGCTGTTCGGCGCGGTGCTGAAGCTATCTTTCGGCAGAGAATCCCCCCTGGAATGTATTAAGATTGGTGCGGTGCTACCGATATCCCGGGCCCGGGGGGTTCATTACTTCTTGAGGTTCATGTTTTGTATTTGTTTACTGTAGGCTCAGGAGTGGATGCATCGACCTCGGCTCGCTCGATCATCGCCGACATGGGCCCAACTGGTAACCCCACCGATGGGGGGCCTACCGTCGATATATCGGCGATGTATCCCCGATACCAGGTTGATGTTCCCCTGTCCTCCTCCTTCTCCTCATCCTCCTCCTCCTTCTCCTCCTCCTCCTCCTCCTCGCCAACCACGCTCCTCCTCCCACTCCTCCACCCATCGCCAACCACACTCCTCCTCCTCCTGCTCCTGCTCCTCCTCCTCCTCCTCCTCCTCCTTCTCCTCCTCCTCCTTCGCCTCCTCCTCCTCCTCGCCGATTACAAGTCGATGGTCCACCCCATGAGCCAGTCCGCCCACATCTTCCCCCCTCAGACGAGGGATGATCTGGGACAACTTGCGAACCTTTGGGTCGAATCGACGCCTGCGTATCGGACACCCCAGCTGGGTTATGAACCTCAGCCAGTCTTTCGGAAGCCTGACATGCAGGGGCAAGGGTCACAGGTGGTTGCGCAGAAGAGGAGGAACAGCAGCTGCCCTATTCCAAATGAGAACCCTACTTCAAGAAGGGCTTGGAAAACGCTGGTGAAGAAGCAGGCACCGTTGAATTTCGACGCAGTGGAGACCAAGCAGGTGCTCGGGAAACGCGCGTGGTCCCCTTGCGCCCCCACCTGGAGTCATGGTTGGGCGCGGTTCGGGAGAACTGTCAGGATGACCCCCCCCCGCAGGGCGCTTGCAGAACACCTCGAGCAGAGAAGCAGCCAGGAAGGAAGCAGGCACGCATCACTGGAGGCTCGTTCTGGGCGTCCTGGGCAAGTGGAACATCAGGAATTGCCGGCCGCAAGCTGACGATGGAGAGCGTTTTTCTTTATTCCCTGGCGATTGCTCAAAGGAGTAAAAAGGTACCCATACTGCCACCCTTCCCTCGTCTTCTCCTTTTGGGGCCTTCTGGGAGGCAGTCGGCGCCACCGCTGGATCCGCCTCGAAAGGGTGGTCAGAATGCAACCCAGGAGAGGTCCATGGAGTGGCGGTATGGGCACCTGTGGTTCTCCCCCGATTATGGACGTGACCGGGGTCGGGGGGGGAGGGCGGGGAGGGGGCAGGTCACGTCATGATATGATTCGCACCACGCCGCATAGGAATGCCTAGGGATGGTTCACTCCCAGACGGCGCCAGCGCGAATCGTTACATGACCAGGGACTGGGGAGGGGAGGTGGCGGGGCCTGGTCACGGGCGTCGCCGCGAATATTGAGAAAACGGGTTCCTGGTCCTAGCTGGCCCTTCCAGGGCACCGCTTTGAACCATCTATGAGATACTGCGCGGAGGGCTAGGGTGCTGAGAATAGGGTTTCTCGGCCAGCACCCTGCGTTTAGGCACAGCTCCTAGGTCTCACAGAGTTTTGTGACTCTCGCAGCACTTTCTTTACATGTGCTCCTGTCCATACGATGGGCCTGGCGAGAGATTGTTCGACAGTGGGGTGCGAGATGCAGTTCTGAGGAACAAGCTGCCTCGGGGTGTTCAGAAGAGCGGCGAGGCATACCGGGCGTGGCAGGAGACGTTGGGGTCTCTGCCCACGCCAGTCAATGCAGTAGTGTCGTGTTTTTTGGGACAGCGTTCATGCTACCATCCTTGCGTTGGCCTCGGTATGCGAGCTGCCCTGCGCAGCACCAGTAGAACTCATTACCAGGGCTCGCCGTCCAGGCAGCTTGCGGAGTCACGGGGCCACGGGTTGGAGACGGTGGGCAGGGGAAAAGGGAGGGGAGGGAGCAGGAAGATGAGGATTAGGGTTGGAGAGCGAAGTCAATGATGAGGATGAGGAGGGAGGAGGAGGAGGAGGAGGAGGAGGAGGAGGAGGAGGAGGATCAGGGAGGAGCAGAGGGAGGAGCGCGTCTGACGCCGAGGGCGAGGTCTTCCAGATCGTCCCTCCGAATGCCTCTTGGGGCCGGTGGTCTCCACTGCCTGTCCACGCAGTGGCGGCGGCCTACCTAGGCCGACCACTGGGGCCAGTATTGTGCCCGTTTCGCAACACGGCGGGGGTGTTGGTTCGCGAATTCGGGGAACAATCAAGCAGCGGCGAAGCGTCTTGGTTTGCCTATAGGCCTACCAAATAATGTTTTTAAAGAACCTTTTGTTGTCTGCGCGTAGAATATTTCTGGCTGGGACTGTCCTGTTTCAACACATCGGTCTTCTGTTCATAGAACACTGTTTTGTTATCAGAACGTCGCTGGGTTCTAAGAACATGTCGTGGTAGGCCTCTAGGAATGCCGGGACGGTCGGTCCCTGCTCAAAACAAGCACTGACATAAACATAGAAACACAAAGGTCCGCGCGGATGTCTCGGATCGAGGCTGGATCCCCCCTCCCTGGCGCGCGGAGCGCCAGGGGGCCCCAACGCCGATCCGAAAAATCCTCGCGGACCCTCGAGTTTTGGTGTTCTTATCATTGGTTTTTCCCCTAGCATTGTGCACAGGAGGTTCTGATGAGGAAAGGTTGTTTCGCTAGGAATATGATAGGGGTGGCGGTGATTTTCAATGCTGGTCCACGATTTGTGCTCCACCAGGCTTCCAGACCCTGACTTCCTCGTTCCATGTTTCCTTATCCACTGCTCTCACCGCAATCCCTGATGCGCTGAGCCTCGTCGATGTCCTGCTGGCCGTCGGTGTCCTGACGGCGGGGCATCGCGATCCATGTGGTTCGAGCCGCTTGCAGCGAAGCTATCGCCCAGCTTGTCCGTGAGTCGCGAGTTTACTCGACACGTGGTGGTCTGAAGATCGAAGGTCGATGCGCCAGCGCCTGGGCGCAAGCGTGACATCAACTTCTGTGCACATCCCCGCTGGTGCCGCATCGCGAGCGTCCGCGCCTGCAACACTGCCTGCGCTGCGTCGCCATCTGAGATGGCTCTCGCGACTTCCTGTTTGCGCCGAGGCCCTGCTGCCCACCCCCCTCCAGGCGCGTGCCCGGCAGCCTTCTGGCTGCCTTCCCCCAGCTGCTGCGTGCCCAGCCTCCTGGCTGCCTTCCCCCAGTCGTGAACGAGGCGATCAACATTACCCGGCTGAACAACGAATGGGGTACATGGGACGAGCTTCAAAATGCTAGCGAATGCAAGCAGCTCCAGGACTGGGCAAACGAGCGCCTTGCCCTGAGCAGCGTGCAGAAAAGCAAAGGCGCAGGGAAAGGCAAATGACGGTGCCAAGGGCAAGAAGGCAGAGCTTCACCACCCCATCAGATTCATAACCTTGACGCGGGTATCCTTCAATCGTTTAATTCCGAGGCGGGGGGACTGGGCAAAGATACCCACCTACTCGCTTCAAACACGAATTCGGTCACCAAGGAAGCACAGTGGGACGACAAGACTTGCGAACCAATTACTTTTGGCACTTGGAACATTCAGGGGCTGACTGATGTGAGAACAGTGGAGCTGATCCGGCATATGGCATTTTATGCAATCGATATACTTTGCAGTCAAGAGGCCAGGAAGCATAACTCTGACGTTTACACATTCGACGATCACGACGTTATATTGTCTGGAGCGGATGGTGAAGACAGAGAGTGGGCGGGGGTCGGATTTATCATAGCGTTGGCCGCCCGGCGACATGTGAAGTCATTCAAACAAGTATTTCGCAGAATTTCCGTGCTGAAGTTGCGCATGCTGTCAAACACGATCGGGGCTGTCGGCGCACATGCCCCGCATAATCTGAGACCACTTCAAGAGAGAATCGACTTCTTCAACGAGTTCGACAAAGAGTATCGCTGCTGCCGGGCAAACTACTTCAAATGTGTTCTGGGCGATCTAAACTCACGGGCTGGCCTCGCGAAGCTTGGGGAGGATGATGCGGTTGGCAGCTTTGGATGGGGGCGCGAAGCAATGCGCGAAGTGGAGGTCCCCAGTGGTGAACTATTATTGGAACGTTCGTTTGGGAATACCCTTGTGATCGCGAACGCGTTCATCAACCAACCGTTGGGAAATAAAGTTACCTACGGGGAGGCCGGGGTGCCAGCACAAGGCCCGATAAGCGAATCGACCCACAACGTTCTTGACTTATTTTTGTGTGGGCCTAGCGTGCTGGACAAGATCGAAGCTTTGAGCTGTCAGCGCAAAGCAGCTCTGGCTACTGATCATTACCTGGTCACGTGCACCTTAGAACTTGGCGCACCACGAGCACGCCAAGCACATACATATGCACATGATGTCAAAGCTCTGGAAAAAAAGGATAGCGTCCGAGAAGCATTTACAAAATTATTCACGTCGAGTGCGGCTACGGCAGCAAGTGCCCGAGACATGTGGGGCACTACCGAACAAGCATTTGAACGTGCAGGAAGTGAACTACCCCGCCGGGAACACAGCAAGACAACCATGGTTTACACAGCGTACGATAGAGGCGATAGATAAGCGAAGTTTGGCACGCTCCGCAAACCGCAAAATTGAAGAACAGATATTGCTCCAGGAAGTGCGGCAATCTGCGAAGCGGGACAAGACGGAGTGGACTGATGCGGCCACATCCGCGGGGGATTGGGCGCCCCTGAAGCGCGCATGCTGGCCGAAACTGCACAAGCAGGGGAGACTTCGCAACCTGGCGGGCGAACTCGTTGACAGCGAAGAAAGAATGGAGACCATGGCAGAATACTTGGAAAAGGCAGACTGGAAAGTACGCCCAGCGACAGCGCTGGACCCCAACCCGCGGGGTGCTCCCATGCACATCCCTGGTGCCGATTTTATTCAAAGCGAGGCGGGGATCACAATATCGAAGCTCAAGCTGGAAAAGCATGTGGGCCAGACGATACACCGGCGGAGTATTGGAAAGCACTGGCGCAAGATCCGCAAGGACGGCAATGGATCACACAACTGGTCAGCAAATGCTGGAATGAGAAGCGGATACCATCAGATTGGCGACATGCTGTGATATCCACCATATACAAGAACAACTGCCCTGTTGATCTGTGTGACAGTTATCGCCCAATCAGCCTGCTGTGCGTCATCTACAAGATTTTTTGCCAGCCTGTTGTTGGCGAGACTTCGAAACGCAGGCGCCGAGGACCGACTCGCGACAACACAGTTTGGGTTCCGGCGGCAGCGGGCCACACCCGACGCAGTGCACGCAGTACGCCGGTATATCGAGATGTCGCACGCTGATCGTGAAGGGAAAGTAGCACTTCTCGCGCTGGACTGGAAGAAAGCATTTGACATTCTCAACGTGGGCGCTCTGCTCGAGACGCTGGAAAAGTTCGGGGTGCCCACGACGCGCTCAGCATGATCCAGGAGATCTACAAAGACATGAATTTCTCCGTCGCAGATGGCCCGCGGAGATCACGAAAGCAGAACACATTGTCCGGCATCTCCCTCGGTTGTCCACTATCTCCATTTCCTTTCGTCATGGTCACGAGCGTGATCATCGAGAATGCAAGGAAGAAGTTGGACGAATGCACCCTGAGCTCATTAGCCTCCGGTGACCTTGCGATCGTCTTATACGCGGACGACGCGCTTCTGGTGGGGCGCCACGAAATATCTACGCAGAAGACTCTCGATGCGATAGCAGCAGCAGGCAAAGAAGCCGGCATGGAACACTGGAACCAGTTCCAACTTTTGCAATCAAGGTGCGATGTTGCACTGCGGGGCCCCAGCGGCAACGTCGTTGACACTGCTGGACACATTCAATATTTAGGAGCACATATTTACAATGCTGGGAAGCTGAAACAAGAACTCAGCCGCCGGCTCGGGGCAGCTTGGGGCGAGTTCCAAAGATATGCAAGGGCGTGGAATCACGCGTCGATCCGCATCTCAAGAGAATTGGAATTGCTTGGGGCACTCATCGCGACCAAAGTCACGTATTCACTGGACTCTGCGTGGTTGAACAAATCAGGAAGGCGACGTCTTGGCGGATTCGAATCACGGCGTCTCCGAAGTATCGTGAACATCCAGCACTCATTACACGTCAAGGGCATCGAACATAACTGCATTAGAAATGGCAGGCGCAAGACCTTGCAGCAACTAGCTGCTAAGACACCAGCTTCTGTGGTTTCGGCAAATCGGCCACTGCAGAGAAGACGCCGCGCTGCGGGAGCTAAAGTTCCAACCGGGAAGCGCGAAACTTTTAGCGGATTCTGTCAGACGGGCGCCCGGTCGCTCCAGGCATGAGCGGGAAAAGTGTCTGTACAATTTGATCAGCACTAGTTTTGGCTCCGACTCTGCCCTGGTGGACTGCATGGCAGACGAACGAACGCGGCGTCAGTTTGCAGCGAAGATTGCGCTGGACGGCCTCACTGCGCGCTGACCTTCTTGCCCTGGCAGTGCACGGTTTCAACTGCCTACGCGCCGAATGGCGTGCGGCTTCTCGCTCGCTCGCTCCCCCAGCTGCTGCCCTGTCGCCGCGGCTGGTCCCCGACCCCGGCGCCCCCCCCGCCGCCGCCTGGCCCTGCTCTGAGCGGGCCCGGCCTTCTTCGCCTTCCCATCCGCGCCGGGCCCCCCCTCTTCTCCCGCGCGCCGCGTTTTGCGTGTCCCACTATTGCTGCGTCGCCAGAGCAGTCCCTCTGCCTAGCCGCCGACGCAAAAGTTTGCGCTCAGACGTGGGAGTTATGCCTACCGCTAGCCTGCTCGACTTTGAGAAAATCGGCCACGAACACGCGCGGGGTCCTGAGAGCGAGGGGTGGATCCGGAAGAGGAGGGGAAGGAGGAAGACGAGAAGGAGGAGGGGGGGGAGGAGGAGGAGGAGGAGGAGGAGGAGGAGGAGGACCAGTCCGTAGCCATTTTGGCTCAAGGCTAAACGTTGCGAAGGGCTATAGACGCCCGAGGTGCAGCGATTAGCTTAGGGGTGTCCGTTCCCAGTCGGCTCTGAGCCTTCTTTCTCGCTCGCCCCTCTCGATCGCCGCCCTCGTGGCAACCGAGAGTTCGCTCTTGCCCATTACTTGTCGTTTTGGGCGCGCGCTATCCCAAAGCTGCGAGCGACGAATGCAGGAGATGGGGGCGCAGCCGAGGCCCTCGTGGCCCAGCTCGAGTTGGCCCCGACCTTCCCAACGCAGGGAAGGCTGCCTCGGACCCCCACGCCAACGGCAACCGCTGCTGATCGGAGCCGCAGTCGTGGTCTTGGTGTGCATAATGTTCATGGTCGTGCGGATGCTGATGACGACTTCCTCGACATCCCAGACGACGTCCTTCGCGCCCAGGTCAGTCTCGTCACTCTCCGCAGCGGTGCAGTCTTCATGCTCAGATCTGTCGAAGAAGGTTGAATCACGTTTGGCATCGGTGGAGCATGCCCCGAGAGCATCGGATGCACGCGTCAGTGATCTCGAGCGCAGAGATCGTGACCTTCACGCTATATTGGGGACCATGCAGAGCGAGGCCCCACCAACGCAGGCTCCGCAGTCGAACAACTTCGACAAAGCGCCCGATCCAGCGATCATCGTGTGCCGCACCAAGTCGAACGTGACATAGCAGCATCTATTCGCCCCCCTTCGCCTCGTGGCTGTCGAGGGCGATGTTGTCCGGGGGCGACATCTAGATCGAGTCCGAGCCGCTGTCCAAGTGGTTCCACATCCGCATCAAGGGCAGTCAGCAGTATGCAGCGAGAAAGGTGGGAATGACTTTATCGGCTCTTCGGACAGGGCCTTCCAGCTGGGAACGATTCCAAGTCAATGACGTGGTTGGCTTGCCAGTGGAGATTCATGTTTCGGCGGACAAGTCGCCGTGCCAGGTCAAGAAAACAAACTGTTGTTCAAGCAGTGCAAGAGGGTGGTCGAGAACCATTACCCGAACATGCGTGTGTACGTCAACAAAGAGCGTGGCGAGCTTTCCGTCTCGTGGAAGCCGATCCTCAAGGTGGGGCCCGCGCAGAACGACGTCCCCGAAGTCGCATGGGCCATGGGCAACCTCGCGGCCGTCGGGATCGACCGTGGCCGCCTGGAACCTTGCATCCAGCCGCTGCTCGTGGGCCCCGAGCCCACCGTGTGGTGCGGGTAGCGCCCTCTTTCGACAGTGGCAAGGAGCTCTCCCTCATCCTCGCCCCATCTCTTTCGTGACTTGGAATGCCCGCTCTCTCTTCCACCACAAGCTCCCTCTCCGTGTCCGCAAGTTCGCCTACCTCTCTAAGCTCTTAGCCGATGGTGCTGTCGTTAGTGTGCAAGAAGCCCGAGGGTCCAAGCATGAACTTCAAGATGACCCATATCACACATATACCAGTGCAAACACACTACTCCTTCCTCCCGAACCTCCCCCAACCCAAGGGCGGCGTCATCACCTTCCTCCCCATGTTCTCGAAGAGCCAACCCCGGGACTCCGTAGAGCCACTCCCCAGGACTCCCCAGGCGCCCATGCGCCTGCCATTCCGGGGGACGCCGCGATGACGAACAGGAGTTGCGTGGCATCCTTTTGCGTCGAGCGAGCAGTGGCGCGCGCGCGAGACTGTGGGGGCATTGACGAACAGCAGTGCTTCCAATCCGTGCAGCAGCTCCACCTGCACAAGCTTCTTGGTATTTCCGAAAAGATTTCAAGCGATATTTTGTTGCTGAGCAAAAGAGGATTCCTTCTTCCGATCTAATTACGTGTAGCACATGTTAGGACGAAAGTGCGAGGATTCAATACGGGAGCCCCGCTTTTGAAACGATGCGCTCTCCTCCCCGTCGCTGTTGCGAGCTTGGCATAATAAGCGTGTTCGGCGCTGCGGTGGGAACCCGATTTCGAGAGCGGTTCCGTGCCCATCGTTGTATTTGCTGTAAGTTTGTCAGACGTTTGCGCGCGGTGCTGAGGCGAGAGCTCCATTTTGAACCCGCCCCCCTCCATCCGTGCAGCTAGCTTCTGGCAGTTCCAAGCCTCATGGTTCACGAGTTGCGTGGAAGGCCCGGGCGAATGTTTAGTGCGCCCGAGCGGCACGTCTGGGGGGTCGACGGAGAGGAACTACCTGCACGGAACACATGAAGCAGGATCATCGGGCATACATGAACCGCTAACCCTAATATCACGGTGAAGATGTGGCTTCACTGACGTCCCCGTCTTCCCATTCAGGATGTTAATCCTGGGCGGTTTGGTCGGGCGCATCTACAGCAAGCGCCCCCACTCCCCATGTAGTCTGGCCCTCCTGAGGTCCCCTCCCAAAGGGGTTACGGGTCCTTTTTAGTTCATCATACGTCGGGTATGTCCCCCTACAGGGGGATTTGGGGCGACACTTTCAATTGACTCGAACATGTTGCAAACAGACCACACAAAAGCATGGAATAAATGCGTCTCAATATTATGTTTGAGTATTGTTGGACATTCCTCCTGTAGAGGTACACGCCCGACTTTAGGTTAAATCCCAGGAGGGAGGAACAGGAGGAACAGGAGCAGGAACGGGACCACGAATCCACTTGCACGGGCAGGGAGACAGAGGCATGAACGGCGAGGGCAGGGGCGCGGATAAAACAGCAGAAGGAAGAGGAGGAAGAGGAGGAGGAAGAGGAAGCGAGGAAGGAGGAGGAGGAAGAAAAGAGGGAGGAGGACAAGGGGGAGGAGGAAGAGGAAGACATGTTTTTGACATTCGCTTCGGGGATGATCTAAAGCACAGGCGCGTTCCTCGGACAGCAGCTGACCCCCAGGCATTGCCTGGGGCGTTGCCAGTTCCGATTCGGCTCCAACGAACTCTACCCCAGGAGGAGGAGAGGAGGAGAAGGAAAACGCGTGAAACAACTAGCCCGGATTAAACGCTGCCCACATTCTAATGAGCCGTGCCCAGGCCAGACGGATCGACGCAGACCTCCCAGAACGGGGAGGAGAATCCCATCCCACCCACCAATTCCCCCCCAGACACGAACAACCCCTGAACGCCAACTTGCAGGTTCGGACTTTCGGGCATGGTGAGACCATGGCAAGACCCGACAGGGAAGGCCACTTGCTTTCGCCTGCGACCTGGATGCAAATTCCTTGAATTGTCTGGAGGGAGGAAAGAGGGAGGGGAGAAGCATGAAGGAGCAAGGGAAGGGGAAGGATATCAACTGCAATGCACTGGGGTAACTCACTTCCCACATACTGATGGGCTGACCCCTAGCAAAGCGAGACCTTACCATCCCCCATAAGGGATGAAGAAAAGAAAGACTAGGGGATTACTTCGCCAGACTTTCCTGGACACCTGATAAGAGTAAGAATAAACTGGGCTGAAATGCAGCTGCCCTAACCAGCGCCTGACGAGGACAACTGAAGAAAGTAATCAACCTGCTTCAACAGTACTGCCATGCCGGCCAAAAGGATACGGGACGTATGAAGGTTAAAGCACGCTTGGTAGCTGACGAATGTCCTACCCAAACGCAGAGCTGACCAACACAAAAGGAGGATTCGACCAACAACCTGTAGCCATAGACTTCGCTCATATAAGCCATAACAAAAGCAGCCTATTTTGCCCATGATGTAATATAAATTCTGCCGCTGAACTGAAAGACCTGGGTGCTACCAGCGACATTGAACTCCGTTTACTTTGAAGAAGAGGAGTCTGAGCTGGATCTGCTCCTCCGAGGAACAGGCGCACTGCCTGAAGCTGTGTTTTGATTCTTTGCACGACTGAGCTCAACCTGGAGTGTCTCCAGCTGCTGCTGGAGGTGCTTGATCTTGATAGCCTGGAGACCACACTTGAGCTCCAGAAGTCTTGGATTGGACGGGGCTGATTCCATGGAAGGGGCTGCATCGCTGTGCACAACATTTGCACGCTTACTAGCGTGCTCTGGAGAAGTCGAACGAGGACGGTCGACATGTTTTACACTGACAGAAGGTGAATCGGAATCGCTACCACTGTCCAAAACATCTGGAAGTTTGTCTTCCTTCTTAGAGATCTGAACCTTCACCTTAGGCTCGACGTTGAATTTCTCGCATACTGTCAAATAGAGATACTTTTCTTTCCCCCTGTACTTGTCCAAGAAGCTGCCCAACTGATCCAGCATTTGAGGTTCGTACTGGTGGAAGACATCCGAGATCCGTAACTTGAACTGATGCCTGACTTTGAAATCCTGGCCCTGCTCACTGTCGGATTCTACCTGGCCGGTGGCCTTGACTTTGGGATCAGACTTCATTGCCACAAGAGGCGGCGGTGATGAAACCGCCTTCTCACTGTCGGCTTCTACCTGGACAGTGGGCTTATATTTGGACTGAATCTTCTCACTGCCAGATGCTACCTCAGCAGTGGGCTTTTCTGCGCGCCCAGACTTAACTGCTACTGGTGGTGGCGGAGGAGGCGGGAGTGGCTGGGAACTCTTCCCATGCCAGGGGAGCCCGCACTTACAGAACGGTTGAGAAGCAATTCTGTTAGGCCAGATCCAACAGTCTGGTCTGCCACGCGGGCAAGGCAACTTAGTATGAGAAACAACTGGAGATCCTACTCCTTCTTTGAAAACCCAGGGCATCCTGGACGACATGGCGGCAACTGCGGCGTGTGGGTGTAGGCGAATCCCCTGGGCTCACGAGTAGCAGCCGCTCTGCGGCTGCTCTTGAGCCAAAATGGCTTGAGCCAAAATGGCTTGAGCCAAAATGGCTTGAGCCAAAATGGCTACGGAGGACGAAGAGGAAGAGGATGAGGAGGAGGATGATGATGAGGAGGAGGAGGAGGAGGGAGGAGGAGGAGGAGGAGGAGGAGGAGGAGGAGGAGGAGGAGGAGGAGGAGGAGGAGGAGGAGGAGGAGGAGGAGGAGGAGGAGGAGGAGGAGGAGGAGGAGGAGGAGGAGAGGAGGATGAGAGAAGGAGGAAAAGGAGGAGAAGGGAAAAGGAGGAGGGAGGAGGGAAGGGGGAGAAGGGGAGGAGGAGGAGACGGAGGAGGAGGAGGAGGAGGAGAAAGAGGAGAAAGAGGAGCAAAAGCAGGATGCCGCTGTGGCGCAGCAGCAGCAGCGGCGTTGGGAGCAGCAACAGCAGCGGCAGGAGGCGGGAAAGGCGGAGGAGGAGGAGGAGGAGGAGGATCAGAGGGGTCGTACACATGTTGGGGCCCATGCCAAGAAGCACCCTGCTCGCCTCCAGGGTGCCCTGGGCTTCTTGGGTGCCGACGGCTTTGGCATGGGAAGCGTGACGTTCCCATACCAAAAATCAATGGACGCCCTGGGTTCTCAGGTTTGGTTTCTTTTTGGAAGGTTTCTTGTGGTCGGGCCCATACTGGATCGGACGATCAGGAAGTGGTAGAGGCGGGCCAGGAAGATGAGAAAGAGAGGAAGAAGGAAGAGCGATGCGAGCAGATGCTGGCGGGGGGGGAGGGCCACGTTGGTTATATCATGCCTTGCTTCGCGACCGCCGGCTGGGCTCATGTGCTGCCAGCGAAGTTCTGGCTCCCCGCACGGCCATGGACCCGTGGCGTCCGTGGCGAGGGGGCGGAGTACCCGCGCCGGTCCGTGGCCCGTCGAGAGCGGCCGGGCTGTTTTTGCACAGCTGCGGCGTGGACAGAGTGGCGCCCATTGTCCGTGGCCGCGGACGGAAAGATCCAGTGGTTCGGTAGCAATTCATAGGAGCCTTGTGGTTACCCTCTTCCGTCCTTAGCGTCGACTAGCGTCGGTGGAGTCGACGAGATAGCGTTGATTTAGCGTCGGTTAGCGCCGATCAGCATCGAATTAGCGTCGACCAGCGTCGACTGGCGTCGATTCGCAAGAGCCGACCAAATGGTATGGGAGGCTCCCGTGAGTTGCCACAGAGCAGGGGCTCCAAGTCTTGCCGAGGAGGGCTCCAGGCAGGCTCCGGAAGAGGCGCGCCCCTGTCGAGGGCCCCGTCGAGGGAGGGAGGGCTGGGCGGGGTTGTCCGAAGCGGCCTTCTGTGGTCGGAGCTGTGGCCGAGCGTTCGGCATGATGGGGGCCAAGCATTGTTGTTCCTGGGCCTGCTTTCCCGTGGAGGAGGAGGAGGAGGAGGAGGAGGAGAAGGAGGAACAGGGAGGAGCAGGGAGGAGGAGGAGAAGGAGGAGGAGAAGGAGCAGGAACAGGAGCAGGAACAAGAGCAGGAACAAGAGCAGGAGCAGGAGGAGGAGTGTGGTTGGCGATTGGTGATCTTGGTGCCCGCGGCAAAGTCAGCCTCCTTGCCAGCGTAGCAAGGCGTGTTGCGCCCCTGCAAGGACTGCCCATAGCCCAGGAGACACGTGTGAAAGCGGCATGCGGCACGCTCTTTTGCAGGTCCGTAAAGGCCGTAACGTGCCGCACGTGTTCAGCGCAGGGCGCTGAGCAGTGGCGTGCGACGACCATACGCGCTTCGTCCCCAGATCGAAGCGGGCCGTGACAAGTATCAGATTTCCTCATCAAGGAGAGGGAGGGGGATGGTTTGACATGAGTAGTGGGGCCCTCTTGGGGCTTCTTGGGGTCCTCTGAGGCCGTCTGAGGGCGTCTCGGAGCCGTCTGGTGGCGTTCTTGGAGCCTCCAGGGTCCCTCTTGGACAGTCCTGGTGCGCTTTCGTCCCCTGGGGGCCCTGGAGCCAGCTTGGCGGTCTCTTGGGTTGTCGTGGGCCTCTCCAGATGCTATTTTGGGCCCTCTTTGGGCCGTCTTTCTTTCCTCTTGGGCCGCCTCGGGGAGCTTTTCGTGCCCTCCTTGGGCCGAGATCTGTGTCCTCTTGGCCGGCCGCCTTTGGGGCTGTCTTGGGGAGCTCTGGACCATTCTGGAGGCTATAGTGACCCGAACTGACTGGGAAGCGAAAGCATGCCCTCAAACATGTTGTTCAGGGCTCTGGCTTTTGGCTTGCTGGGCCCAGAGGAGGGAACGAGGGAGGCGTGGAGGCCGGGAGGCCAGGAGGCGGCTGGCAAGGAGAGGGTTCCCAGACCCCCGACGTCATGATTTTTCCACAGCGTCGATGCCCAGAGGTCTGGACTCCTCCCCCAGGACTGGGTTTCCATCCCGTGCCGTTTGTTGACGTCCCCGCGGCCCGGCAAGGGCCCCCCCGGAGGCCGAAAACGGCGAACAGGCTCCCGTCGTGATTGTGTTCATGGCTCGAGGGGGTCTGGGAAGGAGGGCCAGATGGAGCGAGGTCGCGGCGCCACAGCAGCCAGATTCCCAACATCGCCGCCAGCCAACACCGCCGTTGGCCCCTGGCCTTGGCCGTGGGGCCTACACCTCGGCGGCGCGCCCGGGGGGGGGGGGAAGCGAGAAGGGGCGGGCTTTCTCGCAAGGCTCGGACGTCCCTCTGGCCTTCCGCGAAGTCTTCGGGGCCTTCCCCGAAGACACCAAAGCGAAATCTTCCCAGAAGGCGCGAGGGCTTCTGAGAAGTTCCGCGTCCTTCCCAGACTCCCGACGTCATGATCTGTTCAAAACGTCGACCCTCAGAGGTCTGGACGCATTCCCCGGGACCGGTTTTCCAGTCCTGAGTCGTCTTTTGACGGGCTTGCGGGCTGGTAAGGGCCTCCAGAAGCCGAAAAGGATGCAAAACCTCCCGTCGTGTTTTTTTTCCCAATGCGAGGAGGTCTGGGGAGAAGGCCTTTTCCTCCTCACTTCCCCACCTCTCGCTCGCCGCCGAGATGGGGAAAGGGCGGGGGTGCGAACGGGATCTGCGGCATGCAGCTGGGTTCGGCCCTGCCGACGGGCGCCATCCTCTTCCGGCCAGGCGCATCTTCTTTCGATGCGTTGCAGAGCGCCTCTGGCGACGGGAGGCACCAGGGCCAAATCGGCGACGTGTCTGCCAGCCACGGCCGCCCCAGACACCCGACGCCGTGATCTGTTCACAACGTCGACACCCAGAAGTCTGCACCCCTTCCTGGGGACTGCGATCAAGTCGGTCGTGTCCCTCTACAGGAGGAATTTCAAACAATAGTCCAAAAATTGTCAGGGGGCCCTTTTCTCGATTATTTTTGATCATTTTGGTGTATTGTTTGACTGTCTTCCCATCTCTCGTCCAAAATCCGCCTGTAGGGGCACATGCTCGACCTCAGATTATTAACGCCTCCGTCTCACTTTTTCCAGGACGCCAGATGTCTGGGGTGGCCAGCTGGGTTCCTGGTTCCAGGTTCCCGGGTTCCTGGTTATTGGTCCTGGGCCGATTTCGGTGGGTCCCAGATTCCCGGATTCCCGGTCGATCTCCTTATCGATCAAGCCATCCACTGATTGGGGTTTTTCCGGTGTGATTTCACAATTTCGACCCCCAGAAATCTGGACCCTTTCCTCGGGACCACGAGCGCCCCCGTCCCGGTTCTTTCCAGGACGCCCGATGTCTGGGGGGGAGGCTACTTCGCTAGTTAGTGCCCCTTTCTATTTCTAGCTTCTCGCTGGAGCGGAGTTCGCCGCCTCGCCGCTGACAACAAGAATGTCTGGGAGGGGGGAGGCAGAGGCGCGGCGGCCTCTCTCCTCAGGTGGGACTGCTCGTCACCGAGGCCGGGGAGCTCGTCCTCGGCGTGAACGGGGAGGTCTGGGCCGAACGGAAGGGGGAATATGTAGGGAAAGGGGGATTGCCAAATTTGCTGCATGCAGCTGGTGTCTGCCCCGCCGCCGGGCCCATTGCTCGACACAAGGGCGCCTCCCGGCGCCGGGAGGCGTGCCGGGAGGCGCTGGGAAAATCAGCTGCGTGAGCTGATTCTCTACCCTAGCCTTTGCTATCCCCCCCGTCCATTCCCCCCGGGAGGTCCGGGCCTCGTGGAGGGCGCAGATCCCGAGGCGCGCGCGCGCGGCCGCTGCCGCTGCCGCTGCCGCTGCCGCTGCGGCTGCCGCTGCCGCTGCCGCTGCCGCTGCCCTTCGCGCACCTGCCCTCATGCTGGCGGGCGCCTGCCGCTCGCCCTCTGTCGCTCGCCCTGCTGCCAGGCTCTTGGCATCGCTCGGACGTGTGCATGTTTCCTTCGGCGAGGACCATCGAGGAGCATCGTTGATCATTTGGCGAAAAACCACGCACGATACCTAAAAAAGCACAGGGAATGGACGTCCGAGCGACGGCGAGGGCTCAGTTTCGATTGTGCGCCTCCATCCCTGCGATCCTGGCGTCGCAGTTTTCTCGAGCTCGGCGTTTCCAAGTAATCTCGGGCCCCGGGACCCTCATAGACCGATCCGGCTCGAGGAACGGCGCAGAGAGATGTGGGGTCCGCGGGGCTCCGGGCGTGATTTCTTGCGACCGGAGATGGTGCATTTTTCGCTACGTCGGATCTCATGGCTGCTGTAGTCAAGTGCATCGGCGGCGAAATCCGAACTCTACCCTTGCCGTTCAACGATTCTGGCAACTCGATGGGCGGCGGGTGTAGGGCTCGGAATTCGTCGAACACATGGCGAAAGTCGAACCCTACCCCTTGCCTGCCATCGATTCAGGACCCTACCATCGATTCCGGAGAATCGATGCTTGGAAATAGGGTTCGGATGTCGCCGCCTAGTGACTGTTCCCTCAGATGTTCGTTCATTCAGTTTGGAGCCGTCGGGGGGTCTGAGTTGGCCCAGCGCTGGTTCCGGCCAGCAGGAAAGGGGGGCCAGGTTCGAGGTTCTGGGTTCGGGAAGGTGTTTTGCCCTTGTCGGTCTCCAGGGGCCTGTTTCGTGCCCAAAGATGATCAAAGACCGAGAGCCTGGGGTGAAACATTGCACTAGATGGGCCCAGGGAGGGGTCTGGCGACCGATTTCGAGTGGATTGTTTTCCTCCGTCTCCTTCTTGACATATTTTCTCATGGCCAACTGGGACGAGCGCGGGGTTGCTAGGAATAAGGGGCTCATCATTGGATGCCAAATAGGCTATACCTGGCCTAGCCTAGTTTGCCAGTGGGGTAAAATATGCCCCAGGTGGTTCAAGGGGCTATATGCGTAGACAACTCCGCTGAGTGGGATGAGCCCACTCCGCCCAGATCCCTGCCCACCCTAAGCCACTTAGGGCATACGCCTCAACGTATAAGCTAGGCCAGGTCAGACATAGCTCACCTTGACATCCACTGTGGACGCTCCTTGTCCCCTCAGCAAGCCCCTCCTCGAGCCCCTTGGCATCCCAACAGCCAGCTCGTACCTCCTGGCCGCCTCGAGCATTCCTTCGTCCGTTCCTCGCTGCCCCGCCGCTCCTTCCCGTGAGGCCGCGCGCGCTGCTGCGGCTGCCCCTCCCCTGCGGGGGTGTCGCCGAGGTTGCCTTTTTTTTCCGATGGGGCGTGCGCCCCGCCGTGGTCCACTTTTGCCGTACCCATCTCTCTCTCTCTCTCTCTCTCTCTCTTTCACCCCTTCTGGCACAGGGGTTGGTTGGGAATGTCTCCTCCCGCCTCTCGCCCTGCTCGTCGTCGTCGTCTTCCTCACTCCTCCTCCTCCTCCTCCTCCTCCTCCTCCTCCTCCTCCTTCTTCCTCCGTAGCCATTTTGGCTCAAGATGCAGGTTTCCCCTGGGAACAAAGCGGATACCGCTAGTCCGCGGCAGGCAAGACTTCCTGAAGTCTGGCGTCCTCTCTGGGCCAACGCACCTGCGCTCGGGCCGAGGGGTAAACGGAGGCATTTCCCGTTCCTGTCGGCTCGAACGCCATCAGCTTCGAAGCCATGGGCCCAGCGCGGGACGGCATGCAGGTTGGCGATGGCGGTGCTGGCGGCAGCGGTGGTGGCAGGCAGACCAGCAGTTCCTCGCCCGACACTGTGGGCAGCAGGAGCACCTCCCGCAGCGAGCATCGCCGCCGTGGTGAACGTCGCAGGGAACGACGACAGCAAGCCACCGCCGGTGAGGAGGCCACGCCACGCCAACGTCGACAGCACGACGCCCGCCTTTCTGGCTGGGATGTGGTGCCCCCCACCCCGCCGCACGCTACCCAAGGAAGCCGAGTTGGCGGCTATGCGGAGGGAGGTGCTGCTGCGGGAGTTCCGCGTGGCACGGTGCTCTCCGAGGGCGACGTCGAGGCGCTCGAGCTCATGCCGACCTTCGCATCGCAGCAGCCACCGCAGCATGGTGAGCAGGACGCATGGGCGGCAGCGGCCGCACAACGCTTCGGCCCACCGCCTGCAGCAGGAGGAGCTAATGGGAGAGTTCGCTGCAGTGCTGCCGAATGGCCCAAGCGTCTCCCTCAGCGTGGGCCGCGACCGCAACCAGTCCCAAATCTCACATGAGATCTACCTCAAGCGTATCAAGGCCGCCCTTCAAGAGACGATCGAAGCACGACTCTTCGCAGACAAGGAAGCCAATGCCATCACGGTCAAATGGCGCCAGCTGCTCAAGCTCTCCATTGCGTCACCTGGTGCCGCGCCGACGGTCTCGTGGAACATGGTGGCGGTGCGCGCGATCGGCCAGACACAGGAAGCCCTGCAGGCGGTGGTGGATCGTGTCCTGGGGCCAGAGGCGCAGCAGTGGACTCTTTGACACTATATCGCGTGCGTGGGGAGGTGACGGAGACGGTGTGCACCTGGGGACCTGGAACTGTCGGGCGCTGAAGCAGTCTGGGAAGAATGCCACCATGAAGATCAAGAAGAAGCTTGCATATATTCAGCGACATTGGAAGGGGGCAATGTTGTTGGCGCAGCAGGAGACGCATGCTTCCGTACATAGCATGCATGTACTCTTGGAGCGACTGGGGGGGCCGTTATGCTGCTTTGCCTCGTGTATGACAGGAGGTCGAGAAGATGCAGGAGGTGTGGCCACGGTGGTGCCAGCAGCTGCTGATGGCTACGCCTGCGATTCTGTTCCTGAGGAAGTGGTCCCTGGCCGCATTATCAGGCTCTGTGGTGAAGTTCGCCCCACGGCTATGGGGAGTCAGCCGTGCAGCTTCATCCATTGGAACATCCACAACCACGATATTTCACCTGAACAACGGCGACGCGTCGCCCAACGCCTTCGACAGGACCTGGCTTGGGCACACCAGTGCCCTGCCACCCGCTCCACCTTCATCGTGGGTGACTTCAACTTCGGCGACTACGACGAGACAGACAACTTCCTGGATGACGACCAGCCCCAGCAGGCGCAAGTCGCGCAGACCAGCAGCGGCGGTGGCGGCCGCGCACACGCGGCTCCCGCTTCTGGCCAGACCGCACGTCTGGCCCGCCACCCTGGCCAGCGGCAGTGGCTGGGGGCGCTGCGGGGGGCCGCGGAGATGACGCCAGGCAAGCCAACGCACTGTAACGCCAGCACGCGCGCCAGCTCCTCCATCGACCGCGCGTTCGCGGGGGTCCCGAGGTGGCAGCTATGCCAAGGCTGGCAGACATGTCAAGTCCGAGGCGAAGCGCGCGAGATGCACATCAGAGGGGTTAGCGAACACTCCTTGGTCGCAGCATCGCTGATGCGGAGGACGCCTGGACACCGACACCCTGACACGCCAGCGGCCATCCCCCTTTGCCGTGATCCAGCGGCCGCGCTTCAAGGAGATCGTTGACGGGTACCTGGCGATGGTCCCTCTGCAGAGCCAAGAGCCACCCGACGAGTACAAGTACTTCACGCGGATCCTGCAGGCAGCGGCCAAGGACGTCCAGAACGAGATCCTCGTGGCCGAAGGCTGGACCAAGGGGGCCTCAGCCATCATCTGGCGCCAACTGGCCAGGGCGTTCTGGCGCCAGGACTGGAAGCTGGCGCAGCTGGTGGTGGCGCAGAACGCCTGGGCTCGTGAGCTGGTCAAAGCCTCGGCGCAGTCTCGTTCGGTTGAGATCCTTGACTATGCGGAGTTCCAGAGGAGATACAACATCGCCCAGAGGAAGGATGCTGCGAGCAAGCGCCGCGCCCTTGAAGAGGCAGCCCAGCAGGAGACTGCTGAATGCCGACGGCGCCAGCTCGTGGCTCAGCAGCGGGCTCTGAGGCGACGGGCGCGACTATGGGCCTCCTTCAACGCTCGGCGATACCTCGCGTGCCTGGAGACGGAGGGCACCGAGCTGACCGAAGCCACCGACATAAACGCGGCGCTGGGCCAGCACTGGGGCAAGGTATTCTGCCCAACAACGCCACCTGCAATCTCCAAGCAGAGGGCCCGAGAGCAGCCGGCCTACCTGCAGCGCTTCGGGGTCCCCGCGGTCGACTGGGGCGCCGTCTGCCCGCCCGCAGTGGCGACAGTGCGGGAGGCCCTCCGCCGTGCGCGCCCTGCGGCCCCTGGCCCTGACGGACTCCCAGCCGCGGCTTGGGCTGTGGCCGAGGGCGGCGCTGAGGCTCTCCACCGCGCCTTGGTGTGGACGCTGGATGGCCTGCCCGTGCGCTCGGACTACAACCATGCGATCAGCATCTTCCTCCCGAAGGGCTCGCTGGCGGCCGACATGGTGAGCGTCTCGCGTGCCCCTGGCTGCACGCGCCCGCTGTCGCTGCGCAATACGGGCGCCGTGGCGATCAGCGCCGCCCTGAACCACCCTCTGAAGAGAGCGGTGCAAGCGGCAGTGGCGCCCAGCCAGCGCGGATTTATCTGTGAGCGTCACTTTCTCGAGAATTTAATTGAGCTCGACAGTCGCGCGAGAATCGCAAGCATGCGTGCTCTTAATCGCCCACCACCTGACTTTGCCTCGCCTCTGCTTCTTGCCTTTGACTATGCTCATGCTTTCCCCTCGGTGGCCCACTCGTGGCTCTGGGAGGTCCTGTCCCAATGGGGCGCCCCTGAGGCCCTGGTGAATGCGATCCGCGCCAACTACATTATGGCTGCCGCCGTTAGCTCCGACTGCTCCCGTGGCCTCCTCTTCCCCATCCTTGCTGGGGTCCTCCAGGGCGATCCTCTTTCTGGCAGTCTGTGCGTCCTGGCGGCTCATCCGTTTTGCGCGGATGTGGAGCGCACCCTCGAGGCCGCTGGCAAGGGAGTCGGGAGGTGGTGCGCGGACCACGTGGGGGCGGTGGTGTGGGGAAAGGCTGGCCTCAGGGAGCTCGCTGGGATTTTCAAGAACTCGGACAGATTGGCAGGCCTCGCTTTAAAGCCATCGAAATGCTGTGCCACCCCTCTTTGGGCACCGTGGTCGGACGATCTCAGTGCCCCGACGTCCGAGATGCTAGCCTCCGTGCGTGCACCTTGGGCCGAATTCAAGGTTGGCCCTACGCTTGAGTACCTCGGCTGCACGGTAGGCCCCGCGGCTGAGAATGAAGAGCAGTGGGCAGCACCAGCAGCGAAGCTGGAGCACCGCGCTGCCGCCCTGGCACGGCCCCACGCCGACGCTGATGCCAATATCTCGCTCTACCACGAACGAGCGCTCAGTGTGCTCTCTTACAAGTCGCAACTATATGAGATCCCTCGGTCCCTCCAGCGGCGAGAGAAAGATCTCCTGACTCGTGTGTTTCGGGCTCCTGGATCCTGGCTCTCTGCCTCCTGCTTCCTCGACCTCGACTCCCTCGGTGGTCCGCGGGTCCAGGGTATCCGAAGCAACGCTCTCGCCGCTAGGATGAGGACTGCCCTGTCTTCAAAAAAGTGCTGGTCCAGGATGTGCGGCCTCCTTGAAGCCGCTGCGTGGGAGCACGCCCAAGTTGGCCAGCTGCACTGGCGCGGCCCTATCGGAGCCCAGGAGCTCTGCCACTGGCCCTCCTTCTGGCGTGAGCCGGCGGTGGCGTGGTCTCTGCGGGAGGCGGCGGAAGCTCGGCCGTCGCTGGGGCGGGACCGTAGGGCGGCCCTCGAAGGGCTGGCGGCCCTTGAGGCCGAGCGTCGTGCTGCGCGAGAACGCTCTACGCCGCAGAGGGTAGAACGATCTGGCGCTGCTGGCAGGTGTGGCCCCATATTCAAAATGCAGCGAGCTCTCTTGAGAGGTATCCGTCCTGCTATTTATCTGTCCCCCCCTCGTGCCCCTTCCTCCCCTCCTCGTTTTCTTATCGCTTGCCTGCGTCTCCGTCTCGTCAAATGGTTCTCGATCTCTCTCGAGGCCTCAGCGTCACTCGACTGGGATGCCATTAATTCAATGCTTGCCAAGGCCCCCCCCCCTCTTGGCGGATGGCCGCCATCCGTACGTGGACTGGGGGGTGGGTCACTGATACAAGATTAAGGAATGTCGACCAGGGCTGCCTGCTCGGGTGCGAATGCGCCCGAGATAGCCTATCTCACTATATTGAATGCCGTCGTTTTCTCTGGAATGTTGCGATGGTCTCCCGTCTCTCCCTCCCTGCTTCCCTCTCTGACCGTCTTGCTCTGTCAGAGTGCTCTCTGGTGCGCCTGCGTCAGATTGTCATTCTGTATCATTTCCACCGCTTGCTGCACGCGAAGCGTCGGGCTCCAGGCTCGGATGCGCCCGACCCGCCGTCCTCTCTCCTCCTCGCCAGAGCTGCTCGCCTCGCCACCGACCTGCCGATGGGCGAATGGCGGCGCTCGAGCGAGCGGCGTGAGAGGGGCCAAGGGTAGATTGACCAAGGGACCTTTCTGGACGCTCCGCCTCCTCCTCCTTCTTCCCCTTCCCCTCAATCCCCCTCCTCCTCCTCCTCCTCCTCCTCCTCCTCCTCCTCCTCTCCTCCTCCTCCTCCTCCCTCCTGCTGGCTCTCTTCCTCCCTGTCGTTGTCCTCTCCTCCTCCTCCTCCTCCTCCTTTCCTCCTCCTTCTCCTCCTCCTCCTCCTTCCTCCTCCTCCTCTCCTCCTCCTCCTCCTCCTCCTCCTCTTCCTTCTTCGAAGAAGGTCAGTTCGAGGCTGCTGTCTCAAGCCGCTCTGCTCCGACTGTCTGTTCCTTCCGTGGGCAGTGCGCCCTTCGCCTGTCTTCCCTGCAGCTCCGGCCCATCCCGGTCCTCGTCCCGACCCCTCCCGCCCGCGCTGTCGCCGCTCCTGTTGGTTTGCCTTCCCCGTGGCCGTTTTGTCGGGGACCATGTGGCAACCTCACCCCGAACGGGTCCAGCCGATGCTGGTGTGTCGGATTCCCCCGCTGGGGCTCACTTGAGCGACACAGGAAAACGGGCTCGATTTTGCGGACACTCGCGCGTAAGATGCCCCCCTGTGCATCAGGTCACGCGTATGTGTTGCCTTCTCTGAGCGGTGTGCCGCGCTAGCGGCCTGCGGAAGCCACCGCGTAACGTCGGTATGCCATCTCGCGCAAGACCCGTTTCTGTTCGTCGTTCCCTTGGCTGCAGAACGAAACCTTTCTTATTCTGAGCCCCGGCCGGCGTGCCAGAAATCCAACCTGCAGGGACACGGTTCGAATGCGGTTGCCCATTTTGGCGAAAGCCTGGCTGGGCCTCGCCTATCTCTGCGCGGCCAGCCATGCAGCCGAGAAACAGTTGCGGGGTGGGGGGGATGCTTCGCATTTGAACTCATGCCTCACCGACAACGATTGGGTCGCACTCGAAACGCACTCGACTCACATCCAGTCACCCCCTTTACATTCTTCGCATCTACGTCGCGTTTGATCAAAATGGCTCCAGAGCGGCCTGATCATATTGTCATTCAGCCTGAACGTCACCCGCGCTTCTTTCAAACATGTTTCGGGTGAGAGTTCTCTCATGACAGAGGTCGGGGCATATTTGGCTCGCAGGTGGTCCAGAACCCCGATCCCCGACGCCATGGTTTTGTCATAAATTCGACCCCAGAGGTGACGATTCATTTCCCAGGACCAGTTTTTCATTCCGAGTCGTCTTTGCACGGCCCCGAGGCCCGTTGAGGGCCCCCAGAGGCCGAAGGTAGCGAGACATTTCCTGTCATGTTTTTGTTCATGACCCAAGAGGGGTTTGGGTATTTGGTTCGCAAATGGTCCGTAATGGAACTATCATTTGGCAACAGCGCGAAGCAGTTCGAGCCATTCTGTCCAGCTGCCCGCGGCCGTTTCCGCCGCCGTGCCAGCGCAGCAGCGCGGGCAGCGCAGCAGAGAGGCGAGCAAGCTCAAGTCCCGCTCGGGTGACGAAACGAACACGGCGGGAGATTTCGTTCGCAAAGTGGTCGTTTTTTCATACGTTGTTTCGCCGATCGGCGCGGGCCCTCGCACCCCCCTCTCTCCCCCCCCCGCCCAAGGAGTGGGTCTTGGCTGTTATTGGCGCCTGTTTCGAGCGGGTGGATTCTCCCCCATCTCGCGCACTGCTGCAAACAGTCGCACTAAGCAGAGATTTGGAGCCAGACCCCCCTCCTCCCCCCCCCTTCCCGCCCAATGTCGGAACGCCTTATACAAAATCGCTCATAAGGTTCAGCCCTTGGTGGCCCTTACCAGGCCTCGGGACCGTCAGAAAAACTATCCAGGATTAAAAACACGGTCCTGGAGAATGAGTCGAGACCTCTGGTGGCCGACACCATGGGACATGATGGCCTTGGGGGTCTTGGTATTTGAGACCTCCTTGTCCTCAGCCTCGGTCTGCTCCTCCCACTCCGTCCTCCTTCCTCTCCCCTAGCATCCTCTGCTTTCTCCCTCCTTCCTCCCGAAGGCGTCTTGGAGGTTCCTCGCGGGCTTCTTTTGAGAACTCATGGGAATATCTGGGATCCTTGAGAATGTGTTGTGGGCGTCATTTCGAGGGTTTCGGGGCGTCCCAGGGCCGTCTTAGGCGCACCGGGTCCTGGTAGGTTTCTTTGGGAGCTCTCGGGGATATCTGGGGTCCTCGAGAAGGTGTTTAAGCTACCAGGAAGATTTTAGGGGCGTCCTGGGGCCGTCTTGGGCGCGATAATTTCGCTGGCTCGCTATGAGCGACTTGGTGGATCCCACTTGACCTTCATCTGGGGTGTTCTTGAATCTCTTCTTGGACCCGCATTGGGGCGTTATCGGCCCTCCTTGGACCCGTCTTGGGGGCTTCAAAGGGGGCTTTCGAGAGCTTTCCAGGGGTCCAGTGACTAGTCTTGACGCTCTTCTTGGGTCGCCTGGGGACGTTCCCGAGTCACCCTGGGCCCGCCCTGGGAACTTCAAGGGGGGCTCGAGAGAGCTTCTCCGAAGTCATGCCAAGCATCTCCGGGAGCAGAAGTCACCGAAGTCCTTGTTGGTGTCATATGTTGGTTCGTGCCTCTGATGGCCTCGCCTGACGTCTCCTCGGGCGCCTCCCGGAGGCTTCTCTGGTCCTCTCAGGGGCGTCTCAGGTAGGCGCCTCTCGGGCCGTCCTGTGCCGGCTTTGCAGCCGTCTTGGGGCGGCCGTGAGCCGCTCTCGGGCCGCCGTGTGGCCGGGAAGCGTGGCCAGGATGACAAACCGGTCCTCGGGAAGGGATTCAGACTTCATGGGGGTCGACGTTGTGGACAACATTGTGACGTCGCGGGTCAGGGAATGTTTGGCCGACGTCCTAGGCAGCTGTTCTTTGATGTGTTGCTGCGCCGATCTGCGCGGGCCCTTGTCGGCCCCTGGAGACCAAAGCTTGTCTGCTATGCGGCGGCTGCTTCTGGCGAGACTGATCAGGGCCCCTTTCCCCCAGTCTGCTTTCGCGACTGGCCTAGGCGGTTCTCGCCTGAGCACCGGCCCGGAGCCAGACCCCCCCTCCCCAACCCAGCATACAAAATGCGCCTACAGTCAACCCACATGATAAGGATGGGCAAGATTCCCAAGGGTACCCTTGCATCCTGGCCTCCTCGCTCCATCCTTGGCCACTTTCGTGTGCCGCGCCCCGGTCGAGAAGCTTCGAAATGGGCGTCCAAAGTCCTTGCATCCTAGTCGCGCATCCCTACAGGGACGTTTTTAACACATGGCTTTCTCGCGCGCGCCGATGTCTATTTTGCCTAGTCCTCGATCATGTATTAAAATTTCCATGTATTCTCTCGCGCGCGCGCGCCAAGGCCTAGTTTCAGTACTCTGCGATCATGTTTTATTGAGCGTGCGCGTTCTCCTATTTATCACGACCCTCTTTTTGAGGCCCTGTCTAGCCCGTATTGGAGCCATCTTGCGGCCAGCTTGAGGCCGGACGGATTTTGCAGAAACTTGCAAAATCCGTCGGGCCCTGAGGCCCTGTCTGGCCCGTATTGGAGCCATCTTGCGGCCAGCTTGAGGCCGGACGGATTTTTCAGAAACTTGCAAAATCCGTCGGGCCCTTGAGGCCCTGTCAAGCCCGTATTGGAGCCATTTTGCGGCCAGATTGAGGCCGGACGGATTTTGCAGAAACTTGCAAACTCCGTCGGGCCCTTGAGGCCCTGTCTGACCCGTATTCGGAGCCATTTTGCGGCCAGCTTGAAGCCGGACGGATTGTGCAGAAACTGCAAAATCCGTCGGGCCCTTGAGGCCCTGTCTGACCCGTATTGGAGCCATCTTGCGGCCAGATTGAGAGGCCGGACGGATTTTGCAGAAACTTGCAAAATCCGTCGGGCCCTTGAGGCCCTGTCTGGCCCGTATTGGAGCCATCCTGCGGCCAAATTGAGAGGCCAGACGGATTTTACAGAAACTTGCAAACTCCGTCGGGCCCTTGAGGCCCTGTCTGGCCCGTATTGGAGCCATCTTGCGGCCAGATTGAGGCCGGACGGATTTTGCAGAAACTTTACAAATCCGTCGGGCCCTTGAGGCCCTGTCTGGCCCGTATTGGAGCCATCTTGCGGCCAGCTTGAGGCCGGACGGATTTTGCAGAGAACGAGCGGGAGCGGGAGGAGGAGCAAGAGGAGGAAGAGTGGGAGCAGCAGCACAAGCAGCAGGAGTAGGAGGAGGAGCAAGAACAGGACCAGGAGAGGGAGGAGGAAGAGGAGGAGGAGGAGGAGGAGGAGGAGGAGGAGGAGGAGGAGGAGGAGGGGGACGGGGAGGAGGAGCAGGAACAGGAGCAGGAGCAGGAGCAGGAACAGGAGGATGAGGAGGAGGAGGAGGAGGAGGAGGAGGAGGAAGAGAAGGAGGAGGAGAAGGAGGAGGAGGAGGAGGAGGTGCTGCTGCTGTTGCTGCTGACCTCGTCTGCTGTTGCTGCTGGCCTCGCGGTGCGGTCGGTCGACGTCCGCCTCCTCTTCTCCTTCGACCAGCGGCAAGAGGAGGAGGAGAAGCAGCAGCAGGAACAGGAGGAGGAGCAGGAGCAGGATCAGGAGGGGGTGTCTTGGTGGTGTCCTATGGGTGTCCTGGTGGTGTGTCCTATGGGTGTCCTGGTGGTGTCCTGGGTTATGTCCTGGGGATGTGTCCTGGAGGTGTCGTGGGTGCGTCCTGGTGTCTCTCGGTGGTGTGCCGGAGGTGCCCTGTAGGTGTCGTGGATGTGCCCTGGGGTGCCCTGGAGGTGTCGTGAGTGTGTCCTGGGTGGTGTCCTATTCGGGTTCTCTCGGTGGTGTCCTGGGGGTGTCCTGGGGGGTGTCTCGGTGGGCGTCCTGGCGGTGTCCTGGGCGGCGTCAAGGCGGTGTCCTGGGTGGCGTCCGGACGGGTGTTGGGGAGGAGGGGGAGGAGGAGGAGGAGGGGGGGAGGGGGACGAGGAGGAGGAGGAGGAGGAGGGGGAGGAGGATGGGACAGGAGGAACAGGAGAGGAGGAGGAGATGAGGAGGAGGAGGAGGAGGAGGAGAGGAAGAGGAGAAGGAGGAGGAGGATGAGGAGGATGAGGAGGAGGAGGAGGAGAGGAGGAGGAAGAGAAGGAGGAGGAGGAGGAGGAGGAGGAGGAGGAGGAGGAGGGGGAGGAGGAGGAGGAGGAGGAGGAGGAGGAGGAGGAGGAGGAAGGAGGAGGAGGAGGAGGAGGAGGAGGAGGGAGGAGGAGGGAGGGAGGAGGAGGAGGAGGAGGGGGGAGGAGGAGGAGGAGGAGGAGGAGGAGGAGGAGGAGGAGGAGGAGGAGGAGGCCGAGGAGGAGGAGGAGGAGGAGGAGGCGAACAATTAGATTGATTACCTTCGCTGTGTTGCCTTACAGGGATGTTTTTAATACATATGATTTGATCATACATGGGATGTGTCCTGGGGGGTGCCCGTGGGAGTGTCCTGGGGGGTGTCCTGTCGCTGCCGGTGTCTTGGGGTTTTGTCCCTAGGGGTGCCCATGGGGCTTGTCCTGGGGGGGCCGGGTTTTTGCGATTTCCCCAACCACGCAGGGAGCTTGTCCTGGGGGGGGCCCGTGGGGCTTGTCCAGGGGCGTCCTGGTGTCTTCAGGGGGGGGGCCGTGGGGCTTGTCCTGGGGGGAGGCGGGGGTCGGCGATTCCCCCAGCCCCCTAGGAAGCTTGACCTGGGGGGGGGCCGTGGGGCTTGTCCAGCGGCGTCTTGGTGTTTTGAGGGGTTGTTTGGATGGTTTTCTGAAGGGTGTCCTGGGAGGTGGGTAGGGTGTTCTGGTGTCCTGTCGGTGTCCTGGAGGTGTCTTGGGTGTGTGCTGGGGGTGTCCTGATGTCCTGGAGGTGTCCTGGTGTCTTGGGGTGTTTCCTGGAAGGTGTCCTGGGGGGCGCCCCTGGGGGTGTCCTGGGGGATGTCCTATCGCTGTCGGTGTCCTGGGGGCTTGTCCCTGGGGGGGGGTCGTGGGGCTTGTCCCAGGAGGGGCGGGGGTCGGCGATTTCCCCCACCCCCCAGGAAGCTTGTCCCGGGGGGCTCGTGGGGTTTGTTCAGGGGTGTCCTGGTTTCTTGAGGGGTTGTCTGGAGGGTTTTCTGGAGGGTATCCTGGGAGGTGGGGAGGGTGTCCTGGTGTCCTGTCGGCTTCCTGGAGGTGTCTCGGTTGTGTCCTGGGGGTGTCCTGGAGGTGTCCTGGTGTCTGGTGGGGTTTCCTGGAGGGTGTCCTGGGGGGTGCCCCTGGGGCTGTCCTGGGGGGTGTCCTGTCGCTGTCGGTGTCCTGGGGACTTGTCCCTGGGGGAGCTCGTGGGGCTTGCCCTGGGGGGGGCGGGGGGGGCGATTTCCCCGACCTCCCAGGAAGCTTGTCCAGGCGGGGGCCCGTGAGACTTCTCCTGGGGTGTCTTGGTGTCTTGAGGGGTTGTCAGGAAGGCTTTCTGGAGAGTGGAGGTGAAGAGGGTGTCCTGGTGTCTCGTCGGTGTCCTGGAGGTGTCTTGGGTGTGTCCCGGGGGTGTCCTGGTGTCCTGGAGGTGTCCTGATGTCTTGGGGGGGTTCCTGGGGGGTGTCCTGGGGGGTGCCCCTGGAGGTGTCCTGGGGGATGCCCTGTCGCTGTCGGTGTCCTCGGGGCTTGTTCCTGGGAGGGCCCGTGTGGCTTGCCCTGGGGGGGGCGTTTTCCCCAACCTCCCAGGAAGCTTGTCCTGGGGGCGCGCCGTGGGGCTTGTCCTGGGGCGTCCTGGTGTCTTGAGGGGTTTTCTGGATAGTTTTCTGGAGGGTGCCCTGGGAGGTGAGGAGGGTGTCCTGGGTGTCCTGGAGGTGTCTTGGGTGTGTCCTGGGTGATGTCCTGGTGTCCCGGAGGTGTCCTGGTGTCTTAGGTGGGTTCCTGTAGGTGTCCTGGGGGGTGCCCCGGGGTGTCCTGGGGGGTGTCCTGTCGCTGTCGGTGTCCTGGGGGTTTGTCCCTGGGGGAGCCCGTGGGGCTTGTCCTGGGGGGGGGGCGGGGATTGGCGATTCCCCCAGCCCCTCAGGAAGCTTGTCCTGGGGGCGGGCCCGTGGGGCTTGTCCAGGGGTGTCCTGGTTTCTTGAGGGGTTGTCTGGAGGGTTTTCTGGAGGGTGTCCTGGGAGGTGAGGAGGGTTTCCTGGTGTCCTGGAGGTGTCTCGGGTGTGTCCTGTGGGTGTCCTGGTGTCTTGGAGGTGTCCTGGTGTCTCGGGTGGTTTCCTGGAGGGTGTCCTGGGGGGCGCACCTGGGGCTGTCCTGGGGGATGTCCTGTCGCTGTTGGTGTCCTGGGGGCTTGTCCCTGGGGGGGCCCGTGGGGCTTGTCCTGGGGTGGCGGTGGTTGGCGATCTCCCCAACTCTCCAGGAATCTTGTCCTGGGGGCTGGCCGTGGGGCTTGTCCTGTGGTGTCCTGGTGTCTTGAACGGTTTTCTGGATGGTTTTCGTGAGGGTGTCCTGGGAGGTGAGGAGGGTGTCCTGGTGTATTGTCGGTGTCCTGGAGGTGTCTTGGGTGTGTCCTGGGGGTGTCCTGGTGTCCTGGAGGTGTCCTGGTGTCTGGGGCGGTTTTCTGGGGGGGGTCCTGGTGGGTGTCCTGTCGCTGTCGGTGTCCTCGGGGCCTTATCCTTGGGGGTGGCCGCGGGGTTTGTCCTGGGGTGGGCGGGGGTTTGCGATTTCACCAAACCCCTAGGAAGCTTGTCCTGGGGGCGGGCCGTGGGGCTTGTCCTGGTGTGTTCTGGTGTCTTGAGGGGTTTTCTGGATGGTTTCTGGAGGGTGTCCTGGGACGTGAGGAGGGTGTCCTGGCGTCTCGTCGGTGTCCTGGAGGTGTCTTGGGTGTGTCCTGGGGGTGCCCTGGTGTCCTGGAGGTGTCATGGTGTCTTGGGTGGGTTCCTGGGGGGCGCCCCTGGGGGTGTCCTGGGGGATGTCCTGTCGCTGTCGGTGTCCTGGGGGCTTGTCCCTGGGTGGGCCCGTGGGGCTTGTCCGGGGGGGGCGGGGGTTGGCGATTTCCCCAACCCCCCAGGAAGCTTGCCCTGAGGGCAGGCCGCGGGGCTTGTCCTGGGGTGTCCCGGTGTCTGTGTGGATTTTCTGGATAGTTTTTAGGAGGGTGTCCTGGGAGGTGAGGAGGGTGTCCTGGTGGTGCCTTGGGGTGTGTCCTGGGCGTGTCATGGGAGATGTCCTGGGCTGTATCGTGGCAGGTCCTGGTGTCTATGGGGTGTCCTGGTCCTGGATGGTGTCCTGTGTGTTGTCCTGTTGTGTCTTGGTGGGTTCTTAGAAGCTCGCTAGACGCCACGTGGGTCGAAACTTGCAAAATCCGTCGGGCCCTTGAGGCCCTGTCTAGCCCGTATTGGAGCCATCTTGCGGCCAGATTGAGAGGCCGGACGGATTTTACAGAAACTTGCAAAATCCGTCGGGCCCTTGAGGCCCTGTCTGGCCCGTATTGGAGCCATTTTGCGGCCAGATTGAGGCCGGACGGATTTTGCAGAAACTTGCAAAATCCGTCGGGCCCTTGAGGCCCTGTCTGGCCCGTATTGGAGTCATTTTGCGGCCAGATTGAGGCCGGACGGATTTTGCAGAAACTTGCAAAATCCGTCGGGCCCTTGAGGCCCTGTCTGGCCCGTATTGGAGCCATCTTGCGGCCAGCTTGAGGCCGGACGGATTTTGCAGAAGCTTCCAAAATCCGTCGGGCCCTTGAGGCCCTGTCTGGCCCGTATTGGAGCCATCTTGCGGCCAGATTGAGGCCGGACGGATTTTGCAGAAACTTGCAAAATCCGTCGGGCCCTTGAGGCCCTGTCTGGCCCGTATTGGGAGCCATCTTGCGGCCAGCTTGAGGCCGGACGGATTTCGCAGAAACTTGCAAAATCCGTCGGGCCCTTGAGGCCCTGTCTAGCCCGTATTGGAGCCATCTTGCGGCCAGATTGAGAGGCCGGACGGATTTTGCAGAAACTTGCAAAAGCCGTCGGGCTCGCAAAGCGTGGCAAGCAATATGGCGTTGGATGACACATAGGGAAACATTCGCGACGAGGGCTCAGAACGCAGGATTGCGCAGATATAAAAGCATAAGCAAGCACATCATATTCATATCAAGTATGTGGGGTTCTTCGGTAGCGTAATTAAAAATCCCATGTATTCCGACGCGCGCGCGAGACGCTATTTTACTTAGTCTTCGACCTTGTCCTTTACAAATCCCATGTATAAAAAAAATATATGTATTAAAAACGTCCCTGTATGATACGGGCCGACGGTACATATTGCTTCGAGCCTCTCCGACCCAGGGGCGGCGGCGAGCGAGGGCGGGAAGTGATAGGGGGAGCCTGCTCAGAAGGTTCAGAAGTTCCCCCGCCTTCTGAGGAGTTTTCTAAGCCTTCTCCGAAGACAGGCAACAATTCCTCAGAAGGCGCGAGGGCTTCTGAGAAGCCCCGCCGCCTTCTGAGAACGCGTTCTCCTCCTCATTTCCTCCCGTCGCTCGCTCCCGACAGGGGCTCGCCCGTGTACCCCGTGGTGGACCTCTTCGAGGGCTCGCCCACGGTGCTCCTGCAGCCGCAGGTGCCCGTACTCCGTGAGGCCGGCGGGCCCCCGCTCTGCTCTTTGCAGGCTCGGGAGGGAGGCCCAGGCTGCCAACGCATGGATCGAGGGACGAAACACCCATACCTCCTCGCGCTGGGGAACAAAAAACACGACGGAAGGTTTTTTGCTATTTTCAGCCGTTGGGGGCCCTCGCAGGGCCTCGGGACTGTCAAGAAACGACTCGGGACGACAAGCCAGTCCCGGGGAAGGGGTCCAGACGTCTGGGGGTCGAAGGTAAGAAAAAATCATGACGTCGGGGGTCTGGGTTGCGTGTTGGCTCGGCACGTGGTGGTCCACATCGCGCCAGACCTGGGGTTGCCAGTCTGCGTATCGAGCTCCGCGTCAACACGCTGAGTGGTGCGTGTGGCGTACAGGGGCAGCTAAGCATAGACCATGACCAGGCTGTCGCGGAATCTCGTCGACGCCGATCTCAGTCATGGGCCATGCAGGCCGTCGCCGACGCGCGAGGACGATCCGGAAATTGACGCTGTCCATGATGGACGCCAACGAAGATCGGAACGGCATTTCAGCGCTTAGTCTTGGTCATGGTCCTCGTTTTCTCCCCCTCCAAACTGAACAACGAGCAAGACATGGGCTTTTCGCAGTTTTCGGCCTCCAGGGTCCCTCGCCGCCCCCCCGGGACGGTCAAGCAATGGCTCGGAACGAAAAGGCAGCCGTGGGAAGGTGGCCGGGGCTTCCGGGGACCCCGCGTGGCAAAACATCAAGACCTAGTTGCCTTGCATCCTAAGGGGGGGAGTTCCTTGTTCCGCAAAGGGCGTGTTTTGTGTACTCCGACGTGGGCTCGGCGTGGAGCCGCCGCGACAAAGATCCGACGCGGATTCGACGCCTCCGACGCGGATTCGGCACGGATGCGACACGGGTGCCTCGCGCGACGGGACCGAGGAGTGAGGAGCGAGGAGGAGGAGGAGGCGGAGGAGGAGGAGGAGGAGGAGAAGGAGGAGTGAGGAGTGAGGAGTGAGGAGGAGGAGGAGGAGAAGGAGGAGGAGGAGGAGGAAGAGGAGGGCCAGCGCAAGCCCAAGGTTCCTCAACGATGTTGGAAGAAACCCTCTCTCCAGGCTCTCTCTTCCTCATCGGCCCCTACCAGGTTTCATGTCCACGGACGGAAGTGCCCGTTGGGAGACAACCGTTTGAAGATCTTGGAGCGTGCCAGAACACCATTCTCGGGACTCCAATGCCACGAATCAACGTGACTGACGTGTCCTGACGATCCTGAAGTGTGTCAGAGCACCATCCCCTGGGATGTCAACTCCGCGAACCAACTCCAAACCAACCGGACAATGGACAATCCTGAACCGCTCCAACACACAAATTCCGTTACGTGAACCGTGCGAAATCGCGAAACGTTGGCAGGTATTTAACACGAGTGTGCGCGGCGCTGCGGCGAGAGCCACATTTTGAATAGGCGCCGCCTTCAATCCGAGAAACTCTTCCAATGTTCAAAAGGAATCTGCGGGGCACACAGGCGAGAGCCACACTTTGAAACCGACAGGCCCTCCACCCGTGAAGGTTATGCATTTGGTTTTTAACCATGTGCGCGGCGTTCAGGCGAGAGACACCTTTTGAAAACAACCCGCCCTCAATCATTGGAACGCTTACACTTCTTGACGCGTCGCGTATCCCCACCAGCCGAGCTCTATGTTAAGTTAATCAGCAACCTGAGCTCCTTGAATGCAAACATTTCGGCAGGATTACCTACGCGGCCGCATGGGCACAGATGCGCAGCCACAACCTCTCCAGGTGGCTCCTGGACACCAGCCAAGGGAGGAGATGGCAACCATCTGACGGTGAAGAATGGCAATTGCTACACCACTGTGCCTCCTTCACCGAAGCGCACCACGCGATTCGTGTCCTATGCAACGGCCTACCTGGCTCGGCGAGACGGAGGGGTGAAGATGAAAGGAGACCACACATGTCTTCATGTGGGGCGCCAGCCAAGAACGTGTGGATCACCGCCAGTCCCAACGACGAGGGCGCAGCCTGGTGCGCGCGATGCGTCGGCCCAGGCCCACACGCAACCGCCCTCTGGCAATCGCTGCCTCCCGGCCTGCTACCCCCCTCCCCTCGTGACCAAGCAGAGGCGTACGCGCTTACCTGTGGTCACCTGCACCCGCCCAACAGAGACGGACCATATGGACGCTGCCCTCTCTGTGGGCTCGGCGAGGCAACCACCGAACACGTGTGGAACTGGTGCCCAGCCGCGGCACTTGCCTGGTGTACCGTCAGGGGGCCCGACGACCCACGGACCCTCGCTCAAGCCATCACCAGCAGTGGCGAGCATCAGCCGTTGCTCGCGAAGTTGTTACACCAAGTATCCTGCAGGTATTGCGTCAACCTCACAGCCTCCGCCCCGGAGGCTATCGAAGCCGCCAGGCTCATCCTGCAGGGCATAGTCGTTGCCGACATCGACCAACAAGGGGACAGCGAGGACGAGGGGCAGGGGGGGGACGACCCCCCCAGGAGCGACAACCCCGACGAGACGTCAGTCTGGTCCGTCATGCGTGACACCTGCAGTACGTGCAACCCATGCGCCATCCCGAAAGAACGATCTGCGGAGCTGCCAGGCCCCATATGCAGCGACATGCCCGCAGGGCCGGAGGAGAGATCCGCAGGCTCCCGGTGGTCACCAGACACCACAACCCAGGGGATAGACTTGCTGTCCTACAGGCGCCACAGACCCGGGCCGCATGGATGCCCCCAGGACAAGGCTAGTTCCCATGCCCCAGGACCGAAGGTTCTCCCACTGCCAGCTGGACCTCCGTCTTCTGCCGGGAGTGCGGGTCTCGCACCACCACGCTGATCGCTAACACTAGCCTGGAACCGGGCGACGAGGTCACAGTCCGCAGCTAGCCCTTCCCCGACTCCAATAGTACCCAATGGCCCTATGAGGTTACCTTTGATGGTGGTGCCAGGTGCATCGAGGGCGCCGCCAAGGTATCAGGCGCTGGGGCCATCCTGTGGCACCACAACCCCACCACCGGCTCTCCCCAAGCCCTGGCCGTTGCCATCGTTGCGCTCCCAGACTGTGGCAACGCACAAATGGCCGAAGTTGCGGGCTGCCGTGCTGGTCTGGCCCTGCTTCCCCACCTCAAGGGCCCACTCCGGGTCGCCAGGGTAGTCGGCGATAACCTCGCCGCCGTGCGATACGGAGCGGGCACCGCCAGGTACCGAAGGCTCAACCTTGCGCAGCAGATGGAGGGCGCCCTAGGGCAGGCGGAAGGTGCTGGTTGGGTACCCACATGGCAAGCTGTCAGACGGAGGCTGAACAAGGGCGCGGACAGTCTCGCCACCATCGGGGTCTACTGGGCCGACGCCCTCCGCAAGGAAGGCGCGAGCACGTTCAACACACACACGCACATGCAATGGGCGAGCGATGCCCCCACCCGTCCAGCGCACTTTCCCTTCCGCGACAGACCGGAGATCAACCTCTGCGACCCATCCGAGTCGGCCGCTGCCGCGTTCCAGCTGGAAAATCCTCCCTCCTCCTCCCCCACCCTGGCTCCTCCCCGATCATCTGGTCGCCGATCGATCGATCCCCGCGGCAACTGAAGTCCCTGCTGCTTTGGCTCAAGCCAGTCTTCCGCCACCCACCATTTACAAGTGCTCTGCGGCTTCTGGCTGCGCCCCCCCTCTGCAGGATGACGAAGAGGAGCCTTCCCCCACAGCCCCCTGTGCTGGAGGCCCGGGCAAGGTTGACGGCCGCCGCCCCTTCCGTGCGCGCGAGTGCCCGTGGCTCCGATGGGCGCACTTCCACAACGAATGGTGCTGGCGGCGCGAGGTGTGCCAGAGACGCTGCGACGGCAAGGAACTTCTCCTGGGAGGGACCCACGCCATCGAAGCAGGAAAGAAGAAAGACACTGGCTGGCCGGACCCAAGTCTGCATACCGCCCCAGGCAACCTCTGGACCAGAACCTTGGGCAAAGACTACGACCAGGGTGGACCTTCCCAGAAGACTGGGACTACGTCCCAGTCAGCTTCCCGTACCGCGACGACCCGTTCGACTTCGCCACCCCCGCCGACGCCGCTCACTCGACAGATCTACGACCGCCTAGCCAGTGCCGAGCGGGTTGTGGAAAGGCTCCCAGGAACACAACCAGAGCCTGGGGGGGCACGGTGCCGCCGCCACCGCCACCGCCAGATGCGCCCGCTGCATCGCTCGGATGGCCCCCCGCCCCGCGGCACTCGTGGGAGGGACGGAACAATGCATCCAGCAGGGCCTCCTCGCAAGATTCAATGGATCGGATCAGGCCCGAACGCGACGGAGACAGCGACCACCACAACTGGCCAGACGCCCCCCCCCCCCCCCCCCTATGAGCAGGCAGGTAATAATTGAGTCATCAGCGGCTGCAGCAGCGGACGCCATCACCCGTCTATTCGCTGTTCCCACCAACAGCACAGCAGCCCAGTTTCTCCGTCACACCCCCGCTGGCTCAGTCCACCCGGGAGTGAACCTCCCAAGGCATTGGGGGCAATACCTGCGACAAAGAGGACGCACCCTCGACAGGCTGGCCTGGGCCGAGTGCACGGCAGCCACCGAAAACGTATGGGGCGGCTCCACCAAGGCCAGAACGGACTTGGTAAGAAGGCAGAGCTGCGCGCTAGGCGTGGCGGCCACCCCCATCGACGAGCAGTCCCCTCGTCTACTTCTCGACCAGTTCAAGCCGCGGAATGCATTTCCCACCCAGCAGGGGGAGTTGCTGCTGCACCTGCAATGGCCCCAAGAGTTCAAGGTCCTTCTCAAGGGGCAGGAAGCAGGGCAGGAGGCCCGCACGCTACTCCTCAGCATCACCAGCCCATCCGTGGATCAGGTCGCCTCGCTCGAGCTTCTGTGGCCGCCCGACTTCGGAGGTGCCGCCCCTACAAACGACTGCGATGCTTTGGGTTTCAGACGGGGGGGCCAAGTACCCCAGCAACCAGGGCTTGCCTTCGTGCGACGAATACAGATACGGGAGGTTCCACGCTGACGACAGGATCCCAAAGCCAAGCAAAGTAGGGGGCGCGTGGCACAGGCTGGACACGGCGCCCCCTCTGTTACAGTACTGGCGGATCTCTACCTCCATCACCGAGATCTACAAGCTGCAGCAGGCCCCCGCAGACCTTGTGGGCACGCCACTCGACGTCATCACGTACCCCCTCGCCTTCCGCACTACCGACAGGAAGAACAAGACGCTGGCCAACAGCGTGGAGAACACCAGAGTCTGCGGGCAAACCCTCCAGGGCCCAGGCCCCTGGCATGCCGCCCACAGTGGTGAGCAGCGGAGCGGCAGAGTCGCAACGCCCGACCGAGGCACCGACTACCACCCCCTTCTCCGACCATGAAGTGGACAATGCGATCGGACAGGTATTTCATTTCAACAGGTCAGGGACCTACCTTCGACTGTGGCGCTCGATGAAGGCGGCAGGCGCCACCAGCTCAACGGCGACGGCACGCGGGCCCTTGCTGCCACCACACAACACCACGTAACGGTCGTGCACGACCTCCGGAACCGGCAAGACAGTCTTCTCAGTCGCCACCATGGACACATGGGCCGACTCGCTCCCTGAAGGGCAAGCGGCGGCGTTGACTGCAGGTTCCAACACAGCAGCGGACCAGCCAGCCCTCGGCCTCGGCAGCGCACACCAGGCGGGCAGACTAGGGCAGAGGACAGGCCACCCCGACAGATGCGTCCGTCTGGCCAAAGACTTCCGAGTGACGAAGGCACTAGCCCCGCTCACCCCGCGGGGGCACTTCCTCAGGACGCACGGGAGGCCCCCACTCGAAGGCGGATCCTCCAAAGAATTCACCGCATTCCGCACCCAGCTCCTCAAGGCCGCCAAGGCGATCATCGCAACGCACAAATCCGCGGAGGCCCTCAGGAACGTCGCCCCGGTAGCCTTGCTCATCATCGACGAGGCAGGGCAAGCCCATGAGCTTATGGCTGCCATGTCGCTCGACAGCGCCATCCACTCAGGCGGGCATCTGGTGCTGGTAGGTGGCCCTAAGCAGCTCCCCCCCACCATCTTTTCCGGACAGGCCGCCGACCTCGGGCTCTGCCTCTCCATCTTCGATCGGCTGCACACCGCCCTGGGAGTCGAGACAACAGCTGTGGTGCAGCTATGCCTCTGGATCCGCATGCACCCCCTGCTTCTGTCATTGAGTCATAGCCTAACGTTGCCTTCTACAACAACACAATGCGTTCTGGACTCACCGACCCCCTTACGCAGAGGATGCTGATCAAGGGAAGGCTTGAAGCACTCGCCGCGGCCACGGCCACCCCCAAGGGAGACATAGGGAAGATGCTGCAGGACCTTACGCCAGACTCCCATCGCGAGGAAGAGCGGTACCGGTTCCTCCTTGTCGACAACCCCTCCCTCGAGGTCACCTCAAGGCTCCATTCAGGGTGCGCGAATCTGCCAGAGGCCGCGCAGGCAGTTGACATCGCACGCGCACTCCTGCCTGCCATTGATAAAGGCGCAACTGTGCGTGTCGTGGTAGGTTATCAGCTGCAGCGTGCAGTCTTGCAGTCAGGGAGAAGCGTCAGTGGCACCCTCGGACAAGTCAAGTCCAAGGGCAAAAGGGAAGGGCAAGGATGGGTCAGCCCAGGCAGGCGGGCCCCCCTCCCCCCCCCCCCCACATGCGCCACTGACACCAACGACCACGCAAGCGTGTTCGTGCAGCACAGCTCTCCTCTCACCGGCATCGATCTGTGCTTCCCCGGCTTACGGCAACTCGCTGAGGAGCACCTTGCAAACGGCGGGCTCACCATCTCCACTATCGACTCCAGTCAAGGCGGCGAAGCTGATCTAGTCATATACCTGACCACTCGGTCCAACAAGTGGCATGAATGGGGATTCATGGACAACCCCAACAGGGTGAATGTAGCGATCGCCCGCGCCACCACCAACGTGGTCATCATCGGTGACAGAAGGGTGTTTGGCACAGCCACAGGCGCCCGCCTGCGGGAGCTGTCAGAGTACGGAAGATTCGCCAAGCTATGGGTCCGCTTCAAAGGTGACGACCTGGGCTCAAGGTGGAAGCTCGACACCGATGAGGAGTTCGACACCATCAGGGACCTCGCAACGTGGATCCCTGCGGCCCCCTCCCACACCGGGGACGACACCATAAAAGGGCTCGACGACGCCATCAAGAAGGCCAAGGCCTCCATGGAGAACAACTTCGCCGACCGCATTGCCGCCCCGCTCGACCCCCTGTTCTCCTGGGACAAGCTCGGCAAGGCCACCACGGGCAGCTTGCAGAGGCTGGTCGAGGACCCGGCAACGGGAGTCATCCTCTGCACCGTGGCCGGGCTCCACTCCCACCAATGGTCCATGGGCGCCACCCCGAGGCAGCCTGGCAGCCTCGACCGGAAGGCTTGGAGCCACCTCGGGTACTGCACGGACGTGGAACTTGGGATCGGCGCCAGCAACCTTGTCTACAACCTGACGTGGGCGGCCCTGGTCTGGTTCCTGGGGCTGGGCACCCCCTGGGCCACGTCACAATGCATGGCCCCGCTGGACTCACTCCCCCCTTTGCCCCACGCTAAAGGTAATAACCGCCGCCCCAAGCCCTCCAGCAGGTGCACTCCCGCGGCCTGGAGTCCAGACACGGGCAATTGCAAGCGAGATAGGGTGCACCCTGGGATGAAGCACCTGCACTCACTGCTCCCCCCAGGCCAAGTCGACTCGACGCTCAGACACGCCCTCTGCAGCAGCGACGGGCTCCCGCTTAACACCCCCGCGCTCAGGGTCCTCCTGGTGGTAATGATGCTGCAGCTCCGGGAACCACGCGCAACGCTCTGGCCATTCCCGCATCCCGAGGCCACGGGGGATAGTATTGAGGCCGCCATGGGCCGCTGCCTCCCCTGGCAGGAAGCCCACAAGGAGTTCCGTAATCCTTTCGCTGCCACCTGGGGCTTCAACCTGGCCACGGCTAACTTCGCCTTTTTTCCACGCCAACATGGAAGAGGCCGTTCGTCACATCAGCACGCTGGCCACCTTTGCTCACCATCACCTCGCTGCATCCGCCCACGCCTGCCCTAAGACGCGGTCAGACATGCTGGGGCATGACTTCGCACTCGAAGCCCCCATGCGTGTGCTGGAAGTGATAGTCCAGCCCGCAGACGTCAGTCAACTGAGCCTGGGAGGCTGCTCCACATGCCAGTTACACAAGGAGCATGCTGGCACAGACGAGGGACTCGGCTGTCCACACACCATAGCAGACGTGGTTTACATCGGAGGTGGAATCGCAATGTCCAACCGCCGCTTGGACGAGGACCTCCCCGCCTCTCCAGCCCCTGGCACAGTGCTCATCCCCCCTGCGCGCGTGACGACAGATTCTGCAAGTTGCAACAAGGCGCCAGCTATAATTGCGACGATTGCCCCAACGCGGGGATGCAAGGCGCGGCCGGCACCTGGGAAGACGATGACACGCGCGAGCTGCTGGCACAGAACCGCGCACAGGCAGACATGCGGGGGAAGAACTGCAGGTGGCTCTGCGAGCTGTGCTGGGTCAGGTCCCTGGAAAAGAAAGGGGTAGAGGTGCCCACCCCCGACCACGCGGACGGCGGTGCCAAGAAGACCCTGCATCAGCGCCTGCAGGAGTACAAGCGCAGACTGGAAGAGGCACGATTGCGCAAGAAAGCTCGGACCCCCCCGCCCCTGGCCAGCCTACCGATCGGGCACGGGCGACCTAACAACGCACCCACCCCTTCTACCTTGAAGGACCTCGTCATGCGCGCACCGCCTGCCCTCCAGCCATCAAGCGTCGGCACCGCCCTCCCACCCCGCAGGCTGTCCGATGGCAGGTTCGGGGCAGACGCGCACCGTGCGAAAGTGTACACGGCCATGTGCGACACATGCCCCCCCGGGTCTCCGCTGCTTACGTGGGAATCCGGCCGCCCAGCCCTCGGATGCTTCATGTGGCGCCCCGAGCCAGAGGCACTGTGCAACGAGCAGACAGGCCTGCCACCGTGGGAGATGATGCCTACCCTCTGGATCAGTCAGCAGGGGAATGCGGAATGGGCCTACAGAAGGTGCCTCATACACATTTGGAATGTCGCGCCAGGCGTCCTTGACCACATTCTTGACCACTACTCGTCCGAGGTATACCCCGCTGCCCCCACCAAGCGGCAGATCACATCGGAAGGGCCAGAAGACAGCCACAGCTACGACATGTGCGCGCACCTCTCACCAGGTAGCAGTGCGGCTGTTAATGACGCGTTCTCACGAGCCACATCCCACGAGGACCGCTCGTCATCGCACGGAAAGGAGATCCGCAAGCAAGATGGTCAAACAGGTGTAGACGACAGGACCTCCAGCAGCTACTCCTTTCTCGAATTTCCGCCACCCCCGCGCCCCTACTTGCCCACGAACTCCACCCTCCGTCTGGAAGGGGCTGAGTCAAAAGGCCCAGTCCACGCCCTGGTCAAATACATGATTGAGTGGGGCCACACAATCTACACCCTCCGGGCCGCCCATGCGCAGCAACAGGGAGAGAGCATCAAAGGTGACATAACCGACGAAACAAGATGGCCGACCGAACTGCTGCTCCCTTCTTGAAGACGGTATAAGGAGAAGACATCCCAGCCAACGGCCACCCTCCTTGCGTTCCATGGGGCGGACAACGGGCAGCGGCAGCCAGGGTCGTCTCACACCTGCTGGATGGTAACCAGAAATACCAAAAGGACTGGGACCGCTACGCAGACAACCTCGCCAACCAGAAAGGGCAGGGCCCCTGCCGACAGCCGCTTCACGTCCTCACGGCGTTCCTTACCAGGCTGGAAGGCTCCGACTTGACCAGGGGAACCATCGATCACCTCGCTGCCCTGCCCCTGGAGACGGCCGCTAGCAGCTCAGACCGTGGTGAATCACTAGCTGCCAGCTGGCTCAACAGGCCCAGCAGGAAGGAATCCCCCGCAGCTGATCGCCGAGTGAAGGACCACGGAGCACCCCCGACCCACGCTGACGCGCCACCACACCAGCCCGCCGAATCTGACCAGTCCCCTGCAGCCCAGGAAGAGGAGCAATCCTCGCCAGAGCACTGGAAAGGCGAAGGCGATGTGGAAGGGGTCGATTGAGGCGAAGAGACGGGCAGGACATCCGAGTCTGACGCCCATGCGCGCTCCAGCCCGCAGGACATCTCCATGGACTCTGGCTCGCAGGTCAGCCCCACCCATCCCGAGGACGACGTTAGTGACGCAGCCCCTCCTGCGGACGACAAGGCGACCCAGGAACCCCCACAGCTCTGGACAAAGCCTCCCGACAGGACCGATTCAGAGCCCTGGTCCCCATGCGAGCAGGCAGCCGCCAGAGGAACATTCAGAGACAGGCACGCCCCAGGCGACCCTCGCACCAGGGAGGATCGGACCCGGAGTCTGAACGCTGCACGGGACAAAAGGACTCTTAGATATGCGGAGGACGAAGGTGGCCGCCGTGCACCCGCGGTTGACGAAGTCAGGGCCAGAGAACGCTCGGTCACCCCGCCGTCGCGCGACTCCTCCCGAGCACGGCGCGCCACCCAGGACTCATGGAACGACGCGCGGAGTGCGCCAACACCCGTTGCACGCCCTGACGATCCCATGGGAGGCCTCCCCATGTACATGAGTTCTATTGACAGAGCGGACGTCGCAAGGGATAAACCAGCACCTGAAATATTTCACGGCTGCAGGAGACGCTGGGAGGTGCGTTTAATGGAGTCTGGGGCGCCTGGGTCAAGAGGGCAGCATGCATGCAAGGAAGCCACTATACCAAGTCTGATCCCAGGCTCAATTCCGCACAACAGTGCAATGAGTTTCTCCAGGCATGGAGCAAAGCGGGAATTGACGCCTACAAGATGGATAAAGAGTACCAGCTCCACGTTTACTGGCCGAGTGTCATGGGGAAGCATCGCAAACGATGCAGCGCGACACCAGGCCGCGCACCGCCGGCGGGTCCGTCAGCAGCGGACGCCCACCCGCATGGACCGCTGTAGGCAAGGTGGCTGCAAGGGCAGCCCCGCCAGACCAGTGGACAGGGGCATCCAGCTCAGGCTCGTCGCGGCGCGCATGGCAGTCCTGGGACGCGTGGGGACACCAAGGGGACACGTGGACCGACACGGACTCGAAGGCGAAGGGCAAGCGTTACTCCCCCAGTACGCCGACAAGCGCCCGTGGGTGTGGGACTCCCGGCCCAGGTGACGGGGGCGCAACGTGGGCCCACGCGGGTCTCGGCCATCCCCCCCCGGCGTGAGGAGTGCCGCAAAACTCGCCGACATGGCCGCCAACTCACGTGCCGCCTGCAGCGGTTGCACAGACTACCTCCCCCCTCCATGCCCGGCGCGCGCCGTAACCCACCTGCCCAGTAAGTTTCGCCCGCAGCGCCCGGCTTCGGCCGCAATACCCCGTGCTACCTCCTTTGGGGCGGAGGAGCGCCAATACCCTTGCGCTGCGCGTTTAGACAGCCCACGCTGGCCTCGTGGACCTTGTGCCTCGACCAATTTCGTGCTACCCTCGCGGGGGCGATGGGGCACCTGTGAGCGGCGCCGATAGACAGCCCACGCTGGAGACGTGGACCTTGCCAGGCCCCTCACCCCTGCTGCCGTTGCTGCGTGGAGTGTCGCCACAGCCTCTGTCACGGAGGCTGCCGCCAGCATAGACTTTTGGGTCGCCCGCGCCTGCCCAGGACTGCCCACTTTGGACGACAGTGACCGGTGGCTGAAATAACCCACCCCCCGCGTTCCACCCTTTCTGGCACTGTGTACGGCAGTGATCGGGGTAACCAGCTGCCGCACTGCCAGCACTCAGGCCCAGTCGCCCCATGGGCTAGGAGCCGTCGGTGCCACCCCTCCAGGGCGACCTACTTTGGACGACAGGGTCTGGTGGGTGACATAACCCACCTCCAGCGCTCCACCTCTTTCAAATAGCATCTTGTACGACAGCAGGTGGGGGTCGAAGCACCGCCCCACCCTGGCGTGGAAGCTCCTCGCGTGGACGATCGGGATCGCCCACAGTGTTCAGCGGCCACTTGCTGCGCCCCCTCTTCCGCGCCGTTCACATTGTCTCTGCGGCTTTTGGCTGCGCCCCCCACCGGACTCATTCACAATGCCTATGCGGCTCTTGGCTGCGCCCCCCATCTTGTTCGCCAAGAATGCTCCAATCTCTGCGTTTCAGGCGACTGGGCACACCCCCGGCGCCCTGGGCTGCGGTGGCGCCCCCTCCTCCTCTTCCCCCTCCTCCTCCTCCTCCTCCTCCTCCTCCTCCTCCTCCTCCCGCCCTTCACTCACAAGTCTCTGCGGCTTTTGGCTGCGCCCTCCCGCGACGTGCGTTGCGATCGATGAAGTGCTTCCGCCTTGGCGCGGGCCATGCGCGGATGCCCAGAGCGCAGCACCTGGGCCCAGCGGCATCTGGATGCACCCCCACGTTCATTCACAAGTCTCTGCGGCTCTTGCCTGCGCCCCCTGCGTTGTGAGAGGACATTGTGACCTGGGGGCGGACAGTGTCGACCAACCCAGCAGGTCAGCACACTGACCTGTGGACAGGCTTCCGGCAACGGTCTGCCTACCTCAGCCACGGGCGCACCCGTTCTCCGCAGGGGCATCGTGGCAGGTGGTGAAGGGGAGGGATACCAGGCACCACGCCGTCCGAGCGGCCTGTATCGCGCGGTGCAGCCCCCAGCAGACAGGTGGTTGCTCACCCCGGCGCAGCCGCACGCCCTGCCCTCGCCAGGACATCATCGGTGGGCCCCCGGACTTCGCGGGCTGGATATGATGTGGTTACTGGCTATCGGCTGGCTGCCAACCTGCGTGCGCTGTCGTGATGCTGCAGTGGGGCGGGGTCAGCCCTTCCCCGTGGACACCGCGCTCAGCGGCAGGCAATGCCACCCCCACCTGCGTATCGCCTCGATCTACGTGGACCTGGTCATGGCGCTACCACAAGGACGTCGCTTTGGCTTCGTGCAAGGTGGCGATCGGCGCGTTCGCTAGCCTCACTTCCGGTGCTACTAGACGATGGGCCTCGCAAGGGTGTGGTCTTGCACGAGTGGTTCATCCTTCTGCAGGACATGGCCGTTCCCCCAGCAGGCCCGTGTCGCATCTGCCTCTGTCAGCGCTTGCAACGCTGTGCCCCCGAACCGCGAGAGTCGAATACGTTGTGTACGCACTGGCCACAGGCTGGAAGTGCCGTTGCCTCGTGTGCGCTGACTGGGTCGCCCTCCCTCCTGTGTCCAAGGGCGGGCATACCTGAGTTCTGCGACAGTGAGCCATGGTGAGTGAGGCCCCTCTCTGTGCCGCTTTTCCTTCTCTTTCTGTCGCTGGGTGCCCGTCTGGCGTCCGCAGCGGCTCGCTTGCCCCCCTCCTTGCCTCGCCTCCGTGTGTCGTTCGGCCGGAGTTCGGCGCCGACAGGGCGATTTCCCCGCGCTGCTACAGTACACATGGCCTAGCCGTACAGCCGTTGCTGCCGCTCGCTGCGTCGTGTGTCCCACACGGTGGTGCGACTTCTCCACGTTGGCCGCTGTTGCCGCTGCACGAAGTGGCGTGGCGCCTCCACCCGCCGGGATGTCGGCGTCGGTCTACGGTGCTCAATTCGGGTCATTTTGTCCCTTGCATCGCCTCTAATGAGGGTCATTCTGTCCCTTGCACGTGCACTCGCGTTTGCGGCTTACGCGCCGCTTTGCAATTATCTACGGCCTCTGTCCTGGAATCTCCCAACCAAAAAAGTATCCCCACCAGCCAGAAAGTGGCCACGCGGCACCGTGCCTTATGATTGCGGTGGGGTGTTGGTTCTGCCCTTGGCACAAGCACATCCAACGCCGAGGGAGGTATACCGGGAGTGACGCTACTGCATATGGGCGCTGTCGCCACCACCAGTCTGGCCGGTGGTCGTTTTCGCCTGCTTCGTCTGAGCCGCGGTTGAGCCTGCCCCGCCGCTTAGTTTGTATGTTTCCGCCGCTTGTTTGCTGCACGCTTGCGGTCTCGTGCTAGGCCGTAGAAATTTTGGTCTTGGCTACTCGGCATTTCCCTGACGGCGCACGGCTCTTCCGCTTGCGCTCGCGAACCAAAAATATACCCACCAGCCCATCCACAAACGATGGCCAGGCGAGTTGCCATAGTCAGGGAGGCAGAGGAGCATGCAGTGGGTCAAGAGCTGGGGGAGCCGTCAAGGTGGAGTTTCGGGTCAGCCCGCGCAGGCCCACGAGCGAACCGTATGCGCCTTCGCGGGCCTGCCGAATGAGGACAGGCGGGGAAGGAGCACCAGGGGATGATGATGAGGAGGAGGATGAGGAGGAGGAGGAGGACGAGCAGGAGGAGGGAGGAGGGAGGGGGCGGAATAGGCGGATGAGGAGGAGGAGGAGGAGGAGGAGGAGGAGGAGGAGGAGGAGGAGGAGGAGGAGGAGGACAATGGCGAGTTTGGGGGCTTCGTGGGGACTCTTTGGGGCCTCTTGGCGGTCCCGAGGGCCTCGCTCCGTACCTCGGAGGGCCTCTTGGGGCTTCTTAGGGGTCTTTTGGGAGCCTCTTGGGGTCCTCTTGGGCGCCACTTGGGACCTCCTTGGCGCCTCTTTGGGCCCTGTTTGGGCGCTCTTGGTAGGCATGAGGATGTTTGTGGAGCCATCTAGGAGGACAACGAATAAAAGAAGGGAGGAACTTCACGTAGCGCTGCCCCTCTTGGAGTGCCTGGAATCGATTCTTGGGCCCCTCTTGTAGCGCTCTTGGGTTTTTTCGGGCCGTCTTGGGGTTCTTTCGGGCCTCTCTTGGGGTTCTCTGGAGCCCTCGTGGAGCTGTCTTGAGGCCTCGGAAGGCCATCGAGAGTAAAACGCGAGAAAGCACAATTCGTCGACATTTTCAAGTTTTGAATGGTTTGGGCCTCTTGGCGGCCTCCGTGGGACGCCCCGTGGCGACTTGCAATCGTCTTGGGACGGTCTTGGGGCCTCTTGGAGCATCTTGGAAGCCATCTCGAGGCATCTTGGGTTATCTTGTGCCATCTTGGAGGTCATCTTGTGCACCTCTGAGGCCCTCTTGGAACTGTCTTGGGTCATCTTAGATGGTCAGATCGTTCGTGGGGCGCCCCGTCCAGGTCCAGGGGAGGGGGCAGGGGGAGAAACAAAACCCTCCCCGAAGCGGAAAAGGCGGGTTAGACGAGGAGCCTCCTAGACCACCTACGCCCAGAGTGCTGGTGGGAATGTGTCAAACGGGTGTGAGCGGCGCTAAGGCGAGGGCCACATGTTGGAAGCGGCTCGCCCTCCAACTGTGAAGCTGCAGCCAGCCTTTTTTTTTAAAGCTTCGTGATCAGAAATGGCAAGGAAGTGTGACGCGAATCGCTCAGCCCGCCCTTCAGATTGGCCTCGTGGTGCGACAGGGAGGAGGTAATAGGTACAAGGGAAAGCAGCGGATAACGATACTGACAATGATAATGATAGCGTATGCTCATCAAGCGCGGAAAATGGAGCATCGACCGAGGAGGGGAGATCACGCCTGGCATCCGCGCGCTTCGCCTTCTTAGCTTTACTCGGTACGTTCGGCCATTGACCTTGCCGCATCAACGTCACATATATCCCTCTCCAGCCAGGATGGAGGCGGAGGAGGTGGAGGAGGGAGGAGGGAGAGGGCAGGGGAGGGCAGGGGCGAGGGGGTGGGTGGCGGACGGGACGCGACGGGACGGGGGGCCGGGAGCGGAGGGAGTCGGCCGCGGAGGCGAGGGAGGGGTGGCAGAGGAGTAGGGGAAGGGGCAGGGGCAGGGCGGAAGGAGAGGCGAGGCAAAGGCAGAGGGCAGAGGAGGACAGGAGAGGAGTGGATGGGTGGATGGAGGCCCCGCAGCGAGACGGCACGTGGAGGCTGCGGGCGCAGCCTCTTCAGCAGGGAGCTCATGGGGCGTGCGACCGCAGCCCATCAGCCTCGGCCCAGGGAGAGGCGGCGTGCACTCTCGGAAGGGGCGTCGCGGGGCGGGAGCGGAGGGGCGACAGAGGCGAGGCGAGGGCAAGGCGATTGAGGAGTGGGGATCCAGTCTTGTGCGAGGTCTCCTGCTGACGACATGTTTCTTGCTTGTGCTTCACAGCGTTGACCTTGCCGGTGTTACCCGCCTTCGAAACCCCACCGCGTTTCATTCGCACAGTAATCGCACTATTTCTCAGGGGCTCATGCCGCCGCGCTTGTCTAGCACCGCGAGACGGCTGGGCTTCATGACGTTGACAGCTTGATCTGCCCCATCAGAAGCTTTCCTCCACGCCAAGTGCTGCGCTCAGCGGCCAGAGGAGAGCGTTTTGCACTCCTCCGCCAGTTTCTTCCGTTGGCCATTGGGCGTGGACACTCGAACGACCCCTTCGCGCAGCCGATGGGTATCCGCCAGGCATGGGACATAACACTCGTTGCGTGCCACTTCTATTGATCCTGTCATAAGAGCTGCGGCCCAACGCGGTGCACGCGAAACTGTCGCACGGCAGTCGAGCACACCTGCCTCGGGGGACACGCCGGCGTCGAGTCACATGGCGACGTCGCTCCGGGCTACTTCGGTGGCTGAGCAGCGCTCACTCACCGCCGTGGCCGTGCCCGCCGTTGCGGACGCCCCGATCTTCGCTGGCACCTCCTCTTTTCGCGGCTGTCTCTTCGCGGGGGGAGGGGGGACAGGTTTTGCTCGCCCAGGCGCGCACCTCCAGCAGGCAGCGCAGGGGCTGCGGCAGCACCGTTGGAGCTTCGCGGTGGTGCTCCATCTCCTCCCTCGGAAAACAATCGTTGGCACCTCCTACTCCTCAGCTTCTCTCTTATCACGCTTCCTCTGCTTCCTGTTTCCCCCGGTCCTCCTCATCCGTTTGATAGCTTGCCACCGCCTCATCCTGCCCTTCTCTTCTTCTACGCTGTGCTCCTCTCCCTTCTTCTTACCATCATCCCAACAATCCTCCGCGGTTTCCTCTTTCATGTCTTCACGCCCCTCTCCTCCACCTGCTCTTACTGTTCCCCCTCATCTTCCTCCTCCTCGTGCTCCACTCCCCTTGTCGTTCTCCTTGTCTTGTTCCCCCCTCGCTGTCCTCCTCCTGCTCCTCCTCCTCCTGCTCCTCCTCCTCCTTTCTCCTTTCTCCTGCCTCTACTCCCGTGTGAGGCCCTTCAGCCCGCCGCGGCACCCGCGCCCACCTGAGCAGCCCGCCGCCCGGAGCGGGCGCGGGAGCGGGCGACACGCCGCGCGCATGCGCGGAGGAAAGGCCCTCGGCTCCCGCGCTCAGTTCTCCTCCTCCTCCTCCCCCTCCTCCTCCTTCTCCTCCTCCTCCTCCTCCTCCTCATCCTTCTCCCCCTCCTCCTCCTCCTCCACCCCCTCCCCCTCCTCCTCCTCCTCCTCCTCCTCCTCCTCCTCCTCCTCCTCCTCGTCCTCCTTTTCTCCTGCGATTTGGGCTCGGCCCACTGTCTGGCCTGGGTCCGTGCCCCGTGGCCGAGGCGCCCCAGGAGCCCGCCAGCTTGCGCCACCAGGGGGCTTCGGCCCCCCATCACGGGGCCCTGGGAGAGCTGCCCGCCTGCCGCGGTTTGGGGTCCGTCCCTTCTGCGGTGGAGTGGGCTCGGGAGTGCAGGAGGGCTACACAAGGAAACCCATGCCTCCAGGGTGCCCCGGGTTTCTTGGGTTTTGATGGTTCCGCAAAGGGATGTGTGGCGCCCCCACGCCAAACATCGATGGACGCCCTGGGGTCTCAGGGTTGGGTCCCCTGTGGAAGGTTTCTTGCGGTCGATCACCTGCTGTGTGAAGGAGGCGAAGGCCGAAGGGCTTTTTGGCCCCGGGAGGACGGCGACCAACGAGGCGCCTCTGCCGCGTTGCAGTTGGGTGGATCTCCTATACACCATTTCCCATGTCGCAGTGCAGCGCATTTTCTTACGATGCATTTTCGGGGGACCTCGCCTGTCCCGAAAACTGGTGTCTTGTCGTGTGCCAGACGCGGGCTGCGGATTCGACGCGGATTTGGCGTGGATTCGACGCGGATTCGGCACGGATTTGGCACGGATCCGACGAAGCCGACATGGATTCGACACGGATTCGGCGCGGATAGGGAATCGACGGGACAGACAAGGTCCCCCGAGGATGCAACAGAACATCTCGCCTTCGCAGTGCAGCGCAGTCCGCGCTGGTTCTTCACCGTGCCGCAGACAGCCCGCCCGCGCTGGCACCCCCTGAGAGTCGCAGCCTCCGCACGAATGTGGCGTGTGCATGTTTGCACCGTTCCAGCGAAGCGCTTTCCCAGATATGTTTCACCCCCCCCCATAGGTGGATCACCGATGCACCAGTTCCCAATCTCCAGTTCCCCACCTCCTCTCCTAGTGTAGCAATCACGCCGGGAGTTTTTTAGGCACTTCTCGGCGTCGGCCTCCAGGGGCCCTCGACGGGCCTTAGGGCTGGCAGAAGAGGGCTCGGGATGAGACGCCAACCCTGTGGAAGGGGTCAAGACCTCTGGGGGTCGACTATGTGAAACGATTTCGACGTCGGAGATGTGAGCCCTGCAGTGCCACACGGATTTCGTGGGTCGGCTCTGAGGCCCAACCCCCTGGCGGCGCCTCCGGCGCCGCCCCTGTCGCGCTACGCGCCCTGGGGTGGGGAGTCCAACGCAGATCGGAGAATTCCGCACGGACCTCCGAGAGATTATGTCTGTGCCGTTTTTGTTGTTCCTCTGTCCATCTTCCTTCCCCGCCCCTCCCCTCTTCCTCTATCCTTCTTCTCGATCCCCGATCCTCCTCCTCCACCATCCTTCTCCTCCTCGATCCTCATCCTCCTCCTACTTCTTCTCCTCCTCCACCTCCTCATCCTCCTCATCGTCCCCCTCTTCCCCTTCTCCTCCTCCTCCTCCTCATTCTCATCCTCCTCTTCCTCCTCCTCCTCCTCCTCCTCCTCCTCCTCCTCTTGCTCCCCTCTGTTCACTACTGCTCCTCCTCCTCCTCCTCCTCCTCCTCTTGCTCTCTCCTCATCCTTCGCCTCCTCCCCGCAAGACGGCCATCTTGGACCGTCTTGTGGGCCTCTTGGGGTCTCCTTGACCCGTCATGTGGGGCCTTCGGGCCTCTTGACCCCCAAGAAGATTTGGGAATGAGGGCCCCCTGCCTCGAAGTATGCTTCGATATTGAATGCGAAGCAGAGAAGATAGACGCCTGGGGAGCAATCCACTTTCGAGGCACGATGGTGGATATGTATATCATGCAATACACACATGTATCTATGGGGCGTTCCAGAAAGGGCCCTGCCTTCAAGCATGTAATGAGTTGCCATCTCTTCCTCGACGGAAGGCGGCGGAAGTAAAACGAGGTCGCTTTCGCCTGCGGAAGCCGGCGGAAGGCCTGCAGAAGGCGGCGGAAGTAACACATGCGTCCCCAAGAGATGAAAACGTTTTTGGGGATTCAGGGCCCACGAAGTCGCACATAGAAGTATAGACAGAGAGAGAGAGATAGAGAGGGAAAGAGAACGAGAGAGAGAGAGGAAGAGATATTCAGGGAGAATGAGAGAGAGAGAGAGAGAAATGAACAACAAACATTGGTGGCAAGAGGGAGAGGGAGAGAGTGAGAGAGAGAGGGAGAGAAGACAACACACAAACATATTAATGAATTACCCTGGCGACGGACCCAGCCATGAGCAGTCGCGAGCACCTCAAGGCCAGCGGGGCGATCGAGTCGGGAACTCCACGTGGGGCCGCGAACCGCGTGAGACGGGCGAGCCGCGCGAGGGGTGTGCCCACATGGGGCGGGCACCGCATGCGGGCCGTGGGGAGACGCCTGCGGGGACGGCCGCTGCGACCTTCGGCGGAGCTCCCCCCTGGGGCCACGCCGCGCGTGCGGGGGCGCGCCGTGCTTCGCCCTGGAACTGGCCCCCGGAGGCGGGCACCGCACACGCACAACGTGTGAGAAGCCGAAAACTTTTACAAATCAGGGAAGAAGACACACGACGAACTCGAGCAAAAAGAAGAGCAGAGAGGGATCCACAGAGAGGACAGAGAACCTGTCCATGGTTCCCCCCCCGCCGCTGGACAGGGAGCCTTTTCAGGGTGTCTTTCCGGCAATGCTCGGCGGGACAGGGAGCCTTGTCCAGGTTCCCTTTACCGCCCTCCCCCTCTTCCTCCTCTCCCTTCTCCTCCTGCTGCTCCTTCTCCTCCTCCTCCTCCTCCTCCTCCTCCTCCTCCTCCTCCTCCTTCAATGTGCCGTGGAGCTCCCTACGGGGCCACGATCTCCGTGAGGGGTGTATCGAAATGGATGCGGAGCCCCACGCAGACCCATGCCATTGGAGCCTGTTTTGGAGCTCTCTACGGGGCCACAGTCATCGTGAGGGGTTACCGACATGCGTGCGGAGCCCTCATGCAACCCCTTTCATTGGAGCCTGCTCTGGAGCTCCCTAGGGGCCACGATCCCTGTGAGGAGTGTACCGGAATTGGCGCGGAGCCCCCCATGCAAAGCCCTGCCACTGGAGCCTTTTGTGGAGCTCCCTACGGGGCTACTATCTTCGTGAGGGGTGTACCAAAATGGGTGCGGAGCCCTCATGCAAACCCTGCCATTGGAGCCTTCGATGATGACGATGATGATGATGATGATGATGATGATGATGATGATGATGATGATGATGATGATGATGATGATGATGATGATGCTGATGCTGATGCTGATGCTGATGCTGATGCTGATGCTGATGCTGCTGATGATGATGCTGATGCTGATGCTGATGCTGATGCTGATGATGATGCTGATGCTGATGATGATGCTGATGATGATGCTGATGATGCTGATGCTGATGCTGATGCTGATGGTGATGATGATCGTGATGATGCTGATGATGGTGATGATGCTGATGATGCTGATGATGATGATGCTGATGCTGATGCTGATGCTGATGATGATGCTGATGCTGATGCTGATGCGGATGATGCTGATGATGATGCTGATGATGCTGATGATGATGATGATGATGATGAGGTTGATCATGATGATGCTTATGATGATGGTGATGATGATGATGATGATACTGATGCTAATGATGATTATGATGATGTTGTTGCTGCTGCTGGTGATGATGGTGCTGATGATAATCATGCTGACGATGATAACGATGCTAATGATGATGATGATGATGATGATGATTATAGTGGTGATGATGATGCTGATGCTGATGCTGATGCTGGTGGTGATGATGCTGAACATGATGATGATGGTGATGATGCGTATGTTGATGATGCTGATGTGTATGATGATGTGTATGCTGATGATGCTGATGATGCTGATCATGAGTATGATGATTATGCTGATGATGATGATGCTGCTGATGATGATGATGATGGTGATGATGATGATGGTGATGATGATGATGATGACGATGATGATGATGATGCTGATGATGATGATGACGATTATGATGATGATGATGATGATGATGATGATGATGATGATGATGATGATGATGGCGAGGTTGCTGATGATATGATGATGTTGATGCTGCTGATGATGATGCTGATGGACATGAGTGCGGAGAGCAGAGCCAGGGAAGAGAAGAGGAGGAGTATGGGGGAGGGGGAGGAGGAGGAGGAGGAGGATGAACATGAGGAGGAGGAGGTGGAGGAGGAGAAGGAGAGGAGACGCGGACCGCTGTCTTCTCCGAACGAGGACCCGACACCACATGATGGTTGGAAAAAGGCCAGGGAGCGGCATAACGTGTAAGAGAATGGAAAGAGAGAGACAGAGAGAGAGAGAGAGAGCGAGAGAGAGAACAACATAACACACGGCATAGGGCGAAGTAACGTATGATATAGCCTTTCGGAAAAGAGAGAGAGAGAGAGAGAGCGAGAGGGGGATAGAGAGAGACATATTAATATATATATATATATAAAGAGAGAGAGAGAGAGAGAGAGAGAGAGAGAGGGACAGAGAGACAGAAAGAGAGAGAGAGAGAGAGAGACGAAAAAACAGAGAGAGAGAGAGAGAGACAAACAAAAAAAGAAGATAGAGATGTTCAGACAATACGTCACAGACACACATTTCGAGAGAGAGAGAGAGAGGATGCGAAAGAGAGAACGCGAGAGAGAGGGAGAGGCGGAGCGCCGCGTCGCCGCAGTGCATGTGACAGGCTCGAGCTCCTCGGAGGCCTCGCCGGCGGTGCCGCGCAGCGAGAGGAGCGGAGCGCGCGGCGCGCGGGCAGGGAGCGGTGCGCCTCTCGGGCCCGAAGGGTGTCCCAGGAGGGGCACGAATGGGGGCACGCTTCCCCCCTCGCCCCCTCCCAGACCCCCTCGCGCTGCGAAACAAAATTGCTGTTTATGCCCCCATCGGTGCTCACACTGAAGGCGTCCTGGCGGAAATTGAAAGATTTGGCGAAAGGGTCCCGCCGATTTTGGTGGCCCGCTGGGTTCCCGGGTTCCCGGTTCTGGGTTCTTGGGCTCCTGCTTATTGGTTCCGGGCCGAGTTCGGTGGATTCCAGGTCCCCGGGTTCCCGATCGATCTCCTTATCGATCAAGCAATCCATTGATTGGGTTCTTGTTTCTGGTGTAATGCTATTTTCGGCCTCTGGGGGGCCTTCCCAGGCCCCGAGACGGTCATGAAAAATTGGTCCCCGGGAAGGGGTCCAGACCTCTGGGGGTCGACGTTGTGAAAACAACACGACGTCGGGGGTCGGGGGGGTGGGATGATTTGTCTCTTGGAACGAGCTGGACCGCGCGTCGGCACCCGAATCGTGCGTGCGCTCGCATCTGAGCGCGCCAGGTTTGGGCCCCACCCCTTGCAATCGACAGCAACGCATACGCGGCGCACCCTGCAGGTGTGCATGGGCTGCATGGGTGTCCCGAGGGGGGGCCAGTCGACCTGACGGCCTGACGGCGCGTTTTCCGGCCCAGGAGCAGTCCCGAACGCCAGCCCAAAGCACAAACCGTCTGGCTTGAATATAACTTTGGATCTGGGGTCTGGGCTGTCTCGCAAAGCATCACGACGTCGTGCGCAACAATCACGACGTTGGGGTTCCTTGGGCTGCTTCGCCCCCCCCGACCAGGCAACGCCCGAGATTGGTCCCTCCCCCCCCCGCGGGGGGAGGCGCACGGCCCCGTCAGCTGTGGGCCGTCGGAGGGAGGAGGAGCGCCGGGGGGGAGCCGCAGCTCCGCCCGCCGTGGCTCGCTCCCGGCGTGCTGCCTCCATCTCAGCCTCGGGGGCCCGTCGCGGGGCCAGTGGAGGGTTTCTCCTAAGGGCTTAGGCTTAGGCGACCCGTCCTCCTCCTCCTCCTCCTCCTCCTCCTCCTCCTCCTCCTCCTCCTCCTCCTCCTCCTGTTCCTCCTCCTCCTCCTCCTCCTACTCCTCCCCCTCCTCCTCTTCCTTCCTCCTCCCTCCTCTTCCCCCTCTCCTCTCCGTCCTCCTCCCCCTCCCCCTCCTCCACCTTCTCCTCCCCCTACTCGGGTCGCCTACGGCCCCGGGGGAAACCGTGCACGGGCCAGGGTCGACTAGATATAAGAGTGACCTTTCACCGGAGTGACCCTTGGTGCGGGCCCCTTCGCCGAACCCCGATCGCCAAAGGCGATGCGGTAGTAGCGTCTTTGCGCGCGTGTGTTCGGTCTCCCCGCGGCCCCCCAAAAAGCCGCGCACGAAAGGTTACCCTTACCAAGGGTCACTCTTGCGCGCAGTCGACCGGGAGCCATCGCCGCAGGCCCAGAGGTTGACACCAGCACCGAGATCGGCGGTGCACCTCCACCGAGGGAAGAAGAGATCCCGATCTCGGCGATGGTGATAGCACAGTCTGGCTTTCAGGGTGACCGAGATATGCGCACCGACGCCGAAAGCTCGGATCAGATCCTCCCCCCATGTGGAGGCACCCCCCTGCGTTGGTGCCGGTGACCCTTTCCCAGGCCGCCAACCTCGAGCATGAGTCCGGGACGGGCAAAAGCTGTCCCGGTGGGGCCTGCGGCCGCGCGTCGCTCGTGTGGTTGTGATTTCTTTTCTTTTCTCTGATTGTCGTTTTCAACAGAATGCGCCAAGTCGGGCACGTCCTTCTACAAGAATTCAAGAATAGTCAAAGGAAAGTCAGGGGACGATGTCTCGACTACTTCAGATTATTGTTTGAATATTTTTGGCTATTCATCAATTTTCTCCCAAAGGGCCGCCTGTAGAAGGATATGCCCGACCTAAAAATACACATCGTCGGATATCTGGGCGCCGGGTGCTGCCCAGAGGCGGATGAGCCACATTTGGGGGGGCTGTGGTCCTACTGGGGGACCGACCGGTTTTTCGACGCCCCTCCTCGAGAGATCGTCGACGTGAATGTTTCCTCCTGGGGTGTGGCACAGTCAACCCGCACAGTAAGGATCGGCAAAACCTTTCCACGAGTACCCTTGCATCCTTGCCTCCTCGGTCCATCCTTGGCCACTTACGTTGGCCGCGCGCCGCTCGAAAAGCTTCGAAATAGGCGTCCAAGGCCTTTGCATCCTTACTGCGCATCCTGGATTATACCGGCCCACTGTAAGGAACACAGATCCGCGAGCTGTGGCTGGTCGGAGAGGTCGGCGAAGACACTATCGGCACAGGCATCAACTTGCGCGGGTCCGCGCGGATATCGTGGATCGGCGTGGGGTCCCTTAGCGGCGCCTCCAGCGCCGCACCTGTCCCCAAGGTGCCCCCCCCGCCTCATCGTCGTGAAAAAGCATCGCGACGGCAGGTTTTTCATCAGTTCTCGGGCTCCGGGGCCCTTACCAGACCCCGGGGCCGTCAAAACGTTGCTAGGGATGAAACATCTGTCCTGGGGAAGGGGTCCACATCTGCGGGGGTCTACGTTGTGCAAGTCGGCCACGCGCAGAGGGGTGTAGGGGGAGGGGGGAGGCTTCTTGAGGGAGGCTGCTTCTTAGAAGGCGCCGGCATTACATCTACACTCAAGGCCCGCGCCTTCTAAGAAGCAGGGGTGCTTCTAAGAAGCTCTTTCCCCTCTCCTTGCCCCCCTTCTGCGCGCCGCCAAGCAAAGTCACGGGGTCGGAGATTTGGTCAGCCAGCTCTTCCGGGAGGGTCCACATGGCCTCCCGGGGCACCTCTCGCGCGAGGCCCAGCGGGGAGTCTGGCGGCGCGAGAAGAAGCCAGGGGGCATCCCAGTCCTGATCACCAGCCTTGCGGAAGTCGACCAATGCGTGTTGCCAAATAACTTCCAAATGTTTAAAACATGTTTCAAATATGGCTTCAACATGTAAAAGCACAGGATTAAGACATATTGAAAGCATTTTGCAAAACATTCCAAACATACTTCTAACTCAACGATCGGATTATTAGAGTGTCCATTTGTCACGACATCTACAAAGGAACCCAAGGGGCACCCCAGTCCTGATCATCAGCCTAGCAACCTCCTCGGGTGTTCGTCAACGTGAGGGGCAGACAACGGGGCATGGAGAAGCGTGCACCTTTCGTGCAACCTTTTTCGGCCCGCGGTGGCTGTGTTGGGGCCATTTTATCAGGCCGCCTCATCAGGCTACTTCTCCTGCAGTCCTCGGCTCCATCGTGCGTTGACTGCTGCCACGTTGCCCCCCGCCTGACCTTCCAGAGCGAGGGGGGGGGGGCGCCTGCATAGTGTTAAGTCGGGCATGTTCCTCTACAGGAGGAATATGGAAAAGTGATCAAAAAGTAATCGGGGGACGATGTTTCGATTATGTTTGACAATGTTTGGTACATGTTTGGACCATGTTTTGTTTTTCGTCCAAAACCCCTCTGTGGGAGAACATGCCCGACTTAAGCGTAGTGAAGCCGCGGCCCCGAGAGGGCCTCCGTGCGCCGCGGGCTCTCGGGCCGCTTCGCCCCCCCCTCCTCCTCCTCCGTGGTCCTCCTCCGTCGGAGCGCACAAAGCTGCCAGCAGTTCTATCCACATCCAGCGCGTCTTGGAGTTTTGGGCCCTCTTTCCCAGAAAGCGGAGGCGCACCGGATGTGGATAAACATCTGGCCCCAAAATGCTCGTTTTTTTTGTCCAGAGTGATCGTTTTCTTATTCATTGTTTCGCCGATCGGCGCGGGCCCTCGCACCCCCCCCCCATGGAGTAGATCTTGGCAGTTTGTCGGCGCCTTTCGAGCGGGTGGAGTCTCCCCCATGGGGCGCACTGCTGCACAGGTCCGGAGCCTGACCCCCTCTCCCCTCCCCCTTTCCGCCCAACGTCGAAACGCCGAACACCGAACAACAAATTAACAAAAACGCGCACATATCCAGTGCGCCTCGGCCTTGCGACACCCCTTCCCAAAAAGTCCAAGGCGCTCTGGATATGGATGTAAGCACTGCCCGCACACGGGTGCGCCCGTGGTCGGCCTCACGGGGCGCCCTTCCCTTCCTGGCCAGCGTCGCGCCTCCGTGCTTTTTGCCTCGGGTATGTCCCCCTGCAGGCAGATTTTGGGCGACAAAATCAGAACTATCCCAAACATACCCAAACATATTCAAAACATAATGGAAACATCGTCCTCACATTTTGTGTTTCTATTTTGAAATATTTCCCCTGAAGAGGGACAGACCCGACTTCACGGCTCTTTCTTGTAAGTCATTGCTCCCTGCCGCACCCCGAGACTTGCCGGCAGGGCGGTCCGGGCGTTTCCCGTGAGACCTCCTCACCGCTTGTGGCCCCGAAGCTCAGAATCTGCAAGAGCATCGCGGAGGGAGGGCGGGCCCTTGTCAAACTGGTGTTCGAGCGCTGCGCGCATGCGTCTGAGAAGCTTGCCACAGCTTCACGCGCGGAGGGCGGGTCCTGTTTTCAAGTGTGTCTCTCGCCTCGGCGCCGCTCACGGGCGTCTGACAGCTTGCAAGACATGTGCGGACGGAGGGCGGCTCCTTCCCACAATGCTTCTCCGTCCAGCACGCGAGAGTTCCACGGATGGCGGGCGGGCCCTTTCCAATCTGTGGCTATCGACAGGCCGCGCAATTTCGTTTTATCAAATGTTCAATAGATCCGCGCGTAGAGGACGGCTCTTTTTTCAAAAGGTGGCTCTCGCCTGAGCGCAGCGCACACTCGTTTGAAGAATTACCCATTTCATACAGGATTATGGTGGTTGACGCCTGAGAAAAAAAAAGGGTTTTGGCCCGACGTAGGTTTCACAGGTCGCGGCAGAGACGTTGATCCGCGGTGTTGAAATCCCAGGAATGATGTTTGGGCGCGATTCAGGATCTCAAGGGCGCGTCTGCATCGTTGCTTCGCCGCGCTGAAGTCCCAGGATCGGTATTGTGGCACGTTGGAAGATCTCCAATGCTTTTTTCCAACGGTGCAATTCCATCAGTGAGGGCAGATCCTTGCTGGGACCTGTGGACGGCAACTTGGAGGGAGTGAGGATTGCAAAATTGTTGATGCGTCTTCTATTTGCACCGGTCCTCCTCTTCATCCTTCTCGTCCTTCTGTCCTTCCACGTCCTCCTCCCCCTCCTCCTCCGTCTCTGTTGCACAGCCCTGCCGCCATTCGCCTTTGAGCCGACGTACAGTCACAGTTCCTTCACCCTGGCATCGCATGGACGTGTGCACTGTTTCTCGGCCACCTGCCATCGAGGAGCATCTTGGGCAGCCTGGCGAACAAAGAAGCGCACGAAGTCGAAGAACGCACGGGGACGTCCGAGCGGTGGCAAGTTGCAAGCATGACCCCTGTCCTGTCACGCTCTGCAGCGGGGGGAGGCGCCATCACCATCATCATTATCATCATTATCATCATGAGCATCATCATCATCATCATCAGCAGCATCATCCTCATCACCTATCACCATCACCATCACCATCACCACCATCATGACCATCACGACCATCACCATTGCCATCATCATCACCAGCACAATCACCATCACCATCACCATCACCCAAGGGATATCGATCATAATCCAAGTGATGTGCACCAGTATTCATTCATCGGAAAATAGCTACACACCCGCCCGGAACCCTATGAATCTAAACCCCCATGGTCTAGGTTCATTCGGAGTTACCTTGAGGAGGAGGGCGCGAGCCAGAAGGGGGGCGGGGGCAGAGGCAAGGCCGAGGGCCAGGTGCCGCGGCCGCGGCGGGGCGACGACGGGGGGGAGGAGGCGGAGGAGGCGGAGGCGGCGGAGGCGGGGGGAGGAGGCGGCGGCGGCGGGGTGGGGAGGGGGCAGCGGCGGCGGCGGGGGGAGGAGGCGGAGGAGGTGGAGGTGGAGGGGGCAGGAGGAACCGAAGGGTGAGGAGGAGGAGGGGGGCAGGGGAGGCGGAACGAGGAGGAGGAGGAGGAGGAGGAGGAGGAGGAGGAGGAGGAGGAGGAGGCCCTGCCTCGCGCGTTTCCTCAGTTCGCCAAGCTGCTTGGCGCCCGGCCCTGGTGCGGGTGCCTCCCTGGGCCCGCGCCTTGTTGTCCTGCGCGCCGTGCTGGACGGTGCCATCAGAGGCGAGGCCCTAGAGGCGCTGGAAGCACACGCTCTTCCTCCACCCACCTCCTCCTCCTCCTCCTGCCCTCCCTCTCCCTCCCGCTCCCTCCTCTTACCTCTCCACTCCGCGTCCTCCTGTTCCTCCTCCCTCCTGTCTCGTCTCGTCTGTCGCCTTTTTCCTCCGCTCCTCCTCCATCGCGCATTTCGCCACCACCTCGCTGACTCACGTTCGTGTGCCGTCGCAGCTGCTGCCATCGGAGTGGGGCGCTCCCCCTGCTGGGTGCACACGGGCGGCTTGTGGCGGCGAGGAGGGGCCACGGGGAGCAGGAGGTTTGTCATTGGCGGGGGCGCCCTAAACCAACGAAGGGAGGGAGGTCGCAGGTGAAGCACAGGATGAAAGAGAGGACGGGGAGGGAGTGGAGAAGGAATGAGGGAGGTGGGATGCTGATGATGCTGATTATGCGGTTGATGTTGATGATGCTGTTGTTGATGATGCTGATGATGATGATTATGATGGTGATGGTGATGAAGAGGGCGATGCTGCCGATAATGATGTTGATGATGATGATGATGATGATGATGATGATGATGATGATGATGAGGATAATGCTGGTGGTGACGATGGTGATGTTATGTTGGTGATGATGGTGGTGGGGATGATGATGACGATACTGGTGATGGTGGCAATGGAACTGCTACTGATGATGGATGATGAGGTAACGACGACGATGATAATGATGATGAATAATGAGATAACGACGACGACGATGATGAAGATACTGATCTGGACGATGATGAGGATGTTGCTGCCGATGATGATGATGATGATGATGATGATGATGATGATGATAATGATCATGCTGACGATGGCGATGACGAGAATGATACTGATGGTGGTGGCGATACTGGCGATGATGATGATGTTCGCAAGTATGTTCATGGTGGTGGTTATGCTTAGGGTGCTGATGAAGGTAGTGCAGATGCGGATGATGTTGATGATCATGATGATGACGATGCTGACGATTATGATGCTGAGTATAATGATGGTTGTGGTCATGATGACGCTGACGATGATGATGGTAGTAATGATGCTTATGCGGATGATGCTGATCCTGCTGATGGGTATGATGTTGCTGATGGTGATGCTGATGAAGATGCTCATGCTACTGGTGATGTTGGTGATCATGGTGGTGTTCCTTATTTTGATGATTCTGATGATGACGTTGGTGATGATGTTGATGATGATTCTACTGATGGTTGTTGTGGTGATGGTGATGGTAATGGTGACGACGGTGGCGAGTATCACGGTGATGGTGATGATGATGATGATGATGATGATGATGATGATGATGATGATGATGATGATGGTGCGGATGCGGATGCGGATGCGGATGCGGATGATGATTATGTTGATGAGGAAGAGGATGTGTTCCACGCGTGATCTCACACAGGAGCATTGGTACATCAGGATTCGGAGTCGGAGCAGCCTCCACTGAGGGGAATAGGCTACGCCTTTCTTTCTGGACCGACCCTGCCTGCATACGGTGGGACCATCGGGTGCGAATTTGGCTCAACCCTTTTGGAACAGCTGACATTCGAGTAACCCTGCTCCGCCCGTTTTGCGCCTTAAGCCGAGGTCGAGGTTTTTGGACGAGGCGAAGGTTCGGCGCCGCTGTTCTGGAGGTCCACGGAGGTCACTGAGATCCCCAGAAGTCCCAGGAGTTAGGATGCAATTCCTGGGAGGTTTAATTCAGCATCGGCGCTAGTAGATTCGTCGTGGTCGAGATTCGACCTAGCCTGCCATACTCCCGCTCACTCGGGCTTAATCCCATTGAACTTGGCCAAGTCCTAGGCTGAATCCGGCATCTGGTATCGGGCTAGATCGCCCGCAAACGTTCTTTAGCATACCTCTCAAGAGCTGCTTCGTAACAGCAGAGGGTGGGTGATCCCTGGAACCCTCCGCATGCCCACGCAGAAAAGGCCAACAAACACGTCTGGAGAGGGCCAGTATCTTCCCCCCCCGAGTCGCTTTTAACCGCCCCGTGGCCCGGCGAGGGCCCCTGGAGGCCGAGATCTGCCGACAAACCTCCCGTCGCGATGTTCCGCAGCTTGTGTTGCATCTTCGGTGGACCTCGCCTGCCCCCAAACTTAGTGTCTTTTTGGGGCCCGACGCGGGCTCGATGTGGACTCGACGCGGATCTGGCGTGGACTCGATGCGGATTCGACACGCATTCGACGAACCCAGCGTGGCATTCGACACGGATTCGACGCAGAGACGCCGCGAAAGGGCCAGACAGGGCCCCCCGAGGATGCAACGTAACCCAAACGAGAGAGGGTGGGGGTCCCCAGAGGCCTCCCTTCTCCTCCTCATCCTCCTCCTCCCCTCCGCCTCCTCCTCCTCCTCCTCCTCCTCCTCCTCCTCCTCCTCCTCCTCTCCTCCTCCTCCTCCTCCGCCTCCTCCTTGTCGTCGTCGTCGTCCTCCTCCTCCTCCCTGGAGGCCTCCGCGGAGACCCCCCCCGAAGAGACCAAGCACACGTCCGAACACCTCGATCCTCGAGCCAGCCTGCGTGCCGAGATGGCGCGCGGCCTTGCCACGCTACTTGTGGCCATCTGCGCCGCAGGCCCCCCGTGGTGCGCAGAAAGGGTCGGCGCGGTGCGTGCGGCCTTTCCCAAGGAGGGCAGGGGGGCCTCTTGCAAGAGCCCCGCCTGCCAAGAAGCCAGACGAGGCAGGAGGTAAGTCGGGCGTGTCCCTCCACAGGAGGAATATTTAAAAGTAGTTATTTTGTTGAAAAATAGCCTGGGGATGAGTTGTTTTAGTAGTTCTGACTATTATTGAGTTTGTTGGACTATTTCATACGTTTCCTCCAAGATCCGCCTGTGAGGGGACATGCCCGATTTGAGGCAGAATTGACGATGTCGCTGATCGTTCTGGAAGGTCCTCGTCACCACGGCTGGATTCCATCCGGGAGCCGTGTCAGCACGCACCCCGCGAGAGGTCTGTGGAGCAGCGGTATCGGTACCGCTTGGTTTCCCCAGAAGACGCCCTCATGGAAGTTGTCAGGCCTCTTGGAAAATCCCTGCCTTCAACGCCGACCGCCCTTCGATATGAATAGTTCACGACGGGAGGTGTTTTGTCAATTTTGGGCCTCCAGGGGCCCTCGCCAGGCCTGGGGACCGTGCAAACACGATTCCGGATGTAATAATGGTCGGAGGGGCGGGGTCTGGACCTTTGGGGATCAACGTTGTGTAAACAGACACGCGACGTCGCAGATCCGGGATCCTCGCCTTCCAAGAAGCCTTCTCGAAAGCCCCCGCGCCCTTGCGAGAAACGGGCACCCCGCTCGGTGCTGGTCCTCCGAGATCTACGCCGAGCCTTTGCAATGCGCGCCTCGATGAACTCCCAGGAATGCCTCCATACAGCCACGTAAGCGTTGCCCGTGTGATCGTTTTCTTATGCATTGTTTTGCCGATCGGCGCGGCCCTCCCCCCCCTCCCCCCTCCATGGAGTAGATCTTGGCTGTTTGGGGCGCCTATTTCGAGCAGGTGAGGTCTCCCCCGTAGGACGCGCGATTCCAAACAGTGGCATTCAGCAGAGGTCCGGAGCCAGACCCCCCCCTTCCCCCCCTTTGAGCACAGTGTCGAAACGACGAATAAGAAACGCAGAAGACCATCTGTCCTCGCGCTCCCCCGTTAGGATCCAACTCCTGGGAGGCTGACTTCTGACTTCAGAATCGCTGTTTGTACATCCGCGGTCGAAAGCCGTCCCAACCCAGCCCGTTCCAGTTTCCTCGGCACTCCTGAGCCTCCGTCCTCCTCCTCTTCCTTCTCGTCCTCCCCCTCCTCCTCCTTCTCCTTCTCCTCCTTCCCTCCCCCGCCCTCCTCCTCCTCCGCCTCCTCCTCCTCCTCCTCCTCCTCCTCCTCCTCCTCCCCTCCCCCTCCTCGTCCTCCTCCTCCTCTTCCGTCTGGCCGAATGCGGCTTCCTGGCCCCCTCTTATCGGAGCCACGAAGTACGCTCCCAAGAGCCTGCCAGGAGGAGGACGAGGAGGAGGACGAGGAGGAGGAGGAGGAGGAGGCGGAGAATGAGGAGGAGGAGGCGGAGGAGGAGGCGGAGGCGGAGGCGGAGGAGGAGGAGGCGGATGAGGAGGAGGAGGAGAGTTGATTGTTAGGCCCCCGCCCGTTGTCGCCGCCGAGGCTCCGCGTCCGCGGGCAAGCCGAGCAGGTCGCCACGCGGCTCGCGCCGCGTCGCGTCCGCGCCGCCGCGTGGAGCCCCGCGCGGGCTGAGGCGCCCGGGGCGGCGCACGCCGCGGGGGGTGGCGAAGTTCGCTTCCCCCCCCAGGGCTCGTTTCGACTTCTCCGATTCGAGTCGGTTCGACTTCGATGGATTCCGATTCCGATTCGACTCGAATTCGGATTATGATGTGTGCTCCGATTTTTTCTTGGACGCATACTAGCCTGCCGTTTTCCGCCGATTCGACTTTTCCCGACTCGGCTGCCGATTTCCGCCGATCCGATTCATGGCGATCGCCGATCCGATTTATCGATTCGATTCTGGGTTCTCCTGGGATGGCGAGGTTCGCTTCCCCCCCCAGACCCCGTCGGGTAATGAAAACATCATGACGGGAGGTTTGCCATAATTGTTCGGCCTGCAAGCCCTGACCGGCCCTCGGGACCGTCACATAACATTTCAGGATGGATCACCGGTTCAGGGGAATGGGTCGAGACCTCTGAGGGTCGACGTTATGAAAAATCATGACGTCGGGAGTCTGGGCTCACCCCCTCCTATTCATCCCGAGGAGAGACAGCAACACGGACACTCATAAGCAGCGATGCGAGGTTGCTGCCCTTCTTTGTTCCGCCCCGTGTTTTTGGTGTAGTGTTTTCTCAGACAAACAGAGCTAAAAACATACATAAGCACCGACGCGATGATTTTGCCCTGTTGTTCCGTCCCGTGATTGTTTGGTGCACTGTTGTCTCAGTTGCTCATGCACCACCGCTAGACGCACTCGTGTGTGTGTGCCTCCGTTACGGCTTGAGCCAAGCCCCCATTTGCTTCCCTTCCTCTTCCTCTTCCCCTTCCTTGGCCCTCGAGCTTCAAGCCCCGCCTGCTCTTCGTTGTGACCACAGCACGTTAGGATATGCTTGGGGCAATGTTCAGCCACTGGGGGCCCTCGCACGACTTCGCCCTCCGTCCCCTGAGTGTCTCTCCTCCAGCGGCTTCCCTGCTCGGGCTTCTAGGGGGCCGTGCGGAGTGGAACTCGTTTTCGCGCTCGCTGCGGGGCTGTCAATTACACAACTGTCGCCACTTTCGCGGGATCCAGGTCGGTGCAGCGGAGTCGAGGGCCACTTGCATCTAGTCGGGACCTCGCCGCTCCCTGGCGGTTGCGAACTGCGCAGCTGTCGCCCACACCCACATTTAGTTGGGACCTCGACCTCCTTGGGCGGTGCCAGCTGCGCAATTGTGGCCACTTCCAGGAGATCCTGGGAGGTCCAGCGGACTGCGGTCCTGCGGGCGTCCAGGCTGGACCTCGCCCGCCCTGCGGGCTGCTCGAGGTCCAACGGAGTGCGGGCCCACACGCAGTCCCCACAAAACCAAAGTTTCATCTCGCCATGCGACTTGGCTGGTTCAGGCTCGCTCGTCCTTGGGATTGTTTTTTGGGCGCGCAGGAGGAGCTCCCTCGGGCCCCCGGAAGCGTCGGGGTTTGGTGCTTTGGGTGACCTCCCAGGGGCCCCGGGAGCAGGAGGAGGAGGAGGAGGAGGAGGAGGAGGAGAAGGAGGAGGAAGAGGAGGAGGAGGAGGAGGAGGGGGAGGACGAGAAGGAGGAGGAGGAGGAGGAGGAGGAGGAGGAGGAGGAGGAGGAGGAGGAAGAGGAACACGAGGAGGAAGAGGAGGAGGAGGAAGAGGAGGAGGAGGACGAGGACGAGGAGGAGGAGGAGGGGGATAACGTTTGGCCCAAGGTGGCCCGATCCTCAGGTCGAGAGAGCCTGTTTCTGACGGGCCGAACGTCCGGCGCGTACATCACGGCGCGCACATCACGGCGCCGCGATTACCCGATCCGTGAGAGAGCCTGCCTGGCACGCAGAAGGCGGGCCCAGCGGCACGCAACCCGCGTCCTGCTCACCTTCAGCAGGGCGAGGGGTCCGCTGGCGGACCACAGTCAGCGCAACGGGGCCGGTCCCGAGGGATGGGGCGCCCAGCGGGCGCGTGGGATTGCCCGTGCGGGAGGCACGTGAAGGCGCACCAAGCCAGGTGCCTGTCCGGGGTGCACGTCGAGCAGCGTCTGAGCGGAGGGCAGTCATCGAGAGCAGCTTCGAGACCGCAGCAGCAGCGGGTGGAAGCGCAGGGCCGTGCGAGGGTTCGAAGCGAGAGCCGACGCAGGGAGAAACCGAAACCCGACACAGAGACGAAGCAGCACGTAGCCCGCATTGTCCCGATGACGAAGCTGGAGGCGACGGATTACGATGCTTCAAGGGACCGCCGATGGGGGACGCTGTTGCGCAGAAGAGGTAGCAGGACGAGACGAGGCGCACGATGCAAGAGGTCCCGGAGTTGGCGATGTCCGCGAGGAGGGCGAACGAACACGAGGACGCCGACCGGTACGACCTGAAGCCTGAAGCTGCAGGGACTCACATGCATTTGGTGGGCGCCACCATGCCAACGGAGACTCAGTTGGCGGAGGTGAGGGCCAAGCGCGACAAGGCGGCCGAGAGATTGAAGAACACGAGGGCGAGGATGGCTACATTCGAGGAGCAGGAAAACGAGATCCTGGAGGAGCTGGTCCGGCTGAAGGAGTACATCACGGAGCTGGAGGGGCAGCGCGGAGAGGAGGAGGCAGAGGACCACGCGAAGGACGTGAACATGGGGGTCGGTGGCGGAGGTGGTGGGCTGCAGCAGCAGCCGCGGCAGCGGTTTCCAGCCCAGGCCCAGCAGCAACGACAGCAACCAGGCAGCGTGGTAGCGCCTGGTGCTGCGCCAGACTTCATGACGGCCATGATCCAGCAGATGATCGCGGATATGGAACAGCAGGACAGGCAGATGATGTACGTGATGCAGGCGATGGGGCTTCAGTCGGCCAGCGGAATGCATCCGCAGCCGCCTGGCGGGCAGCAGGCAGCAGCATTCCCCCCGAGGCCGCCGCAAATGGGAGGCATGCGGCATGCTTGCAGCACCGCGGAGGCAGTGCACGCGCAGGCGCTGTCTCACGCGGAGGTGAAGGAGGAGGCGCCGCAGAGGGAGATGGCCCTGCGAGAGGCGGCTGCGGCGGCAGCAGCGGCGGCGGGGGCTGGACCTGCGAGCTCGCTGCCGATGGCGGCTCAGGCAGCTTCCCCAGCGCCCAGGACGCCAACCACGGGGGCGCCGGGAGCAGCGGCGACGCCGACTGCACCGTCGAAGAGCCCGCTGCATGTGGACTTTGAAGCGCTTGTGGGCGGGTGCCCTACACCGTGGGGGGGTGGCTGCTCACCGGCATCGCCAGCCCCCGCCCAGCGGCAGATGACCGCGACGGTGGAGGTGACGCCAGTGCCGATGGAGCCGAGTCCGATCTCACAGACGCATGCGATGCCCAGCGGGGCCGACAGGAAAGCGGACCCGCGCATGTGCCAGCCTCAGGAGAGCGCGACGGCCAACATCGAGGAAGCGGGGATGCCCGACAGCCAGGCGCAGAGGGAGGTCAAGAAGATAGACGAGGCATGCGCTGTGACCATGCTCGAGATCCGCTCGCCACCGGGAAATGAAGGCAGGGGGCTGGGCGAGGCCTCGATGCCAGAGCCGCGCAGCTGGCTCGGAAGGAGCGCGACGTGGGGCGACCGCCTCGAGGAGGCGGTGGGACTCGCATGCAGTCCCACGGCAAGAGTCATGCATGAGGAGGGGGATGACTCCTCATCGGTGGACAGCCCCTCGGATGATGGAGAGCTCAGCTGCAGTTTGGCGGAGTGCTTGCACGACTCGGGGTGCGAGGATGATGGGCGCCAGAAGCACCAGACGAGAGGCCAGTTCGGCGCGCAGCTCTGGCTCGGCGGTGCGTGGCCAGGGCCATGGCCGAGCATGGCAGCGACGTCGAGGACGTGGGGGGGGGGGCGCTACGACGGCAAGACTGCGGTCGGGGGTGGGCAGTAGGGCGGCTGCCAGCCAGTCCGCGAATGAGTTAGGTATGTCCCTTCCTGGCCGTTTCCCGCCATGGCTGCAGGCCCAGCGGGCTTATGCCGCAGCCTCTGGTCCGTGCCTCGCGGGCCCCTGGGGCGCGGAACGCGTTTTTTTGTTCTATATATAAAAAGTTTTCCCGGCAAAGCAACCTAACAGCGATGTGCATGAGCATATCTGGAAGCATTCCCCTTCAGATTCATGTAGGATTCCGGTTGTAGAATTCTGGTGTACTCGGAGTCGCAGTGCAATGGCAGTCGCAGTGGCAACGGCAGCCCCAGTCGCAGTCGCAGTGGCAATGCCAGTAGTTGCAGTAATGCCACTAGCAGTAGGAGTAGAAGGATTTGTAGCAGTAATAGTACAAACGAGACACTGCTATCGAGTAGCTTATTTCTGTCCGAACGAGACGCCGCTATCAAAAAGATGTTGCTTCGAACGAGTCATTGCTTTCGATAGCTCGGGAATAGTGTTCTGGGAACACGAGGAATACGAAGTGGCCTACAGCTGGTTCCGGGCATTCAAAATGCGGTCCGGGAATGGTGTTCTGGGAACACGAAGAACACGAAGTGGCCTACAGTTGGTTCCGGGCATTCAAAATGTGGCCTGGGAATGGTGTTCTGGGAACACGAAGAACACGAAGTGGCCTGCAGTTGGCTCCGGGCATTCAAAATGTGGCCCGGGGGTGGTGTTCCGGGAACACGAAGAACACGAAGTGGCCTACTGTTGGCTCCGGGCAGTCAATTTCATACCCAGGAATGGAGTTCTGGGAACTCGAAGACCACGAAGTGCGCTACTGTGTCCTTAAAACGAAATCCCCGGCATCCCCCCGGCATTCTCCCCCGGATCGCGCCCAGGCCCACCTGGGGCGTCATGATGTTTCGACCCTACTAGAAACCTATCAGTCTTCGCTGTTAGGTTATGAAGGAAGTGGCGGCCAGTCTGCGTCAGTCGCCGCGGCCCTCGGGAGCGCGCGCCCAGGGGCGCCCCCCCGCAAGGGCGGGGGGCGGCGTTCCGAAGGGCGCCAGCTCAGTCGCAGACGCGAAGGAGGGGCATCTGCCATGCAAGCATGGATCGCAGGCAGGGGTGCTGCCAGGTCGTCTACCACAGTTGCAGGCGACTCCTCGGCGAGGCCGAATGCTCTCGGGTGGGCGACGCACAGGGGGGGCGCCACCCCTTCGGCCCCGCCCCCCTCATCGCCCTGGGCTTTGGACCACGAGGGCGGGGAGGGCGCGAGATTCGACGGCGGCGCGGTGCAGGCGCGGCCCCAGCGGGCCCCACCTGCCCTGAACTTCGCGACGGCCCACCCCCCTCATAATTTCGCCGAGAGAGGGAGGCCACGGCCAGTTTGCTTTGGGGTGGGAAGCTGGGCTGGGAGGGGGGGGGGGGGGAACTTGGGGGCGGCGCGCCCCCCCCCCCCCCCCCCCCCCCCCGCAGTGCCGCGCCGAGCTGCGACAGGCATGTAGGGCGCAAGCCCCCGGCCCCTGACCGCGGCGGAGAGCGCGGTGCCAATCGAGGTTTGGAGGTTCCTCGGGTTCTCTCGCCTGCGCCGAAAGCTTGGGGACAAGCGGCCCAATGTGCCCCTCCTGGCCGCTCGCTGCCGCGCTCCTCGGGGCCTTGGGGCCCGGGCCCTTTCGGCGAGGACGGCGGCGAGGCTTGTTCGACGCAGGAGGGCCCTCCCCGACCAGCGCCAGGCCCCACCGAACCCCCCAGTACATCCCCAAGAGGGGGATGCCAAGGGCTGGCTGCGCGGGAGTGGTTGTCCGCGGGGCGGAGGTCGGAGGGGGCGCGGGGTCGGGGGCGCGACGAGCTCCCGCAGCGCAGGCGTGCTGGGCGGCGAGGCAGTGCCCGATTTCAGGGAGAGGCAAACTGCGCGCAGTGCCTCGCGCATCACCCGCTCTAGTTCTCTTGGGCCCTGGACCTCGTGCGAGGGGCTGGCGAGACTCAAGCCGCTGCGCTGCAGGCGTGCTCTGGCGGATGGGAAGTGGCGTCCGCGCTGTCGTCGCTGAGTTTCGATTTCTGGTGCGCCTCCTGGGATGAGAAGTCACCGGGGGAAGTAGCGTAGAAGCGGATTGGATCGTGGCAGAACCTGAGGGGCGCGACGGCAAGCCAGACGCCAGCGCGCCTGCGGCCCGCGACCAGTGCGCAGGCGTCGGCAGCGCAGCGGCAGCAGGCGGCGCTGCCGCCCCCCGGCCGCCCGCGCCGCCGCACCGCAGCGAGCCTGACCGACGCGCACTTGTCGCCACCAGCCTTCTCACTCACTGCACTGGCGCCCAGCGCGCCAGTCATAGGAAGGGGGGGGGGGGGGGGGGGGCGACACGCGCGCCCGCTGCCGCGCGGCCAGTAGGTCTGAAAGGGGGCCGAGGCCGCGCCCTGGGTGGGGAACGGGCGGGAGGATGCCGGCGACGTCGCGCTGCCTGAGTGGAGTTGTCGGTTCGCCCCCCCCTTCCTTGAAACGGCGAAGAGAGTGGCAGACAGGATCCAGATATGCTAGGATGCCCAGTCATTCCTAGAGGCGAGACTGCACGACAATGCCCGCGCTGCGCTGATGGTAGCACCTCGCAGGAGCCTGCGCCCGAGGCGCCCCCATGCCTTCTCAGAAGGGTTAGCACCGCAGGGTGGGGGGGGGGGGGGGGGGGGGGGGGGCACGTGCAGAGGGATGGAATTTTGGGGCGCCATGCAGGGGCAAGTAGCGCACGCGCTTCCTGATTCGCTGAAATGAGGTGCCCAGCCCAGCGCCCACGCGGAGATTGCAGGGGTTTTGCTGGGCCCAAGTGTGGGCCAGTGGCTTTGCTGAAGGGGGCCCCATCGCGACGGACAGCCTCTTTGCCAAGTGTCCAGCGGAGGGGGCCTGTGCGGCGGGGAAGCATAGGAACCTCGTCAGCATGTGCAGGGTGGTGGCAGAGGCCGCGGCCGAGACAAGGGGCTTGACACGCGTTGGACCAAGGCTCACGATTGGCACCCGTGGAACGAGCTCGCTGACGGAGTGGCCGATTGGGCATCCAGAAACGATGATGCTGGGGCGCTGGGAGCCAACCTGGAGGAGCTGGAATATCAGCGTGCCCGGGGGTGGGAGCGGCTAGGTCGCGAGCGCATGGGCTCGAGGAAGGCCTACCCCGTTCTGACCTCGGAGGGATTTGCAGGACGGGCCCAGTTGTGGGGGTGGGCCACGGAGGGCGCGGAAGGGGGTGTCCGCGCGTCGCCCGAACCCAAGAAGGGGGAGGTATCCCAGCGCTGTGCCTCGTATAACGCGTGCTCTATGTTGGATTTGAAAGGGCAGTCTGTTGTGCCGTCAGAAGCGGAAGGGGCCTCCAGCAGGACAGAGGGGCGCACCTGCGCTCGCAGCTCACACTTGCGAGGCTCCACCTAGTTGGGATTCGGGAGAACTGGGGGAACGAGGGCAAGGGCGCGGCGAATCAGTATATGACGCTGGCGAGTGGCGGAGCGCAAGGTAACTTGGGATGCGCGCTCCTGGTTGCCCTCCACATCCCCTTTGCGAGAGTGCAGGAGGGGGGGGGGGGGTCAGGGCGGGTGGCGCCTGGGTGCTGCGCGCTTACCCAAGAGCGCTGGTGGTCCGATTCAGCCACAAGTGTTCGGGGGAAAACGATCCTGGCTGCCCACGCCCCGCGCCGCCACGGACCCGGGGCCGATGGGGTGGGCTGGTGGAGCGACCTAGCGGACCTGTTTGCGAGGTGGGAGCCCCCTCTCGCCGTCATAGATGCCAGCGGTAGAGTTGGGCCATCGTTGCGCGACGCGGCTGGGCCATTCGCACCTGAGAAGGAGGGCGAGAATGGGGGGGGGGCTGCATGAGGTCCTCAGGGAGGCAAGGCTTGTTGCTCCGAACACGGCCCGCCCCCATAAGGCACCACTCGCGTTCCAGCCGAGGAAGGGGCCCCCGAGTAGGATCGATTACGAGGCTGGCAGCGAGGCGCTGGCACAGCACTGCGAGGGGGTCCAGGTTGATCGCGGCATGGGCGCGGCTCTCTTTGGCTATGACCATGCGCCAGTTGTTGCCAGGCTCGAGTTCGCGATTAATCTGGCACCCGCGCGGCGTCCAGGTGCGAAGCTGGACTGGGGCAAGCTTGGGGGCGAGAGTTGCAGTGGGAGCTTCCGCGGAAGCCTGGCTGCTAGGGTTCACGTCCTGGGAGGTGTGGGTGGAGGGCCATGCTTCATGCTTCACCGGGAAGGCCAGCGACCATGCCAGGAGAGCTTCCAAGAGAGTCATCACAACCCCAGGGAAGCCTTACGTTTCAGATGCCACGCTCGCCTTGATTAGGGGGCGGATGATGGTTCAGAGGGCCCTGAGAGGCTGCAGGAGGGGGGGCGCGACCCATCTCAGGCTGCTCGTTGCGCGCTGGCCAGCGGGGGAGCTAGGATGCGAAGGGTGCTGGCTTGGCGAGCGAACAGAACTCAAGCTCTTGTGCTGGGGGGATGGGGGCGTCGGCATCGTTGAAGTAGCGGCGGCATGCAGGGGGTTCTTAGACTTGGCGCGCACGCCACTGCGCGAGTCCCTGGCGCGGAACAAGCCCCACCGCGCTTGCTGCCTTGCGGGGGAGGTGGCTGCGGCAGGGAACATAGGGAACCCCGCGGCTGATTGGGGAGGGCTCAAGAAGCTTCTCAGGCACGGGGGGGGCGCCATCCAAGCATGCAGGGGGGGGGGGCCCTACCGAAGAGGGTAGACACGGAGGGCAAATCAGCTTGGTCCAAGGAGCAATGGTACAAACTGTTGTTTGACACGCGTGTGAAGACGGAAGGCGCCAAGGTGGTTGTTTCGGGAGAGTTGTGCGAGATGTTCGAGCCACAGGAAAGGGCCGCGCCGCTGGCCCGCGATCGGTGCTTGGATTTTGCCCCGACGCGCAGGTTTTTGGCCGACGAGCTCCGGAGGTTACCCAGATTCAAAGCGCGGGGGCCAGACGGCCTCACTTTTGATGTGCTCAGCGCGGCGCCACGTCAGATCGCCGCGGTGGCCCACCCGCTGCCGGTAAAGATCAGCCTCGGAGGGATCGGGCCCGCGGGGTTCAAGGGAGCAGAGGCGTGCGGCATCTACCAGGGGGGGAGGGACTTGGGCGGTGAGGGGACACTACAGGTCGGTGGGTGGCCCTGACCAGTGATGTTCCGAAGGTGCATTATTCCTTTCTGAGGGCGTGTCTGGCTGAGTTTATGGAGGGCCCCCCTAAAGGACGCGCAGCGCGGAAGGGGCCCCAGGGCCCCCCACCCCCCCCCACACACACACACACACACACACACACACACACACACACACACACACACACACACACACACACACACACACACACACACACACACACACACCCGTAGCCATTTTGGCTCAAGCCTGCCTTGAGCAGGAGGTGCGCGGCGTGGTCTCTCCCTGTAGAGCCCCGTCGCCTCGGCGGGCACAGAGAGCGGCTCTGTCCCTTTCCCCTCCTTGTCGCGGCCCCTGCGATGGCGGCGGTGCCCGACGACGCGAAGGCAATGGATCTACGGTCCACCAGCGGCGCTGGGCTGGTCATGGCGATGGCCGTCCAAGGTGCTGCTCAGGGAGCTGCGGCGGGCGGCGCCTCGCGGCAGGCGATAGCCGCCGCGGTCGCTGCCGCGCTCCGCACAACATGGGCGCTGCTGGCAGAGGTCGGCTCCGAGGAGGACGCCGAGCTGGCGATGCGCTGGCAGGCCATGGAGCCCGCCATGCGCCAGCAGCTGCGGGGCGCCCAGCCAGGCGGCGCCGCTCGCGCCAGGCGCAACGTCGGGGCGCACGTCGACCTCGGCAAGGGCGTCGAGGCCTTGCGGCAGGCCCTGGCGCAGCCGCAGCGGGCCCAGCGCGGAGGGCGCTGCGGGCCCCGCGTGCCGGCGCCGCCGGGCCCGGTGGCGGCGGACGCGACGGAGGACTACGCCGACGGCGTCGAGCTGGGGGGCAGCCTGAACATCGGGGAGCCCGACGTGGACGAGTGCGAGGGCACCGACCAGGTCATCGACACCCCCGAGGGCCAGCTGCTGGGCGAGGTTCCGCCCTCCTCGCTTCTCAGCGCGGCGGTTGGCGAGGACTCGGAGCTGGACGTGGACGAGTGCGAGGGCACCGACCAGGTCGTGAACAGCGCCGAGGTGAAGCATGTTCCTGAGGCGCCGCGGGACGTCGAGCCTGGGGGCGACGGCGGGCGCGACGCTGAGGAGCAGCTGAGGGTCAAAACTGAGGGGGCGTGTGCGGCAGCAGCCGAGGAGGAGGACGAGGGCCTCCCCGACGGCCAAGGCCTGCCCGTCGACGGTGTCGACGGCATCGGCACGGAGTACGGCTGCGCCTTGGAGGGCAAGGAGGGCGAGTGCATCTTCAGCGACGCCGTGCAGGCTCGCGTGCGGTGCTATTTCTCCTTCGTCCTCAGGGTCGCCTTGCTGCTGGGCGTGGCCTTCTGCCCGTTCGCCATCTTCGAATGGGGCACGGGCCTCGCGTGCGTCACGCAGCTCGCGGGTCGGCCCTGGCTTGTTTCCGCCCCGTATGTGGTCGACCTGGGGCCTTTGCCCGACCCGTACCAAGCGGCCCGCCAAGCCTTCCCGAAAGGTGAACGCGAGCTCCAGGACCTGGCATTGTGGTCCCTGGAGGAGGAGCACGTGCTTGAGTTCCTGGTGGGGCGGCGGCGCACGCTGGAGCACGCGCTGGCCGTGGCTAGGCGCGACGGGGTGGCTCGCACCATCGAGGGCGCCGAGGACGCTGAGGACATGGGGTGGTCCTTGCGTCGCCTCTCGGAGGACATTCGCGAGCTTGAGGCGTTGAGGCCTCATGGATTCGATTCGGGATAGCCCGCGTGGACTTTCCTGCACGCCTCGGGTGCCCGCCGAATCGAGAGCAGCGAGAGGCCGGCTGCGTGGACGGTCTCAGTGCAGCAAGAGTGCCAGCTGCGCGGATGGCCTCCTGATGCTGGAATGGCCGTTGCGCCATCGTCGTCGGGGTGCGGGTTCCGCCTCTGAGTGGCCCCAGCGGTAGTGACAGTGCCCCCCTTGGCGCGGTGTCCGCCGTGGCTGAGGGGCCTGAGGGGGTGGTCCCTCGGGGTGCCTGGGCCCGCATTCGCCGTTGGCGGGGCCTGGGCTCGGCTGCTGCGCTCGTTTTCAGCCCCCCTTGGCGCCAGGCTGAGGGGCCTAGGGTGGGGCGCGGCCTCGTGGGGGCCAGCGCGCTCTGCACCCTGGGGAGTCGGCGGGAGCGCTGCCCGCGGCTCGGCTCCTTCGGAGGCTCGGCAGGCGATGGACCTTCGCTCGAGAGCCCAGCGCAAGGGCCTGGCGAGGTGTAGACGCCCCAGGCTGACGAGGCACCAAAGCACCAAAACACACACACACACACACACACACACGCACGCACGCACGCACGCACGCACGCACGCACGCACACACACACACACACACACACACACACACACACACACACACACACACACACACACACACACACACACACACACACACACACACATTCCCCCAGCAGATGGAGGCCGCCAAAGCGCGGCCTTCGCCCCCATGCTTGATGTAGTCAGCGCATTCTACAGCATTCCACGCGAGCTTGCCCACTCACTTCCCTCTAGCCCCGAGGGGCGCAAGGACCTCATTGCTCACGTAAAGATGCCAGAGTGGCTGGCCCCTGCGCTGGAGGTTGCACTGGAGCCCCCCCCCTCTCCGCGCTGGAAGGAAAGGTGCCATTGCAACTGTCCGCGCAGCTGGCGGAGCCACAGAGGGCAGCGTAGCTCACGGTAGGGGATCCCTCAAGAGGTGGCGCCGGCGAGAAAGGGGCCCAGACCAGGGAGCGCACTGGCGGCCCTCCTTTGCAACATAATGTTTGGGGGGGTCTTGGGGCGCGTCAGGACTTGGCTTGGGGGGGGGGGGGGGGGGGGGGCGGGGCTTCTGCTTGAGTTGGACGAAAGGTCGCAGGCAGCTGCGTTCCTTCCAGTGCACGCGGACAGCGGGGTGCTGGTGGACAGCGCACTGCGGCGACGCTGCCTTCCCACGCGTCGCAATATCTAACCAAGACCTCGCAGATGACGTTCGCACGTCGGCGATGATAATCGTAGAGGGGGCGGCCAAAGCAGGGCTGCGCTACATTTCTGCAAATGCTAAGCAAAGGCCCTGGTGGATATAAGCGGCGGCCACGAGCGTTACACGGAGAGGGGTATGTGCATTGAATCGGGGGGGGGGAGTCTGGCCCCCTCGCCTGGGGCAGCACGTTGCCCTGGCTTGCGCGGAGAAGGCCCTGGGATCCAAGATTTCCGCGAACCTGGGCCTGGGCCCTGAGCTGGCTCATCGTCGGGCCCAGGCGATGGTCCCTCTGCGGCCCTTCTTCAAGGCGGTCTTTCGGGCGCCCGGGATCCCCCTTCGGCCGCGCATCATGTTTGCGGACTCGCTGCTGGTTTCGAGGCCCCTCTTTAGCTGCGAGGTGTGGCCAGAACTCAAGGCGAAGGCCTGGTCGATCGCCTCATTTTGCAACGCAGATATCTTTAGAAAGGCGCAGGTGGTCGAATTTCCTTCGGGCACTAGAGAGCTAGTCAGTCCGCCAGCTGAGGCTGTGCATCCAGGGGCTGGCAAGGCCCCCCTCGAGGCCCTGCTCTGGCACAGGCGGCTCGCGTGCGTCCCCGGCCTGCTCGAGCACGCGCCAGAGCAACTGTTATGGCTGCCAGATATGCAGGTCGACCAGGCGGGATTGCGGAATTCTCCGCCGCAGAAGGATGTGATTGAGCTGCGCGGGCTTGCCCCTCCTCCATGGGGCCGGAGGCTTCCCGAGTACTTTGGGGGCGTCTCGGGCCTTGCTAGGTCGGCGCCGGGCGAGTTCAAGTCATTAGTACGAGCGGCGTGGAATCCCGAGGGGCTCGGGCGCGAG
>CAUYUJ010000392.1:451577-574077 GCA_963575745.1 Prorocentrum cordatum
GTTGTGGCGTTGGTCACAGGCACGTCGTTACTGTCGGGTCGCAGGCGATTGTTATCCGCAGGCGTGCAGCGGTGCTTACGGGCATGCTGCGGCCCCCCAGACGCACCTCCGCCGTGACGTGACCGGCGCGGCGTCCCCCCCCCCCCCTCTCCTTGTCACGCCCGTGTCGGCCCGAATATCGGAATGGACTCAAGCAGAGCATCAATGCCACATTGCCGTCGGGAGCTTGTGGGCGTTTTACTCTTCTGCTTCTGTTCGGAAATATTGTGCTTTCTCAACAGTTGCACGCTGACGCGGCGGCGTGTCATTGATAGTAATTTTGCGCCCCTCCCACCTTTGCCACCCCACCCAGACACGATCTCCCCCTCCCCCCCCGACGCTTCTTGGGCAGATCGGGGGCAGGTCACCCACAGCGCGCGGAAGAGGCAGCGCTCGGGCGGCTGCAGCGGCGCCTCCCCTCTCACGAGGTGGGCGCGAAGAGGGCCGCGTGGCGTGCCAGCGCGTGGTGACGAGCGCGAGGTCAGAAGCGCGCTCCCTCGTCCACCGTCCACGCCCTTATCTTGGTCTCAGCCTGCCAGTCAGCAACATATCTAAAGCGTTCCTCCCTCATCCGCCCTCCTCCTCGTCCTGCGTAGCCCTCCTTTCGTACCACTTCTGACACGCTTCGTGTGAGCACACTCGCCGCGCCAGCGCCACGCTTCCGTACACCTACGGGCATCGAGTGCCTCGCCAGTGCCAGCCGCGCAGTGCGGGCTTAGACCCATGGAGAACTCATCCGGGTACGGACGCCCCTCCTGCTCCTCCAGCTGCCCCGCACACGGCACCGACCCCGGCAACGTCACACGGCACCGTTTGTGCTGTTTGTGTCCCTTCTCCTCCCCCAGGAGTCAGGAGGGGAGGAAAGGGTTTTAAAGGGCACCGAGGGGAGTAGGCTTTGGAGGGGGAAGAGAAGGAGGAGGAGGTGGAGGAGGAGGAGGAGGAGGAAGACGGAAGGGAGGGGAAGTGAAGAGGAATTGAAGGGGAGGAAGAGGGGAAGCGGGGAAGAGGTGGGGGAGGGCGGCGTTGGCGGTGTATGTACGCTGAACCCCACAAGAGGCTGCGTCGCTTCGACAATCTGGAGGCGGCCGGCGCCTCATGGCGGAGCTGGATCCCGCTGCTCCGCTGCAGATGAGCTTCACCGCAAACGACGTGAAGTTCAACCTGGAGCTGGAGCGCGCTCGGTCGGTCTTCACCAGTGGGGCGAGGATCATTAACGGCAAGGGCGAGACGGTGCCTGGTCACCGCGTGACCAGCACGCCCATTTTCCGCAGCGAGAAGCACGGTGCCGTGCTCTCTCCCGTGAGCGGCCGGCTTCGAGGCCGAGGGATCCTTGCTGCGACTGGCAACCTGCCCTCTCCCTTCATGGAGAGCGGGGAAGGAAGGGGACGAGGACGATGAAGGAGGACGAAAGATGAGAGGAAGGAGGCGGACAGCTCACACGGCCTGGGGTCAGTTCCTGAGAGATTAAGTATGACTTCTTCTCGCGTGTGTATATATGTATGTATATGTTTATGTATATGTATATGTATATGTATATATATATATATATATATGTATGTATATATACATATATATATATATATGTACAGATCCTCCTCTTCCGATCTGTTTATAAGCCCGGGCGGGGGGAATCCCCCCCAAAAGCCAGACTCCAGGGATTTGAGGCTTTGGGACCCTCCGGACGGGCCTCGAAGCGGCCCCCTGGGCCTCGCAGGCCGTTTTACCAAGCCTTCTCAGCACACCTAGGGCGATCAGGGGGGTCATCGGAGACGTCCTAGAGACCCCAAAAACAGCACAAGAGCGCTCCAAGATTGACCGACGTGACCTCAAGATGGCCCAAGAGGCCTCCAGGACGGCCTCAGAGGCTTGACAACGCCTCCAAGAGCACTCCCAAGAAGGCCCCAAGAGGCAACAATCATTGATGTTCTGCGTTTTTTTGGGGAAAAAAGATATAAAATGAGAGGAAACATACCTAACAGCGCAGACTGATAGGTTTCTAGTGGTTCCAAAAGAGAGCATCATGACTCCCCAGGGGGGTCTGGCCAGGATCTGGGGAGAATCCGCGGAAGTCGTTTTAAGCAAACAATTAGTTACACACTTCGTGGTCCTCTAGGGCCCAGAACTCCATTCCCGGGCCGCATTCTGAATGCCCGGAGCCAACTGTAGGCCACTTCGTGCTCTTCGAGTTCCCAGAACTCCATTCCCGGGCCACATTTTGGATGCCCGGAGCCAACCGAAGGCCATTTCGTGCTCTTCGAGTTCCCAGAATTCCATTCGCGGCCCACATTTTGAATGCCCGGGGCCAACTCTAGGCCACTTCGTGGTCTTCGAGTTCACAGAACTTCATTCCTGGGCATGATTTTGAATGCCCGGAGCCAACTGTAGGCCAGTTCGTGTTCTTCGAGTTCCCAGAACTCCATTCCCGGGCCACATTTTGAATGCTGAGGCAGGCTGATGCTGAGGCTGAGGCAGGCTGAGGCTGAGGCAGGCTGAGGCTGAGGCCGAGGCTGAAGGCAGACTGAGGCTGAGGCTGAAGCAGGCTGAGGCTGAGGCTGAGGCTGAGGCTGAGGCTGAGGAGGCAGGCTGATGCTGAGGCAGGCTGAGGCTGAGGCTGAGGCTGATGCAGGCTGAGGCTGAGGCAGGCTGAGGCTGAGGCCGAGGCTGAAGGCAGACTGAGGCTGAGGCTGAAGCAGGCTGAGGCTGAGGCTGAGGCAGGCTGAGGCTGAGGCTGCAGGCTGAGGCTGAGGCAGGCTGCAGGCTGAGGCTGAGGCTGAGGCAGGCTGAGGCTGAGGCCGAGGCTGAAGGCAGACTGAGGCTGAGGCTGAAGCAGGCTGAGGCTGAGGCTGAGGCAGGCTGAGGCTGAGGCTGAGGCAGGCTGATGCTGAGGCAGGCTGAGGCTGAGGCTGAGCCTGATGCAGGCTGAGGCTGAGGCAGGCTGGGGCTGAGGCCGAGGTTGAAGGCAGATTGAGGCTGAGGCTGAAGCAGGCTGAGGCTGAGGTTGAGGCAGGCTGCGGCTGATGCTGAGGCAGGCTGAGGCTGAGGCTGAGGCTGATGCAGGCTGAGGGTGAGGAAGCCTGAGGCTGAGGCCGAGGCTGAAGGCAGACTGAGGCTGAGGCTGAAGCAGGCTGAGGCTGAGGCTGAGGCAGGCTGAGGCTGAGGCTGAGGCAGGCTGATGCTGAGGCAGGCTGAGGCTGAGGCTGAGGCTGATGCAGACTGAGGCTGAGGCAGGCTGAGGCTGAGGCCGAGGCCGACGGCAGACTGATGCTGAGGCTGAAGCAGGCTGAGGCTGAGGCTGAGGCAGGCTGAGGCTGAGGCTGAGGCAGGCTGATGCTGAGGTAGGCTGAGGCTGAGGCTGAGGCTGATGCAGGCTGAGGCTGAGCAGGCTGAGGCTGAGGCCGAGGCTGAAGGCAGACTGAGGCTGAGGCTGAAGCAGGATGAGGCTGAGGCTGAGGCAGGCTGAGGCTGAGGGTGAGGCAGGCTGATGCTGAGGCAGGCTGAGGCTGAGGCTGAGGCTGAGGCAGGCTGAGGCTGAGGCAGGCTGAGGCTGAGGCCGAGGCTGAAGGCAGACTGAGGCTGAGGCTGAAGCAGGCTGAGGCTGAGGCTGAGGCAGGCTGAGGCTGAGGCAGGCTGATGCTGAGGCAGGCTGAGGCTGAGGCTGAGGCTGATGCAGGCTGAGGCTGAGGCAGGCTGAGGCTGAGGCCGAGGCTGAAGGCAGACTGAGGCTGAGGTTGAAGCAGGCTGAGGCTGAGGCTGAGGCAGGCTGAGGCTGAGGATGAGGCAGGCTGATGCTGAGGCAGGCTGAGGCTGAGGCTGAGGCTGATGCAGGCTGAGGCTGAGGCAGGATGAGGCTGAGGCCGAGGCTGAAGGCAGACTGAGGCTGAGGCTGAAGCAGGCTGAGGCTGAGGCTGAGGCAGGCTGAGGCTGAGGCAGGCTGAGGCTGAGGCTGAGGCAGGCTGAGGCTGAGGCTGTGACTGCGACTGCCGTTGCCACTGCGACTGTCATCGCGAATGCGACTACGACTGCGAGAAGAGCAGAATTCTACAACTGGATTCTCATCTGAATCTTAAGGGGAATGCTTCCAGATATGCTCCTACACAGCGCTGTCAGGTTGCTTTGCCGGGATACTTGTGAATTTTAGGGTTATCCTCTTTTCGACTTCCCGACGCTCCAACACGGCAGTCTTCTGGGCGTCCGGAGCCGCTTGGGAGGCTCCAACATCGCCCCACAACCATCCGAAAGAGATTCCAGGCAGTCCAAGAGAGCCCCAAAACGGCACAGCAGGGGTCAAATATTGCCCTAAGAGAGCCCCATGGCGGCCAAAGACGGCCCCAAGACACCCTCCGACGCATTCCAAATCGTGACACGGTCGTTCAGGGAGACCGCGGTTGGAGACAGGGTGACCCGAGGAAGCCCCCAGAACCTCCAGAACACGCCCAGGACGCTTCCAGAAGGCCTTCAGAAAGCCTGCGAATCTTGTGAGGCCCCCAGAGGCTCTCCAAGGAGAAGCCTTCGCAAAAAGAGCTGAGGAGGATGGGGAACATGCGCAGGGTATGGCGGGAATGAGGAAAAAGAAACATGGAGGATAACGAGCAACATTATGTTAGCGGCGATGCTGGAAAAGGCAACAAGGAGTTATCGCTAAATTGTCGGCTCGACCTTCCTACTATTCCGCCTGCGTGCCACACTACAAGGACCAAAGTGCATGGCGCGAAGCGCTACTGCAGTCTTGTATGTATGTGTGTGTGTATATATATATATATATATCGGAGTAGGGCCCCGGGGCGGTGCCTGTCATCTCCATGGGGGGTGCAGGGCGCCCCCGGGAGCGTCCGAAGCGTCCCGGAGGGCCCCTGGGACCGCCAGGAACAGTTCGAGACCGCCCAAGACGGCCCGCGAGCGCTCCAAGACGCGCATACATAGCCTAAGGCATGGCCAGGAAGGCCCGAAGACGTTCCAAGAGAGCTCCATGAGGCCCCGAAGGCATCCCAAGAGGCCTCCCAAGAGAGCCGCGACAAGCCAAAATCCTTGATTTTTATTGTTTTTTTTTCCTCGGTTTTTGGCCTTCTCGTTTTTTCGCAGTTCCGACGCTCCAAGACCGTCCAAGAGTCTCCCAAAACCGCTCCAAGACGGCCGAAGAGGCCCCCAAGATCGCCTCAAGACGGCCCAAGAGACCCCCAAAATCGTCCCACGACGGCCAAGGAGAGCCCCAAGATGGCCCAGGAGCCGCCCAAGACGGTTCCAGGAGAGCCCCGACAGGGCTTCAAAACTGCCTAAGCGAGCCCAGCGGTCCCCAAGAGGGCCCCGCGAGGCCCCAAGAGGCCCCAAAGAGGCCCCCAAGAGCCTCCCCGGAGGCCCCCAGAGGTCCCCAAGATGCCCAAAAATGGCCCTGAGCGCGCCCCAAGACGCCTCCAGGAGAGCCCAACAGGCCTCCGAGAGGCCCCCAAGAGGCCCACTGGAGGCCCTCAGGAGGTCGTCCCCGTCATGTTCCCGGAAGGCGGTCCGGGAACATGATTTCGCGCCTTGGAGGAGTATTCTGCGCTTTCCGAGGCGCCTTCCGAGGCGCCCTGGACGACGTACGTATGTTTCTATAGCTTGTCCTTCTCCTGTGTACACAATCCTACATGTCTTACGTATGTATATATATATATATGTATATATGAATAGGTGTGTGTATGTACGTATGTATGTATGTATGTATGTATGTATGTATGCATGCATGCATGCATGTATGTATGTATGTATGTATGTATGTATGTATGTGTGTATGTCTATATATATATACACATACATACATATGTGTATATATATATATACACCCCTCCCCCAAGCCCTCCCGAGTCGTGCCACTTCCTTCCACGTATTTCAATTTCTTCCCTCTATATATATATATATACACATACATATATATATATATATATATATATATACACGCCCCAAGACGTTCCAGGAGAGCCCCACAGGCCTCCGAGAGGCCCCCACGAGGCCCACTGGAGGCCCTCAGGAGGTCGTCCCCATCATGTTCCCGGAAGGCGGTCCGGGAACATGATTCCGCGCCTTGGAGGAGTATTCTGCGCTTTCCGAGGCACCTTCCGAGGCGCCTTGGACGACGTACGTATGTTTCTATAGTTTGTCCTTCTCCTGTGTACACAATCCTACATGTCTTACGTATGTTTTGATGTGTATCTATGTATATTTTAAACATATATATATATATAAGAGGCCCACTGGAGGCCCTCAGGAGGTCGTCCCCATCATGTTCCCGGAAGGCGGTCCGGGAACATGATTCCGCGCCTTGGAGGAGTATTCTGCGCTTTCCGAGGCGCCTTCCCAGGCGCCTTGGACGACGCACGTATGTTTCTATAGCTTGTCCTCTTCCTGTGTACACAATCCTACATGTCTTACGTATGTTTCTATAGATATATATGTGTATATGTGTATATACCCCTCCCCCAAGCCCTCCCGAGTCGTGCCACTTCCTTCCACGTATTTCATGTTGTCCGTGTATATATATGTGTATATATATGTGTATATATGTATATGAATATATATATATATATATATATATATATATATATATGTATGTATGCAAGTAAGTATGTATGTATGTATGTATGTATGTATGCATGTATGTATGTATGTGTGTGTATGTCTGTCTGTCTGTCTGTCTGTCTGTCTGTCTGTCTGTCTGTCTGTCTGTCTGTATGTATGTATGTATGCATGTATGTATGTATGTATGTATGTGTATATATATATATATGTATATATAGGCCGTCCAAGAGTCTCCCAAAACCGCTCCAAGACGGCCGAAGAGGCCCCCAAGACCGCCCCAAGACGGCCCAAAAGACCGCCAAAATCGTCCCAAGACGGCCCAGGAGAGCCCCAAGATGGCCCAGGAACCGCCCAAGACGGTTCCAGGAGAGCCCCGACAGGGCTTCAAAACTGCGGGCCCCAAGAGCGCCCCGCGAGGCCCCAAGAGGCCCCAAAGAGGCCCCCAAGAGCCTCCCCAGAGGCCCCCGAGAGGGCTCCAAGATGCCCAAAAATTGCCCTGAGCGCGCCCCAAGACGTTTCCAGGAGAGCCCCACAGGCCTTCGAGAGGCCCCCACGAGGCCCACTGGAGGCCCTCAGGAGGTCGTCCCCATCATGTTCCCGGAAGGCGGTCCGGGAACATGATTCCGCGCCTTGGAGGAGTATTCTGCGCCTTCCGAGGCGCCTTGGACGACGTACGTATGTTTCTATAGCTTGTCCTTCTCCTGCGTATACAATCCTACATGTCTTACGTATGTTTTCCATATATATATATACACACACACACACACACACACACATATCGGAGTCGGGCCCGGGGGCGGCCCGGGGTGGTGCCTGTAATCTCCATGGGGGGTGCAGGGCGCCCCCGGGAGCGTCCGAAGCGTCCCGGAGGGCCCCTGGGACCGCCAGGAACAGATCGAGACCGCCGAAAACGGCCCGCGAGCGCTCCAAGACGCGCATACATAGCCTCAGGAATGGCCAGGAAGGCCCGAAGACGTTCCAAGAGAGCTCCATGAGGCCCCGAAGGCATCCCAAGAGGCCTCCCAAGAGAGCCGCGACAAGCCAAAATCGTTGATTTTTATTGTTTTTTTGTAGTTTTTTGGCCTTCTCGCTTTTTCAGGGTTCCGACGCTCCAAGACCGTCCAAGCGTCTCCCAAAACCGCTCCAAGACGGCCGAAGAGCCCCCAAGACCGCCCCCCCCAAGACCGCCCCAAGACGGCCCAAGAGACCCCCAAAATCGTCACAAGACGGCCCAGGAGAGCTCCAAGATGGCCCAGGAGCCGCCCAAGACGGTTCCAGGAGAGCCCCGACAGGGCTTCAAGACTGCCTAAGCGAGCCCAGCGGGCCCCAAGAGGGCCCCGCGAGGCCCCAAGAGGCCCCAAAGAGGCCCCCAAGAGCCTCCCTGGAGGCCCCCAAGAGGCCCCCAAGATGCCCAAAAATGGCCCTGAGCGCGCCCCAAGACGCCTCCAGGAGAGCCCAACAGGCCTCCGAGAGGCCCCCAAGAGGCCCACTGGAGGCCCTCAGGAGGTCGTCCCCATCATGTTCCCGGAAGGCGGTCCGGGAACATGATTCCGCGCCCTGGAGGAGTATTCTGCGCCTTCCGAGGCGCCTTGGACGAAGTACGAGTCATATTCTTGAACGCTTTCCGGGAACATGATTTCTCACCATATCGGAACGCTTTCCTACTGCTGCGGTGCTCTGGGGGGAAGGGGCGGGGGTCCGAGAACAGGATCGGGAGGTTAGGGGACGAGGGTTTGGAGAGGAGCAGTAGGACAGACGGGCGGGGCCCGGGGGCGGGGGTGGGGTGGTGCCACCGGTTGGCATGGCCGCCCCGGGCGTCCTGTGGGGTCCACGAACCCGCCCAAGACGGCCCATGAAGCCCCAAAGACAGCCCAAGAGACCCACAAGACAGCCTCAGCGAGGCCCAAGAGGGCCCGAAGACGGTCAAGAGCGCCCCAACAGCGCCCGAGATGGCTTGAAGATGGCCGAAGAGGGCCCCAAGAGGGTCTTCAAGAGGCAAACACCGGCCCATTCCCATTCGTAAAGCATGCATTTTCAGCATACTCGTTTGCTTGGTCCTCACAGTGCCCCAGACGCCCCCGAGCCCCAAGACAACCCAAGAGAGACCCAAGAGGGCCCACGACGGCCCAAACGGGTCGTCCTGTGAGGCTCACGGAACCCCCCAAAGACGGCCCAAGAGGCCCCAAAGCCGGCCCAGGAGGCCCCCAAGACGGCCTCAGGAAGGCCCAGGAGGGCCTCGTTCGAAATCGTGTTCCCAGAATTTTCTCCGGGAGCATGATTTCCGGGTTTCTAGGACGCCCAAGAGGGCCCCAGGACGGCTCCAAAAAGGCCCTAAAAGGACCTTCAAAAAGGCCCGGATGGCCACAGTTCGTTGATTTGCGTGAAATGTTGTTGGATTTCTTCCGCGCGGAGGAGACGGAGAGGGCGAATGAGGAGGAGGAGGAGGAGGAGGAAGAGGAGAAGGAGAGGGAGGCAGGGAGGAGGAGTGGAGGGGAGGAGGGGGGGAGAGAGGAGGAGGCTCGAGGGCGATCGACGATCGGCGACGACGACCAGCGACGGTGATTGACGACGACGACGACAACGACGACGACGACGACGACGACGACGACGACGACGACGACGACGACGACGACGACGACGACGACGACGACGATCGACGACGGTCGACGACCGACGACGACGACGATCCACGACGATGACAATTGTCGACGGCGCCGATCGACGATCGACGGCGACGACGACGGCCACGCCGACGGCGGCGACGCTGCCCGCGTGACAGCCCAAGAGGCACACAAGACAGCCTCATCGAGGCCCCAGAGGGCCCCAAGACGTCCAAGAGCGCCTCAAGAGGGCCCGAGATGGCTTGAAGAGGGCCCCAAGAGGGCCTTCAAGAGGCAAATTTTTACCCATTCCTCGTGTAAAACGTACAATTTCAGCATACTCGCTTGCTTCGTCCTCAGAGTGGCCCCCGAGGAGCCCCAAGACAGCCCAAGACGGCCCCAAAGGCCCAAAGCCGGCCCAGGAGGCCCCCAAGACAGCCTCAGGGAGGCCCAAGAGGGCCTCGTTCGAAATCGTGTTCCCAAAATTTCTCCGGGAGCATGATTTCCGGGTTCCCAGGACGCCCAAGAGGGCCCCAGGACGGCCCCAAAAGGGCTTAAAATGACATTCAAAAATTCCCAGAGGGCCACAGTTCGCTGATTTTCGCGAAATGTTGTTGGATTTCTTCCACGCGGAGGAGACGGACAGGGCGAAGGAGGAGGAGGAGGAGGAGGAGGAGGAGGAGGGGGAGGAGGAAGAGGAAAAGGAAAAGGACGAGGCGGGGAGGAGGAGTGGAGGGGAGGAGGGGGGGAGAGAGGAGGAGGAGGCTCGATCGAGGGCGATCGACGATCGGAGACGACGACCAGCGACGGTGATTCACGACGACGACGACGACGACCACCACGACGACGACCGATGACGATCGACGACGATGACGACAGTCGACGCCGCCGATCGATGATCGACGGCGACGACGACGACGGCCACGCCGACGGCGGCGACGCTGTCCGACAGCCTCAGCGAGGCCCAAGAGGGCCCCAAGACGACCAAGAGCGCCTCAAGAGGGCCCGAGATGGTTTGAAGCTGGCCGAAAAGGGCCTTCAAGAGGCAAAAATCGGCCCACTCCCGTTGTACAACGTACGTTTTCAGCATACTTGCTTGCTTGGTCCTCACAGTGCCCCAGACGCCCCCGAGCCCCAAGACAGCCCAAGAGAGACCCAAGAGGGCCCAATACGGCCCAAAAGGGTCGTCCTGTGAGGCTCACGGAACCCCCAAGATGGCCCAAGAGGCCCCAAAGTTGGCCCAGGAGGCTCCCAACACGGCCTCAGGGAGGCCCAAGAGGGCCTCGTTCGAAATCAGCCAGAAGCCTCTCCGGGAACATGATTTCCTGGTTCCCAGGACGCCCAAGAGGGCCCTAAGACGGCCCCAAAAAGCCCTAAATGGACGTTCGAAAAGGCCCAGAGGGCCATAGTTCGTTGATTTGCGGGAGATGTTGTTGGATTTCTTCCGCGAGGAGGAGACGGAGAGGGCGAAGGAGGAGGGGGGGAGGAGGAGGAGGAGGAGAAGGAAGAGGAGAAGGAGGAGGAAGGGGGTGGGGGGGGATTGGGGGGGGGGGGGGGGGGGGTGGGGGGGGGGGTGGGGGGGGGGTGGGGGGGGATGGAGGAAGAGGTGGGGGAGGGGGAGTGCTGAGTGGAGGGGAGAAGATAGGGAGAGGCTCAGGGGCGATTGAGAGGAAGGGGGGGGCGGGGACGAACGATCGGCGACGACGACCGGCGACGGTTAGTGACGACGACGACGACGACGGTCGACGACCGACGACGACGACGATAGAAGACGATGACAACAGTCGACTCCGCCGATCGACGAACGACGGCGACGACGACGGCCACGCCGACGGCGGCGACGCTGTCCGCGTGCGCAGAGCCACCCTGGACCCAGTCTTTTCTGCATCGTTCGAAATCCTGTCCCCTGAAGCGTCTCCGGGAACATGATTTCAGGAGGGGGAGGAGGAACAGGAAGAGGAGGCAGATTAGGAGGAGGAGGAGGAGGAGGAGGAGGAGGAGGATTAGGAGGAGGGGGAGGAGGAGAGGAGGATGACTGGGCGGGAGGGCTCGGGGCCGATCGACGATCGGCGACGGTGATCGGCGACGGTGATTGACGATGACGACGACGGTCGTCGACGGCGACGACCGACGACGACGACGACGATGACGATGGACGACGATGACAACAGTTGACGCCGCCGATCGGCGAACGGCGACGACGACGACGTCTTCACAGTGCCACCCCGAGGAGCCCCAAGACGGCCCAAGAGGGACCAAATATGACCCATGATAGCTACAAGCCAGCCCAAGAGAGCCCCAAAAGGCACCCAACAGAGCCACAACGGGGGCAAGCAGAGCTGCCTATAGAGATTCTCGGGGGGCCTCTTCCGCAGCGTCCGAAATCATGTTCCCCGAAGCCTCTATCGGAACATGATTTCGGGGTTCCCAGGGCGCCCAAGGGGGCCCTAAGACGGCCCCGACAGGTCCTAAAAGGACGCTCGAAAAAACCCTGAGGGACACAGTTCGTTGATATCCGCGACATGTTGTTGGATTTCTTGCACGCGGAGGCGGTGGGGGAGGAGGAGGAGGAAGAGGACAGGAGGAAGAGGAGATGAACGAGGAGGAGGAGGAAGAGGAGGACGAGGGGGGGAGGAGGGAGGTGGAGAGAGAAGGGGGACGGGGGGAGGAGGAGGGAAGAGGGATGATGAAATGATGATGAATTGATGCTGATGTGTAGGTGATGAGATGATGATGATGATGATGAATTGATGAAGATAAGAATGACGATGCTGTATGATAATGACATACGACACGATGTTGCTGATGATGCTGAGATGATGGAGGAGGAGGAGAAGGAGGAGAGGAAGGAGGGAGGGAAAGAGGAAGGGGGATGAGGGGGGAATGGGAGGAGGAGGCGGAGAAGGAGGAGAGGGAGGAGGAGGAGGAGAAGGAACGAGGAGGAGGAGGAGTAAGGAGGGGGAGGAGGAGGAGGGGGGCGGAGAGGAGGAGCAGGAGGAGGGGGGGGAATGTGGAAGAAGAGGAGAAAAGGAGAGGAAGGAGCAGAGATGGTAGGGGGGGAGGGAGGCCTCCCCCGAGTGTTCCCTCTATCCGATGTGGCCCAATGCTTGCGCGGCGTCGCAGTGCCGTTTGTCGAGCCATGTAGTCTGAGCAGGAGGAGGAGAAGGAGCAGGAGAAGGAGGAGTGAGAGGAGGAGGAGGAGGAGGAGGAGGAGGAGGTGTAAGGATGAGAGGACAGGAGGAGTGTGGAGAGGGGAATGACGGAGGAGGAAGGTGGAGGAAAATAAAAGAGAGGAGGAGGGTAGGGGGGGGGGGGGGGGGGGGGGGGGAGGGGGGAGATAGGAGGAAGATGAGGAGGAAGAACAAACGATGGATTAACGATGATGATGATGTGATGTGATGTTGACTAAGAGGAGAGGAGGAGGAAGGGGGGGGGGGAATGGGGGGTGGGAAAAGGAAGGAGGAGGAGGAGTAGGAGGAGGAGGAAGGAGGAGGAGGAGGAGGTGTGGAGGATGAGAGGAGGAAGAGGAAAAGGAGGAGGAGGAGGGAGGAAGTAGGAGGAGAAGGAAGGAGGAGGAGGGAGGAGGAAGGAGGAAGGGGGGAGGAAGGGGGCGGAGGAGGAGGAAGGGGGGAAAGGAGGGGACGATGGGGGGAGGAGGAAAAGCAGGAGGAGAGGAGGAAGAGCAGGGGGAAAGAGGAGGACGAGGAAGAGGTGTCGTTTTCGGCCGCCTCGGGCCGCCTGGGGGCGAGGAGCACCCAAAAGCTTGTCGAACCACGACCGCGAAACTCGACGAGTAACCGAAGTGCATTCAGCCTTCAACCTCGTCGTCCGTCGTTTGGCCGTTGCCCCGGACGAAGCTAGAACCTAAGCGCGCGCGTAGCGCGCGCGTGGTTCTAGTATATATATATATATATATATATATACATACATGTATAATTGTAGTGGCCTTCGGCCAGTGCCGCCGATCCGGGCCCCTCGGGGTGCCCCCCAGACTGGGCGGCGACACTTCTCCGACAGACACGCACGCACACGCTCGCAGACATTACGCGCACACACGCACACACACACACACGCACACGCACAAGAGGGTGCCCCCAGCGTGGCAGAGCGCCGTCCTGAAGACAATCTCAGGGGCTTGGTTTACCTCGGCACGGCTTCGCGTGCAGGATGGCGCGCGCCCGTGCAAGTTTCGGTGTCGTGAGCCCCCGCTGGTCCCTGCCCTCGATACCTTTTCCCACTACCTCCAGTGCGATGTTCTTTGGGGCCTTGCATATCCCCAGGGCTCGCCGCCTCCCAGTTGCCTCAGAGTTCGGTTAGGTCTCAAAGGAGGCCCATCGATGCCGTGTGTCGAGGCTATGGTGATGGCTTACCATCTCTACAACACTGCCCGTGTTAGTGTTCCGCCGCCCGCTGATGAGCAGTGGGACGGCCATCTTTACGAAATTCGGCGTGCTGCACTCGCTCTCGTCGAGCTCACAAGGACTCGGGAGGCTCCGTAGGTCTCTGCGGCGCCCGTGTGGACCCTCCTTGAGTACGAGCGACACACACGCACACGCACACACACACACACACGCGCACACACACAAACATACGCACACACACACACACACACACTACACACACCCACATACACACACCACATTCACACACGCGCGCCACCTTCGCAGGCACATGCACACACGCACACGCCGGCAACACACACACACACACACATACACACCACGCAGACCGCACAAACACACACACACAGACACACGCACACATACGCACACACACACACCACACAACAGACACGCATTCCACCGCCACCTTCGTCTTCTCCCCCATACGTTCCCCGTTTTCCGCTCTTGTCCCGTTCCATTTCTCTTTCCATCTTTCCCCTATTCCCTTCTCGCGTACGCGGGCAAACATTACCCCGCGCACGCGCGCACCCCCCCCTCCCCCTCCTTTTCCGGCAGAGCCACCCCGGCAACCCCCCCAGATGCTGAAGGTCAGCCTCGAGGCTGTAGCTGAGGCTCCTTAAAACTCACACGCGACGGACCCCCCCTTCCTCTCGCCGCGCCATCGGAACCCACGCCACCGGACCTCCCCCTCTTCCCCCACTTCCCCTCTGTCCACAGGCGAGGCGGGTGACTGGACCGCCCCCCCCCTCCAAGCGCCGCCGGAACCCACGCCATGGCAGAGCCACCCCGGCCGCCGGACCCCCGTCCCCCCCGTTCCACCAATTCCACTTATCCACAGGCGGGACGGGGGACCAGACCCCCCTCTTCCCCCCTACGCCACCGGAGCCCACGCCACCGGACCCCCCCCCTTTCCCCCCACCCCGGCAAAGCCACCCTGGTCACCCCCTTCCCCTTATACTCACACGCCGGATCGGCGGATAAGCAGATTCGCTGCTCCAGCGTGACGTCTTCGCACACAGCCTCCGCACATCGATCTGAGCACTGCAGGTTGTATGGCCCTCACAACTTAGACAAGCGCGTTCCTCCAATGAAGTTCGCACCTTCGTTAGATTCACGCAGTGACGAAGCGTCCTGGCTTGACTACAGGCCATTCAAAGAGTGTTCTGCAAACCTTTTTAGGCTTGCGCGAAATATCAGTACATCATTTCTGGCTGGTGCTGTCGTTGTTTCTTTCTTCTTCTTTTTACGACGCTTGGCTTATGTTCTAAGAATATTGTCTTTGTTATGAGAACATCTGTGTGTTCTGAGAACATTCCGTCGTAGGCCTATAGGAATGCCGGGACGATCGGTCTTTGTTCAACAGATGGATGAGCAGATTGGGCCCCGATGAACACGTTTCACACTTGCGTCGCACCTTCCGTGCCCGCGCGGGGCTCAGCAAACACACGCAGCGGGCCGCTCTGCTTCTCTGCGCGAGCGCCTGGCGCCGACAACGCAGCAGCTGCCACGCCCGAGTTGAACATGCGGGCCGTTCTCCCAGAGCGTACACTCACCCCGCATAGTTCGGATGGGCGACCTTCTCAAGGGTAGTCTTGCATCGTTCCCCGTTCGGCCCATCCTCAGCGATTTTCGCAGGCCAACCTCGTTCGAGAAACGTTAACCTGGGCCTCCAAGGCACTTGCATCCTTTCCGCGCGCATCCTTATCAAACGGGTTGGCTGTAGTGAGCACTGCCGCTGCTAAGGGAGCCTTTCGACAGGGCAGGGTCTGAAGAGGCCGAAGGGCGTGCCCGGCGGCAGCCCCGCTCTGAACAACGGGCCGCACAATCAGTCCGTGCAGCGGTTGCGAAAGGGTTGTTGGCCGGTTGCCAGACCAACCGCAGCCTCGGGAGAGAGCCCCACGTTGAGAGGAGCCACCTCGAACCGTACCGCGGCTGCACAGCTTTATGCCCGTGGTGCAAACAAGAAGGGTACCTAGCACCCCGCAGTTGCGAATACGAGTGGGGGACGGCGGGGTCGGGGCTCATTTCGACTCATCCAACTCGTTTCGATTAGATTCCGAAGGTTTCCGATTTCGATTCGATGCGATTTGGTTTCCGATGTCTGTTTTTTGGAGGCATACTAGCCCGCCGATTCCCGCGAGTTCGATTTTTCCCGAATCGACTGTCGATTTCTGCCGATCCGATTCGTTTCGATCGCCGCGTCGGCAGTCTGCGAGGCCTCTGAAGAAACCCGCCGTCGCCGCCGGTTTTAACAACGCAGACAACGGGCCCGCCGCAGGCGTCGACTTATTCGTCAAACAATGTGGGTGGGTCGCGGGGTGGGTTACAGGATGAGTCGCTGTGTGGGTCGAGGGCGGGTCACGGGCGAGGACGTAGACAGCAGCAACGCAACAGCAACAGCAACAGCAATATGAACAACGCAACAGCGCATCAACAATCCACACCGCGAAATTCCTCTTCAGCCACACGCCCATGGAGGATGCATGACCGTTCGGCCCCCTCACCCTGACAATGCGAGGGCTACATTTTGAAAAGCTCCATCCGTGTACCTGTTTGGAGTTTCACGTGTGGCGCGAGCCCCATTTCGAACACCAGCCGCTCTCCAGCCGTGTAGCCCCCTGCTTTGTTCAAACCAAGCGTGCGCGGCGCCAAGGCGAGAGAGCCATGGCGAGCGTCGTTTCCATCAACGCAATTGTTGTGGAACGCCAAGGCGGGTGCGCGCGACGCCAAGGCCAGAGGCTCATGGTGAGCTCATGGTGCACCTCCATCCTTTTGCCAGCTGCGGGTTTGAGACGCTCGTGCGCGACACCACTGCGAGAGCCCATTTTGAAGTGAGTCCGCCCTCCATCCGTTTAGTATCAGTGCGGCCATTGGGAATTACAGGCTTCACTACCTCACGCAAGCGGTGGGGAGGCGCGGGCTAAACACCCAGCCCGCCTTGAAGACACGTCTGGTGGTGCGAGGGGGGGAGTTATGTACTTGTCAGAGTGAGGTGTCCAAACGTTCATTCACTGTCCCTTGGTGCGTGGCGAAAGTGGGATTCCGCGGTGCGGATTGTTGTTGTTGGTGTTGTTGGTGGTATTGTTGTTATTGTTGTTGGTGGTGGTGATAGTATTGTTATTGTTGGTGGTGTTGTTGTTGGTGCTGTTGTGGTTGCTGTAGTTGTCGTTGTCGTTGTTGGTGGTGGTGTTGTTGTCATTGTTGTTGTTTGTGCGTTGTTGTTTGTTGTGTGTGCTTTGTTGGCGTCGTCCCTCCCGCGTTCCGGCCCGCGACCCACCCGCGACCCATTTGCGCTCCTTCGCGACCCACCCGCGACCCACCTCACGACCCACCCCGCGACCCACCCGCAACCCACCCGCGACCCACTCTGCGACCCACCCGCGACCCACCCACGACCCACCCGCGATCCACCTGCGACCCACCCGCGACCCACCCGCGACACACCTGCAACCCACCCACATGCTTTGACCAAACATGTGGCGCTTGCTGCGGGCTCGTTGTATCATTGTTTTGAAAATCGGCGCCTGCGGCCGGGTTCTGCCGAGCCTCGCAGGATGGGGGAAGGGGAAGGAAGGGACGTGGAGGAGGAAGGCAAGGAGGGAGAGAGGGGAAGAAGTGGATTTTCGGATGAATGAGGGGAATGGGAGAGATAAAGGGGAAGAAGAAGGGGCGAGGAGATGGAGGCGCAGGACCATGGGAGTGCCCGTTCGCTCTGTGAGCGTTGTACCAAATAATGTCCGAGGGAAGACAGTGCAGAGAGAAGAAGAATGGGAGGAGGAGGATGAAGAGGAGGAGGAGGAGTAGGAGGAGGAGGCGGGGGAAGAGAGGAGGAAGGGGGAGTTGATGGGATCAGGCAACAGAAGGGAGGAGAGTGAGGAAAGGGAGGAGGGGGAGGAGGAAAGAGGGGGAGGGAGATGACGAGGAGGACAAGATGCGTGCGCTCGCGCGAAATCTAACATCCAAGTCCGCCTTCCCATCCATCATCATTGCGGTGAGGCGGGGAGGCCCCGTCTACTCGCAGAGTCAAGTGTCGAAGAGCACATTGATCCCGAAAGGGTAATTTTGTTGAAGCGGATCTCGGATGTTTGGAGCCGGGAGGGGTATCGCGGAGGCGTGGGGGAGTTGGGAAGGGCGTGAAGGAGAAGTGAAAAGGAGCAAAGACGGAGGGGGGATGCGGTTAGATGGAGGACGGCCACGAGGAAGGAGGGGAAGCACGGGGAGTAAGGTGAAGGCAAATGATTGAGAACATGAGAGGGGTGACTCAGGAGAAGACCGCTGGGTCAAGGCTGTCTGACGTAACCGGCGTAATCGAGCATCAAACATTGGCCGATACACACAACAGCACGCGACTCGCAGTAACCACCCCAGGGAGACACAAGCCACACGCTGATACAGTAGTGCGGCCAGCGCTGCTGCGAGAGCGACGTTCTGTGGGACGGCAGCTCAATGGACACCTTGAGTGTGGCCAGCGCGCTCATCTCGAACGGCCGCGGACTGTCCGTTTGAACTAACATATAGACAAACACATTCCACAAACCTGGTGTATACAGGAAGTGTGGGACACCAGGAGGGTACTATGGGGAGAGAGGCGACTAGTTTTTCTCTCGTGCAATTGCGGAGGAGCGGCAGGAGGAGTAGGGGAGGAGGGTGATGAGACACAGGAGAAGGAGCGAATGAGAAAGCTGATGATGTGAGGAGCAGGGGGAGGAAGAGGAGGAGGAGGAGGAGGAGGAGAAGGAGGGGGAGAAGGAGGAGGAGGAGCAGGAGGAGGAGGAGTAGTGCATGAGGAGGAGTTGGCGAAGAGGAGGTCGGATTGCATGCGTTTGGGATGTTGCTGCTTAGCGTGCTCCGCCGACAGTTCCGACCCCACCGCGCTGCGGGGCCACACCCGGACCACCTCCCGGACCCAGGAGCCTCAGCTTACCCACATTTTTCCCAGCTGCCCGCTTGCAGGGCACGGCGTGTCGCCGCGGCGGCCGCCGCGACACGCCAGCAGAAAACCCTGACCGAATCTGGGTGTGACAAGGGGGGTGGATTTACAGCTCCTCGCATTTTGTGCAATGTGCCTTCGACAACTTTCGTTTGCAATTTGCTCCTCCATCTGCTACTCGCGCCTGAGTACCCTCTGCGCCGCCGGCTTTACAACAAATGTGGCGAGGGGGGCCCCCCAGAGGCCTCGTGAGGCTGAACGGCAGCCTCGTGGAGGTCGAGGCGGACCCCGCCACCGGGATGCTCTCGACGAGCACCCAGGTGCCCTGCCGCAGAGGGGGGGGGGGCACCTCGGCGGCACGCGCGCGCACGTGGGGCATCCTTGTGAGCACGCGGAGGCCCGCAGAGGGCGGCCGACGGCATCTCTGTGATCGTTTTAGCTGCCCCGATGCACCCTGTTTGAAGCGCAGCACGTACCGTGTGGAAGGCGTCCGTGGAAACGCGTTGCGTGTTGGCCTCGCGTGTTGGCCCACGTTTTGGCGAACGTGCCGCGCTGGGCGGGAGTTTTCGATCTGCGTGTTGAGCTCCGTGTCGATACGCTACGGGTTGCGTGTCTTGTACCGGGGCGGCTAAGTCTGATACTGCTCGGCTGAAGGCCCCACCCCGCCGTCGCGCTGCCTCCCTGATGCGCGCCGCCAAACCGAGACCCCCGATGCCATGATCTTATCATAACGTGACCTCCAGAGGTCTCGACCCCTTCCCCAGGGCCGCCTTTTCGTCCCGAGTCGTTGCGTTTACGGCCCCGAGGCCCGGCCAGGACCCCCAGAGGCCAGAAAAATAGCGAGACACCTCCCGCCGAGATTTTTCCATGGCTTGCCCGAAGGGTCTGGGTCTGGTCGTTTTGTATATGGCCCCGAGGCCCGGCCAGGGCCCCCAGAGGCGGAACAAATAGCGGGATTGTTCCCGCCGAGATGCTTCCGTGACCCGGGAGGGTCTGGGTCTTGTCGTTTTGTAAATGGCCCCGAGGCCCGGCCAGGGCCCCCAGAGGCCGAAACAATAGCGAGATTTTTCCCGCCGAGATGCTTCCATGACCCGGAGGGGTCTGGGTCCACCTGCTCGCCGCGACGAGGAGGCGGGCAGGGAGGCCCAAGCTCGGGGCCCCTCCTGTGGGCCGCGAGGCCAGCCAGATCGTCTCGTGACACGAAGCGGACCCCAGGAGGACACCGGAGTGTTCAGGGCCCGTTTCCACTAAGGCACCTGCTCTTACGCCCAAACTGTCTGCCACCACATGTGCTCGGCGGCGAGCCCAGGGGGAAAGTGAGAAGCGGCGGGCCTTCTCAGAAGGCTCGAAAGTCCACGGGCTCTCCGAGAAGTGTTTTCAACCTTCCCCAAAGACACGGATAACTTCTCAGAAGGCCGCAGGGTTTCTGCGAAGCCCCGCCGCCTTCTGAGGAGGCCTCCTCCTCCCCACATCTCCCCGCATGCCCCTGCAGATCTTGCTGGTGTCTTGCCCTGCCCTTGTGTGTGGTCTCCTCTTTGGTGCCTTCTCCTGCCTTTTCGTGTTCTCCCATCTGCGCCCGTCTGTCGGCCCCCTGTCCGTCGTGTCGGTCGTGCCCGCCTTTCCTCCGCTCTTTCTCCCTCTCTCGGCTCCAGCTGTCGCCCTGGCTCCGCGCGTTCCTCGGCCCTCCTGGCCCGTTGCCCGCGTCGCCGGCCACTCTTCTTCTTGACCGGATGTGAGCGGGTGTTGCACACTTCTTGCGGCCTCTCGCGCCTCGCACGCAGCGACGAGGCGGAAAGTCCAAGCACACACAGACACAAACCCACACGCGACGCACAAGTTAACGCGGCGCACACGCTCACGCGACGCATGCACGCACGAACGCATGCACAAACGTACGCCCAACACACACATGCACACACATGTTTGTTCTTCCCCATGTGGTGAAGGGAGATCACGACCGTGTAGCATGCTGACGGGGGTACCATCAAACATGTGAAGCAACTTTGTGCCGAGGACAGTCAAATCCAAGCCGTGGGGTCCTAGGCCACGGGCAGCCATTGACAAGTTGAGCCAGGACATGCGGCGGGCAGGCATGCGCGAAACATATACACATGCGCACGCGCCGCGCGTACGCAAACACATACACACACACACACACACACACACGCACGCACGCACGCAGACGCACACGCACACGCATACACACACCACACACACACGCACACACACACCCGCACACACACACACACTTACCTCTTCGCCGCAGCGCGGCAGAGACGATCCGCACGCGCGCTCCAGAAGCCAGCGGCGCACGGCGTACTAATTGACCGCGGGCAAGAGAAGAAGAGGCGAGGAGGGGATGCCGCTTGGGACAGGCGCAGGAGGAGGGCGTTGACAACGGAAAGAGCTTCAGGATTAGTGTGCCAGTGCGGCCAGCCTGAGCAGAGGGACACACAGCAGTGGGCGTGGGGCGGCGTCACGACCACACCCAGGGGCCGAAGCTGTGGAGGCGCTGAAAGCGTGATGGACACTGCGAACCACTACGTCAAGAAAAACGACAGGCAGAGGACCCACAGCAGCAGGAGCTGGAACACCCACAGGTTCACCACGATGCCGAGCAAAGGAACGGCGCCAACAGGATTCGGGGCACGGTCCAGAAGGCCGTATGACGGGGGAGAGGGGCTGCGTCGAAGCGTGCGCTGCAGCAGCATGCTGCCATGCTGAGCTCACGGTGTTGAGCAGCGGCGGGTCGGCCGACATCGCCAGGCGGGGCGCACACACACGCACGAGCACACCTTTGTTTTGGGTCGGAGCGGAAGCGATTTCGCGCGCAGCAGCGAGGCGGAGTCAGTAGAAGTATTAACGCGCGGCCGCGGCCGGGCCCGCTAGAATCGCCTGAGATTCCGCAGCACCTACCGTCTACAGCAAACCCGGGCGTGGATGGCAGCGAGGTGACGCGCCAACCGAGGGCCAAGCCCGACGCGGCGGCATGAACAGAAGGAGGTGCGCCACACAGGTCATCCGGGCGTGGATGGCAGCGAAGTGGCACGCCAACTAGGGCGCCTCGCCCGACGCGGCAAGGTGAGGGACGGAGGTGCGCCATGAGCACACACCGACACACACCCACACACACTCACACACGCGCACACACGCGCACACACGCACACACACACACACACACATATACGCACACACATAGTATATATATACATAGTTTTCGGTCTCTGGCAGGCGCACCGCCATCTCGAAGAGGTCGGCGCCGCGCACGCGGCGGAGGGAAGGGGAAGGGAGAGGGCGAGAGGCGCGAGGCGCGCGCACACGCACGCGCGACGCGCACGCAGGCACGCGCGCACACCAACACACACTTCTTCTGTCGGCAGGCGCGTTCGGCGTCGCGCCGTATTCCGAGTCCGCGCGTCGGGCCAGTGCGGGCGCAAGGAGGGTCTGCGGGCAGCTCAGCCTGAAGGAGGCCGCGCCGCACAGACAGACAGACAGACGGACTGACTGACAGACGCACCCACACGCGCGCACACACACACACACCCACTTGTTGCGTTGGCGGCCAGGCAGAGTGACTGCGCTGGCGGATGGGGCGAAACACACACACACACTCACACACACACACGCTCACACAGGAACACACATACACACACTCACTCACATGCACACATACTCGCTCACACATAGACACACACACAAGCGCACACGCTCACGCACAGGAAGAGTTACACACCTTCTCCCTGCTTCGCCCCGTGCCCTCCCCTCCTCGCGCGGCTCTCCCGTGCTCCACGCTCCCCCAATTCCTGCTATTCCTCCAGAGGGGAGTGTGGAATAGCAGGAAAGGCATGGGGGGGGACCGGATGAGGAATCCTCCATCTGTTCCTCTTCCACCTCCTTATCTTCGTTGTCGTCGCCGTCGCCGTCGTCGTCGTCGTCGTCGTCGTCGAATCGTCGTCGTCGTCCCCCGGAGAGGTGCACACGTCTGCCAGGGTAACTGGATACAGCGAGGGACTCATGGCATCGAGCCCAACGACAAGAACATTCGACCCTGAGGCCATCCAAAGGTGGACCAACTGCTATACCGATGACCACATCACCCACGCCTTATCTATGGGTGTCTCCCTTGGCGACTCTGGGGCAGCACTGTTCAGTGACGCCGAGGACGCTACGGAGTGGATGCAGAGCGTCTTCGCAATGGCCAACATGGTCTATACCCCTCAGCTGAACATCGTATTGATGATCGATGCGGTCTACATCCCGTCGATGGTCGGAGAGACGCAGAGCTGGGCCAGCTGCGGCAGCAGTATCACCGCCCAGTTGACCAACTTGGAGCAGTGGTCGCAGCCGTCCAGGCAGGGCCTGTGGCACGTGTTCGACGACTGCCACACGGCGGGAGTCGCAGGAACCGTTGGCCTGGCAGTCCTGGGACAGACGCAGTATTATGGTGTATGCGCAATGGACCCCGAGTGGGACGATACAATGTCCAACGTCGGCATCACATACATCTCGCCCGAAACCTGGCTGACGTTTGCCCACGAGGTTGGCCACAATGCGTCAGGCTGGCGCCACACTCGCCTCCTCAGGCCGTGGTACTGGCTACAGGACCAAGCGGCTCTGCGAAGAGCAGATGGTCTGGAGGAGGAGGAGGAGGAGGAGGACCAGTGTAAACCCAAGGGCCACAAACAATGTTCGAATAAACACTCTCTCCAGGCTCCCTCTTCATAAGCTCCTACAACCGTTCATCTGCACTGAGGGAGCTGCCACGTTGTAAGACAATCGTTTGAAGATCTTGAAGCATGCCAACACATTGTTCTCGGGATTCCATCGCCACGGATCGACCTAACTGTTGCGTTTTGAAGAGCCTGGATCGTGCCAGAACGCCACACGTAATTGTTGCGCCCGCATCTTCCTGAAGCTGTCCAGAACACACCTCTTCTGGTACGTTGAACACTGGAATCCGCGAACCTTGTGTAAATGTTGCACGCGAATGCGCGCGGCGCTAAGGCGGGAGCCACATTTTGAAAAGGAACCGCCTTCAATCTGTGAAGCTCCTGCAAACTTGTACTACCAACGTATTCGGCGCTAAGACGAGAGCCACATTTTGGAAACCACCCGTTTTCAACCCGTGAAGTTCTTGCAGTTCTTTATGTATGTGTATATGTATGTATGTATATATATATGTGTGTGTGTGTGTGTACGTGCGCGGCGCTAAGGCGACAACCACATGTTGGAAAGGAACCTGCCTCAATCCGTGAAGCTCCTGCATGTGTTTAAAACGAGTCTGCGCGGCGCTACGACGAGAGCCACATGTCGAAAAACAGTCGCATTCGCACACTGCTTTAAAAACTACAGTGAATGCGCGCGGCGCCACGTCGAGAGCAACATTTAAAAACCACCCGCCATCAATGTGTGAACTGTTGCCAATGTTGAAGCTTGGGTCGTATTAGGTGAGGAAGTCTCATGCGAAACGCTCGGCCCGCCTCAAAAGCTTGCCTCGGGGTGCGACAGGGAAAACATGTATAAGGAAAGGGAATGGGGAGGGAGGAGGAGAAATAGGAGAAGGATGAGGAAAACACGGAGGAGGGAGCGGAGGAGGAGGAGGAAAGAGCGGAGGACGAGGAGGGCAACGGCTAGGAGGTGGAGGCGGGGAGAGGAAGAAGAGGATGAGGAGGAGGAGGGGGAGCAGAGACGGGAAGGAGCAGAAGGAGGACGTGGGAGGAAGAGAAGGAGGATGAGGAGAAGGGTAAGGAACAGGACCAGTGTACACCCAAGACCCATCAACGATGTTGCAATAAACCCTTCCCCCAAGCTTCCTCTTCACAAGTGTCTACAAGGCTTCATGTTCATTCAAGTGAGTCGCCATTTAGAAGACAACTGTCTGAAAATCCTCAACCGTGCCAGAACACCATTCCTTGGGTTTCAACGCCGCAAATCCGCGTTACTGTTGCGTCCTGACGATCTGGAATTTCTCTAGAAAGTCATTTGTGGGACTGCAAAACCGCGAACCAACGTAATTGTTGCGCCTTGACACTCCTACATCGTGCCCGAAGAAACATGTCTCTGACGTCTACCATAAGAATTCTTGGAACTGCTGTAAACTCTTAGAACGAATGTGATCTGCGCTGAGACCAGAACCACTTTTTGAACATATACCTACCGCCCACCATATGTAAAACCCAGGCAAACTTTGAAGACGAACGTGCGCGGCGCTCAGGCGAGAACACCATGTTGAACATGTACCGCCATATATCCGTGAAGTCCTGCAAACTCTTAAAATGAATATGGGCGGCGCTGAGGCGAAGCCGCATTCTGAAAATGGCGCGTCCTCCACCCGAGAAGCTCTTGCACATTTTCAGCTCGAGGATTATACATGGTGAGGAAGTGTTGGGCGACGCGCCTGGCCCGGTCCACTGACACGTTCTCGGTGTGCGACAGGGAGGAGGAGCTGGGGAGGAGGAGGAGGATCGAGGGGGGAGGAGGAGGAGCTGGGGAGGAGGAGGAGGAGGAGGAGGAGGAGGAGGAGGAAGATGAGAAGGAGGAGGAGGATGAGGAGAAAGGGAGGAGGGTGCGGCGGAACGGCGTCGCAGGTGGTCTGCAGGTCACCCGTGGTGGCGCGCCCCAGGCGCGCCCAGCCTCCCGCACCCTCGGAGCTGAGGTGGAGCACTGCAAGTGCCGTGGCCTCGGCCCCGCGGGGGGCGCGGACCGGCCCGCCCGCGGCAGCGCTGGGGCCCTGCGAGGCCGACGGGTGCCGCCGTGGGAGGCGCAGGCACAGCGCCTCCGACACGCCTCCAAAATCCTCCTTCAGGAGGACGTGCCCGACCTAAATCTTGACAGGCGGCCGCGGGGGTCGCCTGCCGCGCAGAGCAGCCCCGCACGGCGTCACGCGAAGGCCTGGGCCAGCGGCGAGGTGGACCTTCGGGTGCGCACGTGCACCTCCATCGGCTGGATGTGGGCCTCCTGGCGGGTAGCCTGTTATTGTGGACGACGATCAATGGAGAGGAAGCATGTTGACAAATCATTTCTGGGTGTCTAGACAATGTTTCAAACATTCTTTAAGCCTGTAAAAGCATATGTTCAGGATACGTTTGCATTTACCAAACATTTTAGCACATGTGTTAACTCGACGATAGGACTGTTAGGGTGTCCATTATCATGGCATCCATAAGCCTTTTAGCCCAGCCTCCGCAGCCCACGGTTGGCTGAAGAACAGGCCCGTTGCGTGTGGCAGGACGCCTGTGCTCCATGGGGCCGCGGTCCGCCTGCGTCGTCGTCGACAGCGTCTGAGGAGGGCCTCGGCGGGCTCGCCGTCAGTGGCGGTGAAGTGCAAGATGGGCTCACCCTCTGTCGACCGCGGGGGTCTCAGCTTTAAGTCGGGCGTGTCCCTCTACAGGGGTAATATTCAAAAATGTAAAGATTAGTATGGGGATGATTTTTCTAGTGTTTTTGATGTGTGTGTGTGCTTCTTTTTCAGTGTGAAAAAACTGTTGTGGGTTGTTTTTCACTTTTTTTCCAGAATCCGCCTACGGGCTATTGGCGGTGTTGCACAGGGCCTCGAGCGGGGTGGGCCGCGCCAGTGGGTCCTCAGCTGCGATGACATCGCCAGCGCGAGGCGGTCGCTGGGGCTCCGCCAGTGACTGCCTCGGTGGGAGAGGCGGCCGAAGGGGGGATCGGCAGGGACCGATGTCGAGGGCTCGTGGTAGCTTAGCCCGCAGGTGTGGCGCAGTTGTAGCTGCCGGTTTCGGGGACGGTGGCGAGGTTCTCGTGTCCTCTGGGCGGGCACGAAGCCCGCGGACAACCGCCCCGGTGCGCGCCGTGAGCCCGAATGGGAGGGCAGGCGACCGCGAGGTGGGAGGCGTGCCGCGGTGGAGGTCGACGGCTTGAGCGTGCCCCGCGGTGTGGTCAGGCGCTGGGGCCCTCGGAGGGGGCCCAGGCGGACTAGCAGCAGTTGGTCCACTGCCTCGCCCTCCCACCCACTACAGTCGACCTTGATTGGTAGGTCGACCTTGCCAAATCGAGGGTGCCCTTGTGTCTTGTCTATCCCGACATATGCAGCCCGCATGTTCTTTGGTGGTGTTCCGGGGCCACGTTGCCGTCGGCAGCGTCTTCTGTCCTCTCGGGTGTCCTGTCCAATCAAGTCCTACTGCATTCGCATTTAAGTGGAGCGCATCGGACAGGACGGCGCCACTGGCCACTCGGAGACACGGGTGGACGCGGGCGGGTCGCGGCTCATTCTCCTCGCGAGCACGTGCTACAGGCGGAGGAGGGGAGGGAGCTAATTGTGGAATCTTGGAGACGCGAGGAGGAAGGGCGCGGTCGCAGTCGCCTGGCGGCACATACCACATTGGATGGGCAGCCTCTGGGGCCCTCGGCGGGGCCCTGGGCGGGGTGGCAGCAGAGGGAACGCGTGCACGATGAGCGGGGGCTCCTCCGCCATGGGAGGGGCGGGAACCATGGGGGAGGACGGAGGAGGAGAAGGAGGAAGAGGAGGAGGAAGAGGAGGAGGAGGAGGAGGTGGAGGAGGAGGAGGAGGAGGAGGAGGAGGAGAGCAGCGGGATATGGTAAGATAATTGGGTAATTTAAGGCCGCACAGGTGGTGAGTTCGATCCAGTCACCACAATGGGGAAACAGGAGGAGGAGGAGGGCACGGCAGACGCAGCGATCGGTTCAATCAGTTTCGGTACGACGTAAAAAGGAAGGCAGGACCCGCGCGCTTGTCCTCGTTTTAGCCACCGTTATCCTCGTTCTCCCCATGTCCCTCATCCTGGTCCTTCTCCAACTTTTCCTCGTTCCCCTTGTCCCTCTCCTCCCATTCGATCTCCTCAATCTCCTCCTCCTCCTCCTCCTCCGCCTCCTCCTCCTCCTCCTCCCCCTCCTCTCCTCCTCTCCTCCTCTCCTCCTCCTCCTGCTCCTTCCTCCTCCTCCTCCTCCTCCTCCTCCTCCTCCTCCTCCTCCTCCCTCCTCCTCCTCCTCCTCCTCCTCCTCCTCCTCCTCCTCCTCCTCCTCCTCCTCATTCGATCCATCCCTCCACTTCTCCCTTCCCCATATTCTCCCCCCTCGGCCTTCCTTCCGCTCCTTCCGTGCTTTCCCCAGCTGTGCCTCCTCCTTTTCCGCCCCATCTTTCTTGCCTTCTCCCCCGTCCTGCACCTCGTTTGTTGTTCCTCCTCGTTTGTTCGTTGTTTTTCTTCTTCTTCTCCTTCTCCTCCTTCTTCTCCTCATTCTCTTCCTTCTCCTCCTCGTCCTCCTCCTCCTCCTCCTCCTAGTTGTCATTATGCTCGAGCCCGTCCTCTTGCGTTCAACCCTTCTCGGGGTATGTGCTGTTCCCCGCTGCCGCCCATATGGCTGCCACTGCGCGCCTGCAGGGGACCACTGCTGAGGTCAACGCCGGCCAGCCAATCTCCGTGTCCTGTCGGGGCTCGGGAGACGGGGGTCAATGCAAACGGGGGTCAGTCAGAGCGCCGGGTCTTGCAGGATCCTGCAGAGACAGGGGTGCATTGACCCGGGGCTTTGTGCAGGGTCGTGCAGGATCCTGCAGGGTCTTGAAGGATCCTGCAAAGCCTGACTGGCCCGGGTCTGGATTGACCCGTGCCCGGATAAGTCCCCGATCTCATTCGTGAGTGCAGCCCTCTTTTCTATGAAGATCCGATGCGTTTGGTGAACGACGTGGTCACCAGCAGATGTCCCTTTACCTGCGCCACCGACTTTCTGTTGTGCCAGGTTTTGGCCGATGCTGCTCAGGAATACTCGCCCTCCGTGGTGTTTGGACACTGCTGCTGTCCATGGCAACGATGGTGGGGCGGGCGATGCAGCGACGCACACCTTCCTCGTGGGCAAGGGCGCCGTCGAGGGCGGGGAGGGCGAGGACATGCGCCTGCACGATATATCTGTGGTTGGCATTGGCGGCGGGGTGGAGGGGGAGATGGCGGCAGCGAGAGCCATTGGTCGCGTCGTGCTCAGTGGCTACACGGGGTGTCGAGCGCAGACGGCATCTTCGTGCAGCAGGATGCCGTGCACAGCGGGTGGCAGCTCTGGCGGCAGAAGGCCGACAAGGATTTGTGGATCGCGCGTCTTGCTACTGACAGGGGATTGGTCACGGCTGCTGCCCCCAAGGACACGCTGCGGCCTTCGGCTGGGCTCGTTCCGAGCCGACCGCGCTGGACATCACGCTGGTGGCCAGGTGAGGGGTGTGCAGTGAGAAGCAGATTCGGGTCGTGCTGGACTCAACCGCCGTTCGACTTCAGGAGCTGTGGATCACCGTGCCGCGCCGCCGGTTCTGTCCCACCCCGCTTCGGCGCGGCGCGACACGCGCACCACACGCATTGGTCCCCGGCCGGCAGCGTCCCGAGCTCTCTTGCCCGGCGGCCGTCCTCTCGCCCGTCCCCCAGGGGAACCAGGCGAAGAGCGAGACCAACTCGCAGGGCAGAGCGTGCCGCGGGGTGCGCCGCCGCGACACGCTGAGCAGAAGTGCCCGGCCGCAGGGGGTCCCGGATGACCCAGGGAGGAGGAGGAGGAGGAGGAGGAGGAGGAGGAGGAGGAGGAGGAGGAGGAGGAGGAGGAGGAGGACGAGGACGAGGAGGAGGAGATTCCCTTCGGATTCGCTAGCATTCCTTCAGGACTCCCTCAGGATTCCCTTTGGATTCCTAGGCGCTCATGCACTTCAGGGATTCCTGAGGCGCGCAAGCGCGAACCCGGACGGGAAGGGCGTGCGGTCTGCGCAAGGACCCCTTAGGATTCCATTAGGATTCGCTGGAGATTCGGTAGGATTCCTTAGGATTCGCTAGGTTTCCTCAGGATTCCCTTCGGATTCGCTCGCATTCCTTCAGGACTCCCTAAGGATTCCCTCAGGATCCCTAGGCGCTCATGCACTTCAGGGATTCCTGAGGCGCGCAAGCGCGAACCCGGACGGGAACGGCGCGCGGTCTGCGCAAGGATTCCTTAGGATTCGCTAGGGGATTCGGTCGGATTCGGTAGGATTCCTGGGGATCCCTTCGGATTCGCCAGGTTCCCTTAGGATCCCCTTCGGATTCGCTAGTATTCCTTCAGGATTCCCTTAGGATTCCCTCAGGATTCCTAGGCGCTCATGCACTTCAGGGATTCCTGAGGCGCGCAAGCGCGAACCCGGACGGGAACGGCGTGCGGTCTGCGCAAGGATTCCTTCGGATTCCACTAGGATTCGCTGAGGATTCGGCAGGATTCTTTCGGATTCCTTCGGATTCCTTCGGATTCACCAAGTTCCCTTAGGATCCCCTTCGGATTCGCTAGCACTCCTTCAGGATTCCCTCAGGATTCCTAGGCGCTTACTGAGGCGCGCAAGCGCGAACCCGGACGGGAACGGCGTGCGGTCTGCGCGAGGATTCCTTCGGATTCCAGTGGGATTCGCTGAGGATCCGGTAGGATTCCTTAGGATTCCTTCGGGTTCGCCAGGTTCCCTTAGGATTCCCGTCGGATTCGCTAGCATTCCTTCAGGACTCCCTCAGGATTCCCTCTGGATTCCGAGGCGCTCATGCACTTCAGGGATTCCTGAGGCGCGCAAGCGCGAACCCGGACGGGAACGGCGTGCGGTCTGCGCAAGGGTCCTTTAGGATTCCTTAGGATTCCTTGAGCATTCCTTAGGATTCCTTAGGATTCCTTTGGATTCGCCAGGTTCCCTTAGGATTCCCTTCGGATTCGCTTGCATTCCTTCAGGATTCCCTTAGGATCCCCTCAGGATTCTTAAGCGCTTATACACTTCAGGGATTCCTGAGGCGCGCAAGCGCGAACCCGGGCGGGCACGGCGTGGGGCGCGGGACCCGGGCACGGCGTGGGGCGTGGGGCCCGGGCGGGCACGGCGCACGGCGTGGGACCCGGACGGGCACGGCGTACGGCGTGGGACCCGGACGGGCACGGCGTTGGGCCCAGACGGGCACGGCGTTCCCTAGTAGTAGTCGTAGCGGTAGTCGTAGCGGTAGTCGTAGTAGTAGTAGTAGTAGTAGTAGTAGTAGTAGTAGTAGTAGTAGTAGTAGTAGTAGTAGTAGTAGTAGTAGTAGTAGTAGTAGTAGTAGTAGTAGTAGTTAGTAGTAGTAGTAGTAGTAGTAGTAGTAGTAGTAGTAGTAGTAGTAGTAGTAGTCGTAGTCGTAGTCGTAGTCGTAGTCGTAGTCGTAGTCGTAGTCGTAGTCGTAGTCGTAGTCGTAGTCGTAGTCGTAGTCGTAGTCGTAGTCGTAGTCGTAGTCGTAGTCGTAGTCGTAGTCGTAGTCGTAGTCGTAGTCGTAGTAGTAGTAGTAGTAGTCCGTAGTAGTAGTAGTAGTAAGTAGTAGTAGTAGTAGTAGTAGTAGTAGTAGTAGTAGTAGTAGTAGTAGTAGTAGTAGTAGTAGTAGTAGTAGTAGTAGTAGTAGTAGTGGTAGTAGTAGTAGTGGTAGTAGTAGTAGTAGTGGTAGTAGTAGTAGTAGTAGCAGCAGCAGTAGTAGTAGTAGTAGTAGTAGTAGTGGTAGTAGTAGTAGACCACCCGGGTGGTGCTGGGCACTTCCTTGGTGGTGTTGGGAGCTCCTGGGGGCCCTCTTGGGGCCATCTTGGAGGAGATCGATCACAGAAGGGGAGATCAATGTAAGCCCCCCCTTCTTTCGGAGGCTCCAAAGCCTCTTGGGCAGCTCTTGGGCGCTTCTTGGGCCCGCTTGGGGCCGTCCCGAATCCGTCTTGGAGCCACGAAGCCCAAGAAGCCAATCGAAGCAAAAAATCGAGAAGCCAAGGTACACTGATTTCCTTTAGGTTGTTGAAGAAGTTGGGCCTCTTGGGAGGTGCCCTGGGAGGCGGGAGTGGCACTTAGAACCCTCTTGCGGATGTCTTAGAACGTCTTGGAGGCTTGTCGGAGGCTGTCTTGGGCGATGGTGAGATGTCTTGGGCAATTTCGGAGGCCCTCTTGGGCCCTCGTGGAGCATCTCGGGCCATCTTGGGCGCTCTGATGGCTCCGCCCCCCCCTCCCAAGCCCAGGGGAGGGGGTAGGGAGAGGGGTCAAGCTTCCCACCCGCCCGCAAACCGTCTTGCTCACTCCCACCCGCCCTCCCAACACATATGTAACACCCGAGCCTGAGCATGCTCAGTGGTCGTCTTTGAATGGACAGCTTACTGGGAACCAAAGCCGACCCCAGGTGCGGAACGCTTGGGCGAGGTGCGCCACGCGTGCCAGGGGCGCCACGCGCGCCAGGCATCCCCGGGGCCCGAGCGTGCCAGGCACGCCTGGTGCATGATCCAGATTTAGCCGCGAGGTGCATGTTGTATTGTTTTTTGTCAGGGATCGTAGCCCTGCGCACAGCAGGGAATATGCTGACACCCCCGCCGTCCTTTTCAAAAACAATACAAAGTGCTCGCGGGCCTCAAGAACATGACTCCTGACTTTGCCCCAAAGTGAACTTAACATTGTTTTTTGACAGGGATGGTGGGGGGGGCGATTGCTCCGAATGTGGAGGCAGAGTGCGGTATGTCTTGTTTTTGACAGGGATGATGAGGGGCGGGTCGGCATGGTGTCGGCATGGGGTCGGGTTGGCCCCCGATCGCCTGGGGGAGGGGGTGTAGACTAATAAGGAACAGTGATAAACCATTCCCCCGAGCAGGGGGACAACTCGTTAAACCATTCATCCCACAGGGCTGGTGGCACTATATAGATTAAGTTGGGTGGTGTCGGTCCCAGGGATCTCGTGAGACCTTTGGGGGGCCTCTCAGGGCCTCTTGGGCCTCTATTGGGACGTCTTGAGGCCAGATTGGCACTCTGGCCGCAGGAAAAGTCACGCGGGAAGCCCCAGGAGCGCCCGAGTGCGCCTTTCTTGGGGGCCTCTTGGGCCGTCTTGTGGTCTTCGGCCGTCTTGGGCCTTGCTGGGCGCTTGTTTGGCTGTTTGGGGGGGTTATCCGGGGTCCCCCCTTGGGCCGTCTTGACCGGGCGGAAGCTCGAAAAGGAGAGAGCATCCAAATGTTTCAAAAACCGAAAGGGCATGCATGATTGTCGTTTATTTGGGCGTTCTTGCGGACCTCTTGGGCCTTCTTCAGGCCGTGGTGTGGGTCTGTGTGCCCTCTTGGGCCCGTCGTCGGGCCATCTGGCCTCGTATATCTGTGAGAGAGAGTATATGCTTATATACATATGACCGTATATGTATGTATAACTAGTTATTTGTATAACAGATGTGTTCGCTCATACATATGACAGTATTGACCGAACGGTGCAAGGATGTTCTTCGCAGTCGAAGACGACCACGCCCGACAAATAGCTAAACGGTTCTGCAAAGACACATGCAGACTGACAAGTTCAACGAACCTCCCCGATGAAGCTCTTTGTTCTCGTCCTCCTCCTCGGCCTCCCTCTCCTCTCTTTCCCTCTCCTCCCTGTGCGATTTTGGCCAGCACGCTGCCCGCGCATGTCTTCGCCGGTCTCACGTCTCCGCGTGCGCGCTTTTGAAGACAAGTTCAAACGCCCAGCGCTTTTCACGGAGATGCTTGGTGTTCGGTCGTTGGGATGTACGTTGCCTCCGTTGCGGGCAAAGCGTTCGTCTGATTGTTCCATGCCGTTTTCGTGTCCCGTATTGTTCTCAGGCGCCAGCCCGCGGCCGTTTTGGTTTCGTTGTCGCGGCCGACGGTTTGGAACGAAACGGGTTGTGTGTGGGATGGTGCTGGTTTTTTTCATCGTTTTCATCGCAGGAGGTGATCAATATGAGAACCACGTGGAGGGGGAGAGGAGATGGGACGCGTCGGTCGCCCAGGGCGGAACGGCAAGTGCATGTTGCAGATGGTCATGTCTAGCCGCATTGTGGTATCCAGTGTTGTTGGGGCAAGCCATCCCTCCGTGCCAGCGCAGCATCGAAATTTACGCAAGATGGTTCTACAAAGCTCTCCCGTACAGACCGTCTTCGTCATCGTCGTCTGCCTTCACCTCCACCACAACAGATTCCCACGAACGTCGTCGGCGTTTCTCTGCCACTCCCAGTAATTTCCCCCTACTCCGCCTATGCCTCGTCACTCCTCCTCGTCCTCCTTGTCTTACCTCCTGCCACACCCCTGCTGATATCAGCTGATGACACTTCCTTGAGGACGACCAGGAAGAAACGTCGATCCACCGAGAGAGAGCGGTGGAGCGGGCGCGATGATGAAGAGTAGCTGAAGGTTTTGGAGGGTCTTGTCCTAACACAGGAGGATCGTAATGTGTTCGCGACGGTGAACACCCCCCCTTTCCCCCTCTCGTATAAAATTCTCGTTGGCCTCCTTCCTTCGTTTCCCTTCACCTACGCTCCCAGTGCTGATCGGAGGTTGGGGGGTGAGATCGCAGTGAAAGGGAGAGCCTCACACCGGGAAATCGGTTCCGGTTTCGTGTCGAGCGTGCGGGCGAGGCGATGTTGCGTGGGCGGGCTAGAGGAATGTTCCCGCCCTGGCTAGGACGCAACCGGGCTCAGTGTCTCTCCTCCCCCCGGTTGGCTGGCGTTAGCCCGGGGATGTCCCGCCGGTGTCCCATTGTGTCCCGTGGTGTACCGTGGCGCGGTGTCCCGCGGAGGTCCCGTGATGGCCCGTGGAGGTCGATAATGAGAGTGAGAACGACAATGAGATCAAAAGTGAGATCGACGGTGAGATCGACGGTGAGGTCGATGAGTGGTGAGTGAGCGAGTGAGTGAAAACAGTCGCGATGCGAGTCGAAACGACGCCTACGGACGCTTGCGAGCAAGCTCCTCGCCCTTGCTTAGAGCCTTCGGCCATCGATCCGATTCGAATGAACAGCTCGATTCGCATTCGCACGCCTGAGACAGACCTGCCCCACACATCTGATGACACTACTGGCATAATACCCGCACTGTGAGCAAAACCAGAGGCCCATGGACCGACGCAAACGCATAGAATGACTGCTGTGTACCCAGCCCCCCCCTACATGTAATTTAAGCCCCGACGGCAACGCGGCAAAACGGCCATCCACAAAGGCAGGTAAAAAACACGAAGAAGAAATCCATTCGGATTTGGTGGCAAAAGTAGCAGAACTACAGCACACTTTACAACGTTTGCCAGAGTCATCGAGCGAGTGATTGGTTGCAAACTGTCGCCAGGCAGAAGGTGCAGGAGTTGGCGGCACCTCGCAAGCAACCTCCTTTTTCTTCGGCAAGCCACTCTCACGAACCAACAAACTCTCGGCATCCAAGGAATCGATGGTGGCACGAATCATGTGCATCCTGGTATGGTAAACATATTTTTCCAGCAACTGAACGCGGGCCCGCTCTCGCTCGGGAACTCGGTGGCGCTTGGCAGTTGCGCCTGCGACGAGGTCCACAGCAGCGTTGCCGAGGACAAGTTGCCATGGTGCCTTGCCTGCCACCACCTGCTGCGGTGACAGGTGTGAGTTGACGAACAGCACCACAAACTGGGACTCGCGCCCGGCAGCGACTGCGACCCCGATCCACCGCCACAAGTCGGCGTCCTCGCCGACTGGTGACACAAACTTGCGGGCGTACCATCCGTCGGCAACGCCACTGTTGTCGATGACAAAATAAATAAATCCACGTGACATCTGAATCGCGACGAGCAGTGCATACAGCTCACCCCGCGGCACGCTCTGTCGTGTGCCTGGGAGACCCCCCGACACCATTCCTGCAATCGCGTACGGATCGAAGGAGGCAACGCAGACCACCGCCAGGCCAACCCGCCTGAAACGGTTGTCGGCAGATTCGGCGCTGCCGCTCGCGTCGGCGAACAGCCACAGCGGGGCCCGCCCGGTGCCGACGCCGAACGTGATGCAATCCGAGCTGCTCGCCGCGACGCCCGACACGTGCCACTCCTCCTGCTCCAGCGGCGGGGTCATTGTTGTCCACGGGATTGGTAGCAACCCCCGCAACCAGAAGCACTCCTCGCGCTCGTGTCTGCTGATAGCCTGGGGTAAGAGGCTCTGCGAACGTTCGTAGGCCAGCGACCCCCCGTTCTTGGAGCAGCTCCAGATCCTATGAAAGATGGTCTTGTCCTGCTCGCCGCACCTCGGGCACAGGCGCGATAGCCCGAGCGCATTGGCCCCCGCGGCGTCGACTCAGCGAGCCCTTGGCAAGCTGCCCCCAGTGACCACCATGCTGAGCACCTCCGCCATTCGGCGACCCCTCGGCATGCTCTCGAATTGTTGGTAGAGCTTGCGCAGCGACATCATGTCCACGCCATGCTCCACGCCTGCGCCACAGAAATGCTCGCTAGCCTTCCACCACAGTGTGACCGATATGAAGGCCCTCAAATCTCGTACCAAGTCTGTGGGCGCGTCGACATCAACGAACCCCGACCAGACCGCGTCGGGAAATTGCCACTCGATGATCTCGCCAGACTCTGTGAGCGGCATCGCCGAACATGTCGCGGATAAAGGACCCCAACCATTCATTGTCCAGCAACAAGGAAACAATCGCCGACAGTGGCCCTCTGATATGACGTGAACGGTGAATCGGCGCAACATTCTTGAGGTGGGCGACAACCGTTGGCCACGCTGCGCGCACTCCAGCTCCCAACGGCGGCTCCTGCTGCCATATGCGGAACCAAGTGCGTATGCCATCCTCGTGCATGCGCAGCGCTAGGTAATCTGGAGCCTTCAGCCCGATGAGCGTCGTGAGGCACCTCCATCGGGCCGTCGACCCCACTGCTGCGCCCAGCCTGCGCCGGTACGCCGTGAACTGCAGGCCGAACACGCCATGGACCCGGTAGGCGTAGGACCGTGCTGCCTGGGCCCCAAGCCTCTCCAACTTGGATGTGACCCGAGTCCGCCGTCCAGCAATGGTGTACCTCCTGACCTGTGCGTAAGCGGGATCGAGTGTGCGATGGGTAGAGTTGCGATGGTGTCATTGACGTGCCTCATCAGTGGCTTCGGGTGTTCGGTCCGATGGTGTTTCGATTGTGTTCCGATGTTGCCTCAATGGTGCTCCCGTGGTCTCACTAGCGCCGTCATCACGCATATGTTCCGACTCGCGATCGCATCATCAGCATAGTCACCATCACAGCCATAGCAGTTGCCACCAGTTTAACCCCCAAACACACACACACACAACCTCCTTATCACCCAAAGGATGGTCGTGTAGATATAGGTGGTATACATAATGCAAAAAACACCCGTCGTACTCTTGAGGTCGGGAGGTTTGTTGTCGTCTGCATATGCCTCTCGACGGACCCAGTACAAGTATCCACGTCCCCTTCCCTTCCCTTCCTTCTCCCCATCCTCTCCAGCTCTTCCCCCCTCAGCGTCCCTCCGTCCCCCCTTTCCCCCCAGACGGTCTCCTATCCCTCCCTTCTCTTCATCCACCACGCCCACGACCCAGGAGAACACTGGGGTGATTGAGATGATCAACACGCTCATCAAGAGCTTGGACCTCGACATGACGGAGGCGAAGGCCGAGGAGAAGAACGCTCAGGAGGACAACGTTGGCAACGCAAGAAGGAGGAGCAGGAGGAAGGGGAGGAGGGGGAGCAAGGGGAGGAGGGGTGCAGGGGGAAGAGGGGAGTACAGGGGCAGCGGAAGAGGGAGGAGGAAGGGGAGTAGGGGCGATAGGGATTGGGGAGGAGTGGAGCAATGAAATGCCGTGGCCCGTCTTGGACCCAATGCCGTGGCACGGTCAATGCCACCTCCAGCGAGCGCAATCGATTGGCGTTTCTTCGGGCTTGGGCCCTCAACACGAAGCATCGAACTGAGCGCAGACAGCTGGGTCGCGCATGCTGCCGCGCCACGAGCCGCAGCTGCACCTTCTCGGGCACCAGCCCGCTGGTCTGCGCAGGCAGCGAGAAGCTCCGTGCGCGCACGGCATCAGCGCGCGAGCTTGCTGGCCGCTGCGCCACGGTGGCCGCTCGATTGCTAACCTCAAGCAGTGGCGAAGCGTATTGGTTCGCCCATAGGCCCACCAGAGAATGTTACTATAATCTTGATTCGTCTGCACGAAATGTGTTTTAGAGCACTGCTGGTTGCGACTGTCTTGTTCAAATAGCTTGCTATCATGAACTAAGAACATTGGATGTGTGGGTTCGAGCAGTAGTTGATTCTAAGATCGAGCACTATTTGATTATAAGAAGATGTCGTGGCAGGCCTACAGGAATGCTGGGACGGTCGGCCCCTGCTCAAAACCCCGGCCTCTCGATTTCTGGCATGCTCCGCCAGCGATTATTGTACAATCTGGTTCGGACCCCCCTGGCGGGCTCCGCGCGCGGGGGGGGGGGTCTCAAGCGCCGATGCAAGGAATCCGCGAAGACCTCCGACATGTAATGCTCATGCCGTTGGTGTGTCTTCTACTCGGGCGTGGCGCGCACGCGTCCGTCTTCGCCAGCGCCAGAGTCCAGATCGGAAGCACTGCGAGGAGCACTGGTCCAGACAGTGACAGGTCCCAACCATCCTCCTCGTTTTGCAGAGACAGCGCCCCGCGTCTCCTTCCCGCCCGCTGCTCTTCTCTCCTCCTCCTCATCCTCCTCCTCCTCCTCCTCCTCCTCCTCCTCCTCCTCCTCCTCCTCCTCCTCCTCCTCCTCCTCCTCCCCCTCCTCCTCCTCCTCCTCGAGGAGCACTGGTCCAAGTGGAGTCGGGTCAGTGACAGGTCCAGATCGGAAGCACTGCGAGGAGGGCCCTCTGCGGCCAGGGCACCCTCGAGCCCAGATGTCCACGGACGGAGAGCTGGGGGGAGGAAGGGGAGGGGGAGGACGAGGGAGGCCGAGGAGGGGGACGAGGGAGGGCGAGAAGGAGAAGTAAGAGGAGGAAAGAGGGAGGAGGAGGAGGAGGAGGAGGAGGAGGAGGAGGAGGAGGAGGAGGGAGGAGGGAGGAGGAGGAGGAGGAGGAGCAGCAGAGGGGAGGGCAGGTGGAGAAAGGGAGGAGAGCAACGTGGGAGAACACGGATTATCCTGTGCGTGTTCTTTTCTTCTTGTCCCCGTTCTTCCTGGAGTCACGTCCTGCAGTAGGGCCAAGAAGGTTTTGCGGCAGGACCACACGGCCACAGCAGGTCCAGCTCTCCGTGGCCCCGAGTTTGTGGCAGATCCATGGTGCCCTGGCCGTTCCAATCGGCGTTTCCGTACAGCGAAAGGGTACGCACATGCACGCATGACGAGAGAGGATCTGATACGGGTGGATCAATTGCAGCATCCGTGGTGTGTGTGTGTGTGTGAATGTGTGTGTGTTGTTGATCATGCGTCTCCCCCGGCTCCTCCCCGCGCTGCTTTCGGAGCAGTTCGGGAGGATGTCTCAGGCGAGGCGCTAGTTTCAAAACTCCCAAGCACATGCCCTGCCGGCCAGCCTGGCCAGGCGGGATCGGGCGGGGAGGAGAGGAGGAAGAGGCGATGTCTGCAAGGAGGCGGGGGGAGGAAAGGGAGCAGGTTAGGACGGACGGAGCAGAGGGGAGGGAGAAGAGGGACGGAGGGAGATGTGGAGGAGCAGGGGGAGAAGGAGTAGGAGGAGGAAGGAGGGAGGGTAGCAGAAGGCGGTGAAGTATAGAAAATCTTCCGATGGTATGGAAAATGTTCCGAAGTGGAAGATGTGACAGAGGAGGAAGGAACAAGAATAAGAAGAATAATAATAATAATAAAAATCATAATAATAACAATAATAATAAGAGAGGAGGAATGGTGCAGGAGGAGAAGGAGGAGGAAGCGGATGCGAGGGGGCATGAGGCGAAGAGGAAGGAGGAGGAGTAAAGCATAAGCGAGGAGGGATGAGAGTTAGGGGAAAGAGGAGAAGAAAAAAGAAGAGAACTTTCCAAATGCTTCATGGAGTCATCCTCCTCCGTTCTCCATCCTCCGCCTCCTCCTGCTCCTCCTGGAGAGAAGAGGCAGGAGGGGGGAGGAGTACGTGCTCTTCATCAAGGATTCGGCGGGAAAGCGCCAGGCGGACACGAAGGCGGTCGCCGACAAGGCCCCCAGCCCTTTCTCGATCTCTGTCTATTGTTGCTCCGCCAGTTCCTCCTCCTCCTCCTCCTCCTCCTCCCCATTCGTTTCTCCACCCCCCATTCCCCAAATCCGGCCTTCTCTTCACCCTCTTCCGTCTTCCCCGTCTTTGTCTCCCCCATCTGGTTCTCTCTTTCCCACCTTGTCTTCTCTTTCCCTTCCAGTCCACCCCCTCCACATTCCTTCACACTCCCTCTCCTTCCCACCAGTCCCCCATCCTCCCCCGACCCGCCTTTTCACTCCCCTACGCCCTCCCCCCTTCGGAGTCCACCCTCCCCGCCCCTTCTCACTCTCCTACGCCACCCCCTTACCACGTCCACCTCCCTCCCCCTGCCCGCCCACCCCCACCTTCACTGTTCACTCCTACTTGCCCCAACCTGTCCCTCGCCCCCCCCCCCCCCCCCTCCGTCCGGACTTTCAGAGGGTAGGGGAGTGTCAATTGGCGTTCTGGGGGAAGCGTTTCGCGCTGCCCTTCCCGCCTCATCCCCCTCCCCCCCCGGGGCTCGTGTCAGTCAAGCTTAGAGTCATCGTCGTCGTCGCGTCATCGTCGTCGTCGTCGTGATCAGAATATCTGGGGGCTCGTGTAATTAGGTTGAGCCCCTCTGTTCGCAGAGAACTTCGGGGCCGTGCCACAAAAGCATAGAGTAATCATCGTCGTCGTCGTCGTCGTCTAGGCTTCCCTTCGTCCCGAGTGACAGGCGAGGAGGATCGAGAGGCCACCGAGTACGACGTGCGTTGTCGCATGTCTGAACGGCCTTGACATTCCTCATGCAGCCTGGCTTTCGGGTCATAACTCGGCTCCCGGGAAGCCGTTCGGGACGCACCCCCAGATCACCCCCAGCGAGGCGCAGCCGCTGGCGAGCATCCCGAGGTTGGAAAACCGCAAAGAACCGACGACAATGCCCGAAAACCTCGAACTTCGTTCCCCCCTAGTTTTAGGTCGGGCCTGTCCCCCTACAGGGGGGTTTTCCACGAAAAACTCAGAATACCCCCAAGATAGTCCAAAAATAGTCTGGGGACTATGTTTTGTATGTTTGATCAGTTTTGAATATTTTTCATTTTTCGTCGAAAATCCCCCTGTAGGGGCACACGCCCGACTTAACCCTAGGTTGCTCCCCATTCCCTCCTCGAACCTCGAAAGCCTCGAACATCGAGCCCACCCCCCTGCTCACGTTGCCACATCCACTTTCGTTTGTGTTGGAGGCCGAAGTCACATACTTGACGGCCGGCTGCGTACTGCAAGTGTGAGTTGTTTCATAGTTTCGACCGTTTCCTCTAATGCAATCGTTTCAGCCGTGAAGGAAGAAGTCGGATCACGGATAGAAGTTCTTGCTGTGATGATTGGGGTCGCCACGGCCTTACTCCTCTCCTCCCCCCTCCCCACCTTCGGTAGCAAATTATTGGAGCCTTGCTTACCGTCGTACTTATGTGTTTAGATATGTTTAGAGTGCGTGAGCGTCGATTAGCGTTTGGTAGTCAATTGAATGTCGCCGATCAGCGTCGATTAGTGTCTGTCTAGCGTCGACTGGCGTCGACCATCGTCGGTTCGCAAGAGCCAAAATCGCAGATGATTGCTCAGGGATGTCTTTGAGCTGGGTACATGACTTGGCGGGCTGAGGGGAAGGGTGGAGGGCAAACAGCACAGGCAGCAGCGGGACCACGGGCGGCCGACACCGCAGCCATTTACCCCGCTGACCGGAGCCCCGAAAAAGGCATAATTACAACAAGAGTCGATTTAGCGTCGATGATCGTCGACTGTCGTCGATGGCATGGCGGGGGCGTTGGTTCAGGAATGTGCCCAGGAGGCTTCAGACCCTGGGGGCTTCCTCATCTGATGAGGGCGGCGGAGATATCCATGGCCAGGCCTCCAGCGGTGTTCCACACGCTTCCAAACCTTGGATTCCGTACAAAGGGTTCCTGATCCAATGCCCTCACAGTATCGTTGGAAGCGCACACAGGGGGCTGGGGGAAGGAGGAAGGCTCCTTAGAAGCACCCCTGCCTCTTAGAAGGCGCGGGCCTTGTCTGTAGATGTAGGGCCGCGCCTTCTAAGACGCAGCCTCCCTCTAAAGAGTTGTCCATCCTCCCCCATACCCCGTTGGGCGCGCAGCCAACATCGACCTCCTCGTCTCAGCCCCCATCCATCCTCCTACTCCCCCTCCTCCTCCTCCTCGGCCTCCTCCTCGTCCTCCTCGTCCTCCTCGCCCTCGTCCTCGTCCTCGTCCTCCTTCTCCTCGTCCTCCTCCTCGTTCCTCATCGCTCCTTCGATGATCGTCGACTGTTGGCGATGATACGGGAGCCTCCCCTCCCCCTTCCCGCCCCAGGAGGAAAGCAAGGCGAACCTGGAGGCCGACCTCGAGGAGTACAAGGCGGCCCCGGACCCCGGCCCAACCCCGGGGCGGGGCTTCGCTGCAGCCCGCACGCCTCCCTCCTCGAGGAGGATCGGCCACGCGCAGCGCAGAGGGGGGCGGGGGGGAGGGGGGGAGGGTCCCTCGCCATGGCTCGCGTCGTGAGGCGTGAGGACGGGAGGTGTGGTTTTTTGCTCCGTTCGGCTTCCCGGGGCCCTCGCAGGGGCCCTCGGACCGTCCAGAGACGAGTCGGGAGGAAGCAGTGGCCCCCGGGGCAGGGGCCGGGGGCTCCCGGGGAGCGCGTGTTGGAAACATCAGGACGTCGCATGGCTGGGCACAGTCAGAACTCGGAGTAAGAACGCACGGGTGTCTTGAGGGTACCCTGGCGTCTTTGCCTCTGCGGCCTGTCCTTCGCGGTTTTCACTGGCCAGCCCTTCAGAGTGTTGGCAGTCCGCCGCCCAGGAAGTGCCGACTTCGGCGTCCAAGGCCCTTGCGTCCTTACCGCCCGTCCTTATCGTAGGTTTCGACAGTAGGGAGAGGGGAGAAGGCTACTTAAAAGCACCCCAGCTTCTTAGACAGCGCGGGTCTTGAGGAGGAGGAGGAGGAGGACGACGACGACGACGAGGAGGAGAAGGATGAGGAGGAGGCGGGAGAGAAGGAGGAGGAAGAGGAGGAGGAAAAAGAGGATCGAAGAGGAAAAACATTGCGCACACAGAAACGTCGCACGCTCCGCGCGGATTTCTTGGATCTGCGCTGGGCCCCGTTTGCGGCGCCTCTGGCCCCGTCCTTGGCGCGCTCCGCGCGCCATGAAGAGGGGGCCAGAGCGGATCCAAGAAATCCGCACAGACCTCATGTATGTGCACACTCACATATAGTTATATATATATATATATATATATATATGTGCGCATCTATAAACTTTCATCGATCAAGATATGTCTGTGCAGTTGTGGCTCCTCGGGACGACGAAAACGAGAAGGGGGAGCGAGAGACTCTGGAGCATCGGTGCCGTTACGCACTCTTCTGTGCCTTGGCGGGCTTCTCTTCCCGTCCAGTACAAGTCGCCCTTCTACGCACTGGCTGGATATCGTTGGAGAAGGAAAAGGCGCCGGGGCTTCTGAGAAGCCTCCTCCTCCTCCTCCTCCTCCTCCTCCTCCTCCTCCTCCTCCTCCTACATCGCTACGCGATCAGGCAGAGACTCCAGAGACTCCTCCTCCTCCTCCTCCTCCTCCTCCTCCTCCTCCTCCTCCCCCCCTCCTCCTCCTCCTCCTCCTCCTCCTCCTCCTTCGCCCTTCTACGCACTGTTCGAGCGCTGCGTTCCAATCGTTGTTTTTGCTCTCGGATCGTGGCCCTCAAGATTCGGCAGCTCACGCCAGCCAACGCTTGTCCAACGCAGAGACGATCGGGGGGAGAGGAGGCCTCTCAGCCCCCTTCGTCAGGCATGGGCCCGAATGGCTGCCATGCCACTCATGGCGTCTTGGGGGGTGAGGGGGACGCTTGTTGGCGCACTATTCTGAGCGGCCCACGCACGCACACTTGTCATGCGATCGCAAACATGGATCAAGGGGACATGGATTGGCGACGGGTTCCGTTTCCATGGGAAGTCGCGGATTTCCGCCGCCGAACGAGGCGGCACCGGCTGCATTTTGGGGAGGGCCCCTCCCGCGATCCATGGATTTGGCGACCGCCCCCGAACTTGGCACGCCGCGCGGCGCGCGCACGCACACTGCGGGCAGGAGCCTGGGGTGAGGAGGAGATTTGTGTTGGCGCTCTGCCTTGGGCGTGGTCGTGGCGCGGCCGCCTCGCCAGGCTTCCTGGTGAGCTCGCGCGGCCGCCTCGGCGGTCGCAGAGACCAGCGGCTAGCTTCGGGTGGCTTCTGAGTTGCGAGGTTCTAAGATACCAGGTTTGCCTCGCGCGCGCCCCGAGTGGGCGCGAGGTCCTGGTATAGAGAAGAAGTTTCAAGCCGCGAGAAAGAAATAACGAGGAGGGGGAGGCAGTGGGAAAAGAGGAGGAGCAAGCAGGGGAGCAGAAGGAGGAGGAGGGGCCCCCTCCCTCCTCCCCCTCCGCTCATCCCACTGCCTGGTGCCTGCTGGCGGTCTCGAGGGCCAGTTCGTGTTCGTGTTCCCCCTCTTGGGGTGATCTTTGGGGGCCGCTTGGGCCGTATCGGATTCGTCTTCAGACCGAACAGGCGAGTGATACAAAACAAGCCTTAGGTTTGTCGATCATTTTGGCGAGTTGGGCCTGCCCACAGGGCATCCAAGACGACCAAAGAGGCCGCCGAGATCGCCCCAGGCCGGGCGGGGCTAGGACAGGGATAAATCTTTCCAGAGTTTTTCGGTCGCTCTCGGAGCGTTCTGGAGCGCTCTGATGTCCTGATACATCCTCCAGAATCGCGGGATCACAGATCCCCGATTCATTTTGGTCCGATGGTGTCCTTGTCCTGGTTTCGTCTTACCAGGACAGTCCCTTGGGGCAGTCTGAGAGCACGTTTGAGAATGCGATCCGCGGAGACGCTGCCGAGGCCCCTGGAGCCGAGAGCGCGCGAGAGAGCGGCCAACAGCGCCTCGGAGATTCCTTGAAAACGGGGGCCCGGGCTTTGCAAAGAGCATTGCCAATGCCGAAGGGCGCACGGCCGGTGCGGCCGACCTTGTTCGCCAGGGCGCTAGGGCGAGGAGGAGGAGCAGGAGAAGGAGGATGGGAGGGGGGAGGGGGGAAAGCGGGGAGAGGACGAGAGAGAACACGAGGGGGGTGAGTAAAGCGAGCGGGGAAGGTTGTGCGGGGAGAGATGTCTTCTCTTGCTTGACAGAATCGCCGTGGATTTGCCAGATTTGCTGCAGGAAGTTCGAAGGGGGTTGAGGACACTCCACTCAGTGCCTCGCGGCACGCTGGCGGACACGTGTCCACTTGTTCGGGATGGCGCGGGTCCGACAAGCTTCTCCGTCAGCGAGGCGCTGGGAGCAGGGAGGCCGCCCGCGTTGTCAGTGATGCTTCGGTGCCCAGATTGGCAATCGTCAGGAGGGTAAAAAACACAGACACAATTAATCGTCAATTCGAAAAATATGGGAAAATATGGGAAGTGTGGGGGAAGACAAAAACCCAGAAAATATGGGGAAGCATGGGGAATCCTGTTGTTTGAATGTATTTATTTGTGTGTCCCAGGGCCCCTTCAAATCGCACGATGCTGAAAAAGATCAGGGGCTTCCTGACCAAGGCGGCACAGAGTAGCTCCAGGAGCTCGCCCAGCGAGGAGGATCGGCCAGGTCGCGTAGGATTCCACGGGCGCCACAATCGGCCAAGTGATCAGCACGCTCGTTCAGACATTGCCCAGTATGGCGAGACCCGCGCCTTCTGAGAAGCAGCGGCGCCTATATGAAGCCCTCCCCACCTACCCCGTCCTCCTCCTCCACCTCCACCTCCTCCTCCTCCTCCTCCTCCTCCGCCACCTCCTCCTCCTCCTCCTCCTCCGCCTCCTCCTCCTCCCTCTCCACCTCCTCCTCCTCCTCCTCCTCCTCCTCCTCCGCCGCCTCCTCCTCCGCCTCCTCCTCCTCCTCCTCCCTCCTCCTCCTCCTGCTCCTCCTCCTGCTCCTCTCCTCCTCCTCCTCCTCCTCCTCCCCTCCTCCTCCTCCTCCTCCTCCTCCTCCTCCTCCTCCTCCTCCTCCTCCTCCTCCTCCTCCTCCTCCTCCTCCTCCTCCTCCTCCTCCTCCTCCTCCTCCTCCTCCTCCTCCCCCATGCCCCTGGGCGGAGAGCCCAGGCGGCGATGGTCTCCGCATACAAGGAGCTGGAGGCCACGGCGCAGTACATCAGCTCGTTGCACGCCCAGTGCGACTTCCTGCTGAACTTCTTCGAGGCTCCGCCCGCCGCCGGCCGGTCGGCCGCCGCCAGCCGCCCGCGGGAGGGCTCCGGCGTTCTGTCGCCCCATTCGGGGGGCGACGTGGGCGGCCCTCGTCGCCACGCCCCGGCCCTCATCACCGTCGGAAGCCTAAAGGTTGACACCAACACCAATACCGGCGGTGTGCCTCCACCGAGGGACGAGGATCCTGATCTCGGTGGTGGTAATGTTCGGGTTTCCTGGGTAGCCGAAAGAGCACCACCAACACCGAAGTCTGGGATCATCTTCCTCCCGTGGAGACAACCCTTGGTGTTGGTATTGGTGCCCATTTCCAAGCTTCCAACACCGCCCTCGTCTGCTCGCGGGCCCCAGCCCCCCACCCGCCCCCTCTGCTCCGGCTGCCCCTCCCGTCCCCTCGAGACGAGCGGATCGAGGGCCTCGACCCGCTCGCGGCTGCGACCGCCGCAGGCCGCGGTCGGAGAAGAACAAACTGCATGGGGGCCCAGAGCCGATCCAAGAAGTCCGCGAGGACCTCCGAAAGTTGATGTTTCGGTTGTGTTTTCTTTGCGCATGTCTTACCCGAGCGCCGCAGCGATCGCCCAGAGACCTCGCAGACATCACCTAGCCAATTTCGGCACCCCCGCCGCATTCCTGGAGAATTGACTTCTGCGCTGTCGCCGGCCTCGCCTTGCCTTGGGGTTCCTTGCCCAGCCCCGCCCTCCCAGACCCTCTGTTCCACCCCGCTCTCCTCTCCCTCCTCCCTCCCGAGGAAATCGAGCTGAGACAATGGTAGCTGTCCTTGAGGAGGCCCCCTCCCTTATCGCCACAGCTGGACGCAGCTCGCACCGCACTCGCAATTGTTTCTGGTGTGCGCCTAAAGCAACAGGAGGGTCAACCCAGAAGTTGCTCGTCCGCTTGGTCAAGAGAGGGGGCGGAGAACTCGCATCTTAACCGCATCCTGCAAGGCGATCACTGACGACCCTGAAGATAAGTCCGCGGACTCAGCGCACCGAGTCCGTGGCATTGCCGCCTTTTGGGATCATTCAATGTTTGATGAGTTGCCGTTCTCGAACCGCCTCTCAAGAAATATAGATAATGATAGCGCACTCTGGCCGCCCTCAGCGGCGGGCGCACACAGCCGGCGTCGACCGTGTTTCGTTTTCCGCCGCGGACCTGCGGGAGGGGTGTCTGGGCAATGGCATGCCACTCCAGCTCGGTTGCAGACTGCCTGAGAGGAGGCGGACGGTGCTGCAATTTTCAGGAGGGAAAACAAAAACACACAGACACAATTAATCGTCGATCCTTAAAATATAGGAAAATATGGGAAGTGGGAGGGAAGACAAAAACCCAGAAAATTTAGGAAAATATTGGGAATCCAGTTATTTGGGTATATTTATTGTGTGTGTCCCAGGGCCCCTTCAAATTTAACGTACGATTCCTGCCCAACGAACGACTCCCGGGGATCGGGGTCTCGTCGTTGCCTCCCTCTCTTGCCGCGCACGTCGTGCACTATGGCTGGCCAGGCCGGCTCACCGTTTCCTCCTCGGCCCGGTTTCTGGGGAGCCTCGTAAAACACACAGCTCAGGAGGGGAAAGAATCGTTTCCCCAGAAGATATGGGGAAACATGTGAAGTGGGGTAAAGACAAAGACCCAGAAAACATGGGAAAAGATTGGGAATCCTGTCATTTGTGTCTATTTGTTTGTGTGCCCCTGGGCCCCTTCAAAAACACATTGTCATGTTTTCTTCTGGCGTCTGTTCCGCCCACCCTCTGGCAGCAATCTCCAGCGGACATGGTCCAGATCGGTCATGACGTTATGTCAATGGCTTGCGGCACCGCCTGTTGCTTACGGCATACGAGTTTCTTGTTGTGGAGACGAGAGCCCAGGCTTGCTCCTTGGCGTCCGTCCCAGCCGCCTTCTCACGGCGGGCCTTCCCGCATAGTCGCCGCTTTGGGGTGTTCGTGCATTGCCCACCGCCGCAGCCTTCGAGCTGGACAGCACCGTTCTCCTGGGCGGATCGCGGGGGCGAGATCCCTCCGGCTGTATTTATGCACAGCCCTCTTTCGTCCCCTATTTATATGTGCCCTTGTTTGCGTCCTCAGGGTGTCCTCGGGGAATGATATACAGAACGTGATCCTCCCTCACCCCCTTTCCTCCACCCCCTCCTATTCGTTTTCCGATTCCTTCTCCTTTCTCTCCAGCGGACTCGTGTGCCCACTCCGGCAAGGCAGACACGAACAGGACAGAAAAAATGCGTACACGAACACTAATACATACTAGGACCCGCGGGGACTCGTGACCATCGCCCGAGTCCGACGGTCAGTCGGTCTTCGTGGCCCGTCGGTCTTCCATGGGTTCACACACACATATGCACGTGTTATATATATATATATATACACGCATACATATACATATACATTTATATATATATATATAAACACATATATTTGTGATGAATATAGCTGTGTATACATATATATATACATATAGATATGTATATGTATTTATGGATTCCTCTTCCTATATTTTTATGAGCCCGGGCGGGGGGAAACCCCCCACCCACCCACCCCCAAAACCGGATTCCCGGGATTTGGGGCTTTGGAACCCTCCAGACGGGCCTCCAAGCGACACCTCCGGCCTCGCAGGGCGTGGTGCGCTCCCGAAACGACCCCAGAGAGCCCCAATACGGTCCACGACGCGACCCCCAAGAAGCCGTCATACCCCCAATGATCGCCCCGAAACGTCCCAAGAGGCCTCCAAGAGCACTCCCAAGAAGGCCCCAAGAGGCAAAAATAATTGATTTGTGTTGGTTGTTGGTGAATTCTTGACGCTTCGCGTATCCCCACCAGCGGTACCCACCCCCCCTGACCCAACCGACAGGGCAAGTCACCACGAGCAGACCCGGCCCTCCAGCACATACAGCGGGGCTGCGCCGCAGCACCCATGCAGCAGGCCCAGAGACGGCACAGCCGCCCCGCCAGCGTACACCGACAGGGAAAATACCTGGTCGGGAGCATCCAGCTCTGGAGCCCCATGGCGCCCAAGGCCGCGATGGGAAGGGTGGGACCAGCAGGATAGCTCTTGGAGGGGGGCTTCGTGGGAGAACAGGGAGAAAAGGACCGCCCCGAAAAGTGACGAGCAATACGCCGACAAGCGACAGCGAGGATGGGAGCTCGCGCGCTGGTAGACAGGCAGAAGGCCTGGCAGGAGCCCCCCGACTAGGGCGAGGCCGTCTCTACAAAAGCCGCCAAGACGTACGGCGTCATGTCGCCGGGACAACGCGTGAACCCCCTCCGCGGAGGATGTGCCGTGCACGTGTGCCGTGGGACTTCCCTAGGACGTTCCCACCCCAGACGATGTCCTGCGGCTAGGACGCTCACCCTAACCCTTCGCCACACTCTCCAGTTCCGCGGCTATCGGCTGCTGACCCCCCGATTCTACACTCTTGACTGCGGCTATCGGCTGCTAACCCCCTTTCTCGTCGCCACAGGGTGCGATTTCGAAGGAGGAGGAGTTGCTGTGGGCCCCAGGGCCACTGGGCCACCACCAGGCGGCCACTCCTGTCAGCAGACTGCGACAGGTCCTGTTTCACCGATGCAGTGGGCCACTGGGGCGGACTGTTGGTACCTCCTGGGGTTGAGGTACCCCCCACCACCGAGATAATTCGTGCGTTCGCGTGGGCCTTTCGCCCGTTCGGAGGGCTGAAATAATCCCGTCGTCGGTTTGGCCGCAGCGGCGGCCCGTGGTGCTCCGAGAAGGCTCGCTCAAGGCGCTTCGCCCGCTCTCGGCATACTACACTTTCATTTTGCCCGCGACGTATGTGGGCCGGGACACACCGGACGCTGGCCTCAGCCATTCCGGGTGCCCATCCTTTGGAGTCGGCAACATTCAGTGGCGTCCACTTCGTCGCCCGTTGGGACGGCGGCTTCTGACCCCCTTTCACATGGGCGTGTTGACAGTACGGTCGACCGCTTGTCGGCATCGGCGGACACGGACGTCGGTCAAGGCACCGTTCTGGCGCTTGTGTTCGACGTCGGCTACAGTCTCACAGGAGTGCCTTCGGGATGCGCAAGCCGCACACCGCCTTGGTACCAGAGGCCATCGCGGGCGCTCTCCTTTGTGGTCGGCCCTCTCCAGGCATAGGCCCGAACCCCCCTCAGCGGCGTACAGTCGGGCCGACGTTCCTAGTGAGTGAGTGGTTTTGGCACCTTCCGCCTGGCAGTCTGGCCCCACCTGCGGGTCCGACCTTTCCGCCCTCCCCACCCTCGTTGGCATGCGCTCAGCGGCTGGTACTTCCCACTTGCATCCTTTGCTGGCACATGTCCAGCGTTGTTAATTTGCTGCTGGCACATGCTCAGCTGCTTCTGGTTGTCGCGTGTGTCGCCCGGGCTTCTGCCGGCGCTATGCGGTTGCCTCTCGGCCGGCACTTGTGTTGCGCCGTAAATTATCTGCCTTCCCGCGCGCTGTGCCCCAGCCTCGTTCGCATCGCCCTCTTGGGGGCGCGTGCACATTAATGACTTAGCGAGGTTTGGGGTGTCGGTCTCATCGATCCTCATCGTGTCACTCAGCAGTCATCCTGGCTCGAGGGTTTCACCGCACGCAGTCTGCGGCGGGCGTCCTCCTGGCAACTCTCACGTTCATTCTCCGCGACGCGGCTGATCGGACGCGGCGCGGCGAGCCCCCCGTTCCTCCAGCGCCCTGCGACAGAGAGACGAAGGTCGAGGTGAGCTGCCCCGAGTCGTCGGTCGCGCCTGGCGTCGTCGAGGATATCGTGAGGCGTGTGAAGGCCGAGGAGTGCGCGTGTGTGTCGTCGATTGCCAGTCGTGCGAGAGGGACCTCAGGCTCGTGGGCGGTATTGGACTCGTGCTGATCGCGGGCCAGCTTTCCATCTACTGCGCCCTCAGTCGTTGCCCACGCAGGCGACAAGATGGCGCTCGTCGGTCACCCTCACCCACGCCTCGGGGCCACAGGAAGGCCTCTTTCGGTGCAGGAGTTATCCAATAGTCTGGAGCCTGGACGATGCCTGGCCATCAAATACCCAGGGGGGGACCTTTGGCATGAGAGGGTCGCTATGGGCCCTGGGCTTCGCACGGCTGACGGACTAGCTGATAGACGGTGGATGTTGACACCAGATGGGATTTTCACGATGAGGATATCACGATGGAGGGCGAGGAGGGCGAGAGTCTGATGGTGCTCGACCTGATGGCCAGCTGCCCTCCTTCGCTCCGCGGGAAGTTCTACAGGTTCGCTGGCGACGCCTACCCCTCGTCCGACCAGTTCCGTCGGGAGGCCAAGGCCGCGGTCGCACGGATGCGGAGCGCGGGTCAGGAGCCGCCGTCGCCGACGCACTTCGTGGGTGACCAGGGCCAGCTCGTCCCCTTGACAGGGGTCGGCCGCCGCCTCCGCATCGGGGCCGCGCCTGCCGCTGGCGGCGGCGAGCCGCCCGCCGCGGTGGGAGGCACGGACGCCCCTCCCATCGGCGACGGCGTGGCCGAGGGCGCGGGGGGCGCCGTCGCGCCCTATCTGGCAGTGCTCCCTGAGAGGCCCGCGCTTCGCGACGGCTGGGTCTGGCTCGTCGCGGAGAATGCCGAGGGCGCCGACACGCTGGGCATGGAGGTCACCCTTCGAGCGGGCGATGTCGCCGTCACCCCCACCGACGCCCTCGTTCGTCGACACGGCGGCTTCCTGCGAGCTCAGGCCGCCGCCAGCTCCGATTGCCTGGAGTTCGTGCGCGGGCTTAGGGCCCGCTACGCTTGCCTGGACACACCCGCGGGCGCGGCGGCCCTCCGAGGCCAAGGCCCCCCCGCCTCTGGGCCAGACGCCCATGACGACGACGTCCGCACGCTGTGGGTCGACTATGATGAGGTCGGCGAGAGGTTCAAGGCGTGGAAGAAGGCCGCCCAGGAGAGCAGGGAGGAGCCCATCAAGGCCATCGAGGTCCAGGGTCCTCCTGGCGCCCTCCACCTCGCTCGCCACGTCGAGCGCTACGGCGGTGACCCGAGGCGGTGGTGGCAGGAGTTTGCGCGGAGCAACAATATCGGGAAGAACGACAGGGTCTTCCACGAGATGACCACGCTCACGGAGAGTTTCAAGTTGTTCGGCGAGTACGAGCAGCTCAACCTCGGCGCGTCGGCGGGCATCGAGAAGCTGGTGCGCCGCAGACTCGGGGTGATCGACGCATGCTCCTCGGGCGGCGGCGCGCCGTCCTGGCGCATGGCGGCAGTCTACGAGGGCGAGGCCAGCCACGGTGACGCCATCGCCCCCGCCCTTCGCAAGTGGGGCGTGAACAAGCTGAAGGACCAGAACGAGATGGAGACCTTCCGCGCCCGTCAACCCCGCCTCTCCGAGGGCGAGGACGGGGCGGGAGGTCACGGGGCCACCGACGGCGGCCGCGGCCGCGGCGGCGGCGGTGGTCGGGGCGGGCGGGGCGGCAAGACAGGCCCCGCATCCCCGAGCAATGACTGAGCAGGATGACGGACCGTGGACAGGCCCTCCGCGCCGCGGCCCTCTGAAGGCGGGGGATTTTCGGGCGCCTGGCCGCCCCCTTCTTTTTGAACAGTTCCCGCTGGCCGTTCCTCAGCGAGAACGCGCTCCTGGTGCTGGAGGTCGTCGCGCCGCTCGCTTTCGTGCTCGGGGCCACGTTCGACAGCTGGTGGAAGGGGCGTCTGGTGCACTTAATTAGCTTGCTAAGGCTGACGATCGTCGACCGCCTGGTATTCGAGGTCGCCCAGGCCACGCCGGCGCGTCGGTGGGCGGTCGCGAGGCCCCACCCCGACTTGACGAGAGCCTGGCTTACCTCGAGGCCCTGGCGGAGCTTCAGGTGCGCGACGGAGGTCGTGATTCCCACATGCCGCCAGAAGCGGCCCTTCGGGAGTTGCTCTGCGACAAGGCGTCTGACTACAGGATGGACGCCTCATCGACTACACTCGCGCCGTACCAGCGTGGTCGGGTCTCCCTGCCTGAGAAGGGCACCACCGTGCCGAACGTTTCTGACTTGGTGGGTGACCGTGGCCGATCCTACCTGGCGGGCGCAGGAGAGCGCATGCTGGACCCGACCGTTACTGACTCTAGTGATGATGCTGCTGAGCGATGCTACGTTGACCCCCAGATCGCCAGGAACCCCACGCTCTACGCCCGCTTCATTCGCGACCTCAAGGCTAGGAACATGCTGGTCTTCGGTCGATGGGCTCATGAGCGAACGGGGCTCTTCTTTGTACGCAAGAAGTCTGGGAAGCTTCGCCTCATACTGGACGCGCGGCGGACCAATCGGAGGTTCTCTCCGCCGCCGCACGTCGACCTCTTGACGGCCGAAGGTTTGGGCCGAATCGAGGTGGAGCTCCCCGACGGACACGACTACTCATCCCTCTACTGCGGCACCGCAGACGTTCAGGACGCCTTCCACAGGATGGGCATCCCTCCATGGCTTTCGAGATGGTTTGGCCTGCCTCAGGTTCGAGCAGGAGATGTGAGCATCACGCAGACCCTGGACGGCGACGCGGGCCCCGACGACCTAATCACGCCTATGCATCGATGTCTGCCCATGGGTTTCTCGTGGAGCTTGTTCTTGGCGCAGGATATCGACGAGGAGGTCGCCAGCAAGGTCCTGGACCGCGCCGAGCTCCTTCAGGATCGAGGCCGCCCGCTGGTGCTTACGCTGCGCGGCAAGCTAGCCACTAGCACGAGGCACTACATCTACGTGGACAACATCGGAGCTTTCGGCCCAGATGGAAGGATCGTTGCCTCTAGGCTCGAGGACGTCTGCGCGGCGTTCGAGGCGAGGGGCCTCGCCGTGCATGAGGTGTCTACCTCCGACTCGGGCGCGGAGGCCCTGGGCGTTCTGCTGGACGGTCGACGGCGACATACCAGGCTGACATCAAAGCGGTTTTGGCGAGTGCGGGGCGCCCTGCTCGCTCTCACGGCTCGACGACGCGTCACGGGCCGCCAGGTGGAGGTAGTGATAGGCCACGCCACTTTCTGCGGGCTGGTTCGGCGTGAGACGCTCGCGGTCTTTTCCACCGTGTACCCGTTCATCAGGAGGCACTACGACGAGCCCGTCATGCTCTGGGCCTCCGTGCAGGACGATCTGCGCGTGTTCGCTGGCCTCATGCTTATGCTAGTCTCCAGCTGGGAGTCCGATTGGAACCCGCTCGTGATGGCCACGGACGCCTCGGAGTGGAGGTACGGCATCTGCTCGCGCTGGTTTGACCCCGTGGATGTTGCCGCGGTGGGCCGCTGCAGAGAGCGGGGTCGCTATCTCTCCGAGGACCACGTGGCCGCGAGGGCGGCCGCACTGGGCGGGGATGTTGCCTCGCCCTCGCCCGAGAGCCTCGGCGTTGAGGGATGCTTGGGCCGCGACGACCTACTCCCTGACCCTGGCTTTTCGGAGGTGCCCGCTTTCATGACCGAGCAGGCGGCCTGGACCACCGTCGGCGGGTGGAAGTTCCGCCAGGTTGAGGATATCATGGTACTCGAGGCGCGTGCCCTCCTCCGTGGATTGGAGCGAGTGAGCCGCACGCGCTTCGGCCGACAAGTTCTTTTTGCTGACAACCTCGGCCTGGTGCTCTCTGTCGGCAGGTGGCGTTGCCGTAACTTTAAGATTCTGGCTATCCTGAGGAGGATGGCCGCCTGGTGCCTTTGCCGCAACATACATTTGTCCGTTCGGTGGATCCCGTCGGAAAAGAACCCCGCTGACGGCCCTTCTCGTCTCTTCCAGCCTTCCGTTCGGCTTGCTGTTTGTAAGGAGGACGATGGTACCCGACCCCCTCGCTTAATGCACGCCCCCCGTGGTTTAAATAAGACCCTTGGAAGTGCGGAGGAACCTAGGGACCAGCCCAAGCCCGAAGAAATGTTTACGTCTCGGCGCTTGTACAGCCCCTGTCCGTTAGGTGATGGCCTCCGTTCTGATCATGTCCCCCAATTGGGAAACAGGAAACCGAGACCAGCTGCGCCTCGCCGAGCCTCCGTAGACAATTTGGCTCAAGCCATTTCATATGCTTCCGAACCCCTCTATGTTGCAGTCCCGCACTCGTACTCTCCGAGCTACCCACGCCGTGGCGCACCAGGCGGACCGTGCCACTCGCAAGCGCCACGTGAGCAGCAGCGCGGCCCCATCCGCATCACGGCCTCGCACTTCCCGCACCCCTACGTCGACGTACCAGCGTGGCTTGGAGGCGCTGAAGGACCGTGCGAGTCTGACGGACCTCTCAGACAGCGAGGTGGTCGCGCTGCTGGAGGAGCTTCGGAACATAGCCGGCTCCGACCCGAGGTTTGCGAACGTCTCGAGCTCGGAGTCAGAGACAGAGACTCCCGTCAAGCCGCCCGCCAAGCGTCGTCGGACTGTCCCTCGGACGCAGCGGAACGCCTTGGCGAAGTTGCTGGAGTCGCCCGCCCTCCCCGAGTTGTTGCACCTGACGATTGGGGAGCACGCGGCAGTGAGGCCGCGCACCGAATCTCAGCACGCCCAAGAGATTCATCAGTTCAGCCGCTTCGCGGGCGTAGCCAGAGTGATCGACGTCCCGTTGGACGACCTCGACGATCTGTTGGCGACGTTCATGGACCGCCAGATCCGCCGGGGCGTCTCCGCCGCCAGGGGCATGAAGCTGCTGGCGGGTGTCGTGCACGCCCAGCCGAAGGCGGGCAAGGGCGGGCCTTGCACCTTGCTTCGGAGCTGGCGGGCCCTGAAAGGCTGGCAGAATCTCTGTCCGCCGACCTCAAGGCTTCCCGAGGCCTGGCCGATCTGGTGCGCAGTGATCAACGGCCTTTGCGCGCTTCGGCGCTTCGACATGGGCCTGTTCCTGCGCCTGATGTGGAGCACCTACGCCCGCCCGAGTCAGCTGATGGCCTTGCGGCCCGAGTACCTCTTCTCCCCCAGCCGCGTGGCAGCCTACTGGACCGTCCAGCTGAACCCAGAGTGCGAGGGTGTCCCATCCAAGGCCAAGGAGTTCGACGTGACGATCGAGCTGGATCACGGCTGGTGGGAGAGCCTCGCGCCGCTGCTGGAGGCCTTACAGGCGCGGTCCAAGGGAGAGAGCGTCTGGGACTTCACCTACCCCCAGCTTGCCGCGACGGTGCAGAAGGTGTCTCGGGACCCGTGCTTCAACCTCGTGGTCTACCAAGCCCGCCACAGCGGGGCCAGCTCGGACATGTCCTCGCGCAAACGTTCCTTGGCCGAGGTCAAGAAGCGCGGGGGCTGGAAGTCCGACAAGTCAGTGGTTCGCTACGAGAAAGGCGCTCGGGACAGCTCGACTTGGATGGTTCACCCGGCCTGGCTCCGCACCCACGCCGTGCACTGCGAGGAGAAATTCGTGGAGATCTTGGTGCACGGCCTGGCGCTGCCAAAGCCCGTTTCTCACTCGCCGTGAACGAGAGGAGGCTCTTCGTGTTAGTCATCGGTAGTCTCTTCCTGCAACCGAACGAAGTGGTTAAAGCAGGTTTTTAGTTCGGTGCATACCAGATCAGATGTTGGATGACGTCGTGTCTTTTCGACGGAGGTGCGACCTCAGTGCTGGCAAAATGGGGCCATCGTTGTTTCTCTCACCTCTGAGCTGCTGGCGACAGGTCTGGTTCGGCTCATCTCAGAGGCAGATAGATGGGAAGTTCCTTCGGCGGTTAATTGCTTCTCCTCAGTGAGTGATGCGGTTTCCCGTCGCTTCCCTGCTCTTCACCTCGTTCGCCTCGTTTCAATGTGTCGGTACAGGGGTTGTGCTCGCTTCAGTGTTTCTAATTTTGTCACGCATGTGATGTCTGACGACACCACCCGCCTTGGCCTGAAGTGCCCAGGCGCTCGGGCCCGAGATGGCCACAAGAAACACGTTGCCGTGCCTCGCGCCTCTGAGCTGGTCCCCAAGCGTTTCCAGTTTGCCGTGTGTGTCACTGTTTTGTCGGCCCTGCGGGCCCGTTACCTTACGGTGTGAGAACAGCTTCTGGTTTGGGAACCTGAATCGGGTGTGACTTTGATGAGGCGGGGCGAAGCCCTCGCCTCCCTTCGTCTCGGATCCGAGTCGCTTTGACCAGTGAGTATAGTAGAGAGAATCGCTCCCCGCTAAGAAACAAGGGTAAGTCATGGGGGTGCGTGCACATTAAGGACTTAGCGAGGTTTGGGGTGTCGGTCTCATCGATCCTCATCGTGTCACTCAGCAGTCATCCTGTCTCCCCTCCCTTCTTGAGCCACTTTGGGCCCACCCCTCCCTTTCTTCCCAGGGTGTGACTTTGATGAGGCGGGGCGAAGCCCTCGCCTCCCTTTGTCTCGGATCCGAGTCGCTTTGACCAGCGAGTAGAGTAGAGAGAATCGTTCCCCGCTAAGAAACAAGGGTGAGTCAGGAATTTTCCTCGCGGGCCGCGAAAAAAACAAACAAAAACAACAACAACAACAACAACAACAACAACAACAACAACAACAACAACGACAACACCAACAACAACAGCAACAACAACAACAACAACAAAACATGGATTGCCAGTTTGCTTGGGGCCTCTTGGAGGCTATATTGAGCCATGCTCGGCTAGAGGCTGTCGGAGGCTATCTGGAGCCATGCTCGGCTATCTTGGGCCATCGTGAGGCTGCCTTGAGGCCTCTTCGAGGTCTGTCGGAGGCTATAGTGAGCCATGGTTTGCTATCCTGGGCCATTGTGAAGGCCATCTTGGGCTATCTAGGGCCCTCTTGGAGCAATCTTGGGCCAAAAAGGGCAGTGTGGAGGGTCTTTGGGAGAGGCTGGGAGGCCTCTTGAGGCCATCTTGGGCCCAATGGCTCAAAAAGAGGAGGCCCCTCAATTAGGATCCCCCCCATCGGAGGCTCTCAAACGGCGTCTTGGGCCCGTTTTGGAGCGCCTTTGGGCGCCTCTTGAGAGACGTTTGGGCCGTTGTCGGCCTTCTTGGGTCCTTCTTGGGGTCCTTCTGGGCCAGCATGGTGCCATCTTGAGGTTTCCAAAGCCCATCGGAAGCGAAAAGGCGAGAATGCCAAAAACATTGATTTGCCCTAGGCGTTTGAAGGGTTTGGGCATCTTGGAGAGCGCCGTGGAGGGCTCGAAGGGCACTTGGATCCGTCTTGGGGCTGTCTTGGGGCCTCTTGGAGGTATGTCGGAGGCTATGTTGACCCATCTTGGAGGCCATCTTGCGACTTTGAACGCCTCTTGGAGCAATCGTGGGACATCTTGGACGCTCTAACGCCTCGCGGCGCGCCCCGTCCAGGCCCAGGGGAGGGGGTAGGGGGAGGGGTTCCAGTGGAAGAGAAAAGAAAAAAACGCGCTATACCACCTAAGCCCAGAGGTTTGGTGGGATTTGGGGGTGTTCCTCGTTCCGGCTTCCCGACGTCCGAAGCCGCTTGGGAGGCTCCAAAAACGCCCCACAACCATCCGAAAGGGCTTCCAGGCAGTCCAAGAGAGCCCCAAAACGGCACAACAGGGGTCCAAGATGGCCCTCAGAGAGCCCCATGGCGGCCCAAGATGGCCCCAAGACACCCTCCGAAGCATTCCAAATCGTGACCTGGTCGTTCAGGGAGACCGCGGTTGGAGGCAGGGTGGCCCGAGGAAACCCCCAGAGGCCCCCAGAACACGCCCAGGAGGCATCCAGAAGGCCTTTAGGAAGCCCGAAACAACTTTTGTGAGGCCCCTGGAGGCTCTCCAAGAAGGAGCCTCGGCAAAAAAGAGCTGAGGAGGATGGGGAGAATGCGCAGGGTATGGCGAAAATCAGGATTATTCACTGCGTGGAGCTCCCCATATGTGCATCTACTCGCATGGACCTGTCCGCCGTGAATGTCTAGGCGCAAGAGCTTTCGAATATTAACGGGCTTCAGTTGTGACGGTCTGGACATCAATCTAATTGCGAATGAATTGGAGTGTGAATGAGCCTCAGTAGTACGAGCGCGTCTCTGTGCATGAGCCTGGGGCCTCCTGGGGCCTCCTGAAACCAACTGGGGCTTCCTGGGGTCTCCAGGAGCCGCTTGGGACCTCCTGGGACCTCCTAGCAAGGTTTCGTGCCCCAGGGGAGGCGCAATCTATAGCAACAGACGTACATAAAACATTGCGGATTAGAGCCACAGGAGAAGGGCAATCTATAGGAACACGCGTAAAACACCAAGGATTCGTGCCCCAGGAGAGGCCCAATACATAGGAACATGAGTAAAACATTTAGGATTGTGTACACAGGAGAAGGACCATCTATAGAAACATACGTAGAACATCAAAGAATCGTGCTCCAGGTGAGGCCCAATCGATAGGAGCATACGTAAAACACATGGGATTGGAGCCACTCCTGTTGCCTTCTGAGGCCTCCTGCTCCTGGGGCCTCTCGGGGCCTCCTGTTGCCTTCCGAGGCCTCCTGGCGCTTCCTGTTGTCTCCTGGGGTCTCCTGTGGTTTCCTGAGGCCTTCTGGAGCTTCCTGGGGCCTCCTGGAGCCTCTTGGGACATCCTGTGGCCTCTTGAGTCTTTCTGTGGCCTCCTGATGCCTCCTGGGACCTCATGTGGTCTCCTGGGGCCTCCTGGAGCCTGTTGGAGCCTCCTGTGGCATCCTGAGAAGAATCTGCGCCCACGAGCCTGGCCACCAAAACAAGCAAACCGATCGAGACATCCTCAAAATCTGGCCCACCTGGGGGGTGAAAATGAGCGCCTCGCTCGAGACATCCTCCAAATCTGCTCCGAAAGCGAAGGATGTTGGGCCCAGAAACAAGCAAACCGCCTGAGACATCCCCACAAAATGGCCGCGAACGAGCCCGTGCAACCACCCCTGGCGGCTCCCCTTAGGGGTGCTGAAATGAGCGCCTCGCTCGAGACATCCTCCAAATCTGCTACGAAAGCGAAGGATGTTGGGCCCAGAAACAGGCAAACCGCCTGAGACATCCCCGCAAAATGGCCGCGAACGAGCCCGTGCAACCACCCCTGGCGGCTCCCCTTAGGGGTGCTGAAACCAGCGCCCCGCCTGAGACATCCTCACAATCTGCTCTCCAAGCGAAGGATGTTGGGCCCAGAAACAGGCAAACCGCCTGAGACATCCCCACAAAATGGCCGCGAACGAGCCCGTGCAACCACCCCTGGCGGCTCCCCTTAGGGGTGCTGAGTATGAGTAAGTCTGTGTATGAGTAGTCTGCGTATGTGTACGTCTGGGTATGACTAATACTGTGTATGAGTAAGTCTGTGTATGAGTAAGTCTGTATATGAGTATGTCTGAGTGTGAGTAAGTCTGAGTATGAGTAGGTCTGAGTATGAGTAAGTTTGAGTATGAGTAAGTCTGTGTATGAGCAAGTCTGAGTATGTTCGACAGGAGGGGAGGAGAAAAGAGGAGGAGGAAGGAGGAGGAGTAGGAGGCGTCCAAGTAATAACAAGAACCCCATCTTAGGATATGGGGAACAAGAACCCCACCCATGGCGGCTCCCCATTAAGGGTGCTGACATGAGCGCCTCGCTCGAGACATCCTCCAAATCTGCTCCGAAAGCGAAGGATGTTGGGCACAGAAACAGGCAAACCGCCTGAGACATCCCCACAAAATGGCCGCGAACGAGCCCGTGCAACCACCCCTGGCGGCTCCCCTTAGGGGTGCTGAAATGAGCGCCTCGCTCGAGACATCCTCCAAATCTGCTCCGAAAGCGAAGGATGTTGGGCACAGAAACAGGCAAACCGCCTGAGACATCCCCACAAAATGGCCGCGAACGAGCCCGTGCAACCACCCCTGGCGGCTCCCCTTAGGGGTGCTGAAACCAGCGCCCCGCTGAGACATCCTCACAATCTGCTCTCCAAGCGAAGGATGTTGGGCCCAGAAACAGGCAAACCGCCTGAGACATCCCCACAAAATGGCCGCGAACGAGCCCGTGCAACCACCCCTGGCGGCTCCCCTTAGGGGTGCTGAAATGAGCGCCTCGCTCGAGACATCCTCCAAATCTGCTCCGAAAGCGAAGGATGTTGGGCACAGAAACAGGCAAACCGCCTGAGACATCCCCACAAAATGGCCGCGAACGAGCCCGTGCAACCACCCCTGGCGGCTCCCCTTAGGGGTGCTGAAATGAGCGCCTCGCTCGAGACATCCTCCAAATCTGCTCCGAAAGCGAAGGATGTTGGGCACAGAAACAGGCAAACCGCCTGAGACATCCCCACAAAATGGCCGCGAACGAGCCCGTGCAACCACCCCTGGCGGCTCCCCTTAGGGGTGCTGAAATGAGCGCCTCGCTCGAGACATCCTCCAAATCTGCTCCGAAAGCGAAGGATGTTGGGCACAGAAACAGGCAAACCGCCTGAGACATCCCCACAAAATGGCCGCGAACGAGCCCGTGCAACCACCCCTGGCGGCTCCCCTTAGGGGTGCTGAGTATGAGTAAGTCTGTGTATGAGTAAGTCTGTGTATGTGTACGTCTGGGTATGACTAATACTGTGTATGAGTAAGTCTGTGTATGAGTAAGTCTGTATATGAGTATGTCTGAGTGTGAGTAAGTCTGAGTATGAGTAGGTCTGAGTATGAGTAAGTCTGAGTATGAGTAAGTCTGTGTATGAGCAAGTCTGAGTATGTTCGACAGGAGGGGAGGAGAAAAGAGGAGGAGGAAGGAGGAGGAGTAGGAGGCGTCCAAGTAATAACAAGAACCCCATCTTAGGATATGGGGAACAAGAACCCCACCCCTGGCGGCTCCCCATTAAGGGTGCTGAAATGAGCGCCTCGCTCGAGACATCCTCCAAATCTGCTCCGAAAGCGAAGGATGTTGGGCACAGAAACAGGCAAACCGCCTGAGACATCCCCACAAAATGGCCGCGAACGAGCCCGTGCAGCCACCCCTGGCGGCTCCCCTTAGGGGTGCTGAAATGAGCGCCTCGCTCGAGACATCCTCCAAATCTGCTCCGAAAGCGAAGGATGTTGGGCACAGAAACAAGCAAACCGCCTGAGACATCCCCACAAAATGGCCGCGAACGAGCCCGTGCAACCACCCCTGGCGGCTCCCCTTAGGGGTGCTGAAATGAGCGCCTCGCTCGAGACATCCTCCAAATCTGCTCCGAAAGCGAAGGATGTTGGGCACAGAAACAGGCAAACCGCCTGAGACATCCCCACAAAATGGCCGCGAACGAGCCCGTGCAACCACCCCTGGCGGCTCCCCTTAGGGGTGCTGAAATGAGCGCCTCGCTCGAGACATCCTCCAAATCTGCTCCGAAAGCGAAGGATGTTGGGCACAGAAACAGGCAAACCGCCTGAGACATCCCCACAAAATGGCCGCGAACGAGCCCGTGCAACCACCCCTGGCGGCTCCCCTTAGGGGTGCTGAAATGAGCGCCTCGCTCGAGACATCCTCCAAATCTGCTCCGAAAGCGAAGGATGTTGGGCACAGAAACAGGCAAACCGCCTGAGACATCCCCACAAAATGGCCGCGAACGAGCCCGTGCAACCACCCCTGGCGGCTCCCCTTAGGGGTGCTGAGTATGAGTAAGTCTGTGTATGAGTAAGTCTGTGTATGAGTAAGTCTGGGTATGAGTAGGTCTGTGTATGAGAAAGTCTGTGTATGTGTACGTCTGGGTATGAGTAAGTCTGAGTATGACTAATACTGTGTATGAGTAAGTCTGGGTATGAGTGAGTCTGTGTATGAGTACGGCTGGGTGTGAGTAAGTCTGTGTATGAGTAAGTCTGTGTATGAGTATGTCTGAGTGTGAGTAAGTCTGAGTATGAGTAGGTCTGAGTATGAGTAAGTCTGAGTATGAGTAAGTCTGTGTATGAGCAAGTCTGAGTATGAGTAAGCCCGACAGGAGGGGAGGAGAAAAGAGGAGGAGGAAGGAGGAGGAGTAGGAGGCTTCCAAGTAATAACAAGAACCCCATCTTAGGATATGGGGAAAAAAGAAGCATGGAGGAAGGATAACGAATGATATCATTATAGCGGCGATGCCGGAAAAGACAACAAGGAGTTATCGCTAAATTATCGGCTTGACCTTCCTGCCATTCCGCCTGCACACCAAACTTCAAGGACCAAGGTGCATGGCGCGAAGCGCCACTGCAGTCACACATACTTTTGTATATATATATATATATATATATATATATATATATAACATATATATATATATATATACACGTGTGTGTGTGTCCATATGTATGTATGGATTTCTCTTCCCATATTTTTATAAGCCCTGGCGGGGGGAGCCCCCCCCCAAAAAAAAACGGATTCCAGGGATCTGGGGTTTTGGGACCCTCCGGACGGGCTTCCAAGCGGCACCCCGGGCCTCGCAGGGCGTGGCGCGCTCCCGAAACGACCCTAGAGAGCCCCAATACGGTCCACGACGACCCCCAAGAAGCCGTCATACCCCCAAAGATCGTCCCGAAACGTCCCAAGAGGCCTCCAAGAGCACTCCCAAGAAGGCCCCAAGAGGCAGAAATCGTTTATTGTTGTTGTTGCTTGGTGAATATTGGGGTTCTCCTCTTTTCGGCTTTCCGACGCTCCAAGACGGCGGTCTTCTGGGCGTCCGAAACCGCCTGGGAGGCTCCAAAAACGCCCCGCAACCATCCGAAAGGGCTTCCAGGCAGTCCAAGAGAGCCCCAAAACGGCACAACACGGGGTCCAAGATGGCCCTCAGAGAGCCCAATGGCGGCCCAAGGTGGCCCAAAGACACCCTCCGAAGAATTCCAAATCGTGAGTCGGTCGTTCAGGGAGACGGCGGTTGGAGGCAGGGTGGCCCGAGGAAGCCACCAGAGGCCCCCAGAACACGCACAGGAGCCCTCCAGAAGGCCTTAAGAAAGCCCGAAACATCTTTTGAGAGGCCCCTAGAGGCTCTCCAAAGAGGAGCCTCCGCAAAAAGAGCTGAGGAGGATGGGGAGAATGCGCAGGGCATCGCGAAGATAAGGAAAAGGAAGCATGGAGGAAGGATAACGAATAACATTATTTCAGCGGCGATGCCGGAAAAGGCAACAAGGAATTATCGCTAAATTGTCGGTTTGACTTTCCTGCTAGTCCGCCTGCATACCAAACTTCAAGGACCAAGGTGCATGGCGCGAAGCGCCACTGCAGACTTGCGTACATTCCTCTTCCTATATTTTTATAAGCCCGGGCGGGGGGAAAACCCGTCACCCCCCCTCCAAAACCGGACCCCCGGGATCTGGGGTTTTGGGACCTTCCGCACGGGCCTCGAAGCGGCCACTGGGCCTCGCAAGGCGTATTGCCAAGCCTTCCCAGCACATGTAGGGCGATCAGGGAGGTCATCGGAGACGTCCCAGAGACCCCCAAGACAGCGCAAGAGCGCTCCAAGAGTGACCGACGTGACCTCAAGATGGCCCAAGAGGCCTTCAGGACGGCCCCAAAGAGGCCTCCAAGAGCACTCCCAAGAAGGCCCCCCGAGGCAAAAATCAGTTTTTTTGTTTTTGGTGAATATTGGGGTTCTCCTCTTTTCGGCTTCCCGACGCTCCAAGACGGCGGTCTTCTGGGCGTCCGAAACCGCCTGGGAGGCTCCAAAAACGCCCCGCAACCATCCGAAAGGGCTTCCAGGCAGTCCAAGAGAGCCCCAAAACGGCACAACACGGGGTCCAAGATGGCCCTCAGAGAGCCCAATGGCGGCCCAAGGTGGCCCAAAGACACCCTCCGGAGAATTCCAAATCGTGATTCGGTCGTTCAGGGAGACGGCGGTTGGAGGCAGGGTGGCCCGAGGAAGCCACCAGAGGCCCCCAGAACACGCCCAGGAGCCCTCCAGAAGGCCTTAAGAAAGCCCGAAACAACTTTTGTGAGGCCCCTAGAGGCTCTCCAAAGAGGAGCCTCCGCAAAAAGAGCTGAGGAGGATGGGGAGAATGCGCAGGGCATCGCGAAGATAAGGAAAAAGAAACATGGAGGAAGGATAACGAATAACATCATTATAGCGGCGATGTCGGAAAAGGCAACAAGGAAGTATCGCTAAATTGTCGGCTTGACCTTCCTGCCATTCCGCCTGCATACCAAACTTCAAGGACCAAGGTGCATGGCGCGAAGCGCCACTGCAGTCTTGTTTACAAGTGGCACGTGTGTGCCCAGGCTCATGCAAAAAAAAACTGAAAGGCCGTTTGAAGCAGGACGACACCATGATTGCAGGATCGGAGATGGAGAAGGGGAAGCTGGCGCGGCGCCGCCAGGGCGTGCCTAAGAGAAGGGGAAGAGGCAGGAGGTGAACGCAGAAGAATCTAAGATCGAGGTCGCACTCGAGCGCAAGTGGGGTTGCCACACGTTGCGATGTGTGTATCAGGGCCCCCCAGGAAACCTCAGGAGGCCCGACTTGGATGCCGGAAAAGGCTCCAGGAGGCCCCGGGATTGTGAGTGTTGTGTGTGATGTGTGTGTTCTGTGTTGTGCATTTTTTCTGTGCGTTGTAGGTGTTGTGTGTGTGTTATGTTTGTCTAGCGTGTGATGTGTTGGGTGTGATTTGTGTCTCTCTGTGTGTGCATGTAGTTCTGAGGACCCAGGAGGCGCCAGGAGGCCCCAGAAGACCCCAGGATGCTCCAGGAGGCCCCAAGAGGCTCCAGGAGGCCGCAGGAGGCCCCAGGAGGTTCCAGGAGACCCCCAGGAGGCTCCGAGGCGGGGTCTGGGGTACCAGAAGGTACAGAAAGCCCCAGGAGGCCCCAGGAGGTTCCAGGAGGCTCCCAAAAGGCTCCGAGGCGGGGCTGGGGTACCAGAAGGTACGTCGGGGCTCGTTCTTGGGAGGATGTCTCAGGCGAAATCGCCACTCTCTGAGAATCGGTGTCAAAATCAGTGAAATTACAATGTGTGTTCGAAGGTTTTATGTTAGAATGTTGAAGTTCCCATGTGTTTTTGGACCCTGACGTCACGATCTGCGTGAGGGGTGCCACCGATTTTCAGAATTTCGAGGATGTCCCTAGCGAAAAGGCAAGAAACATCGCGGACGCCGCCTTCAATTCATCGGCTCTGAGCTCTACTCCCTCGGAGAGGTGCGTATGATAATATATGTTTATATATATATATATGTATATGCATACATACGTACATACATATATATATATATATATACACACACGCACCTCTCCGAGGGAGTAGAGCTCAGAGGCGATTAATTGAAGGCCGCGCCGCGTCCGCGATGCTTTGGCCGTTTCGCGAGGGACATCCTCGAAATTTTGAAAATCTGTGGCACCCCTCACACAGATCGTGACGTCAGGGTCCAAAGCACATGGGAATTGCAACATTCTAACATAAAACTTTCAAAAACATAATTAATTTCACTGATTTCGACCCCGATTCTCAAAGAATGACGGTTTCGCCTGAGACATCCTCCGAAAATCAAGCCCCGACGTACCTTCTGGTACCCCACACCCCGCCTCGGAGCCTCCTTGGGCCTGCGGTCTCTTGGTCGGGCCTCCTAGAGCCTCTTGCGGCCTCCATCGCCACTTCGAGCCCAGACGTACTCTCCTTCGGCCTCCTGGAGCCTCTTGCGGCCTCCTGGCCGGGCCTCCTGAGGCCTCCATGGACATCCTCGCAACGTCGATCCCAGACGACCCCTCCTGGCGCCTGCTGGAATGTTTTCCAGCCTCCTGGTCGGGTCTCCTGAGGCTTCCTGGGGGCCCGTGGTACACACATCGCAAGGTGTGGCAACCCCATTTGCGCTCGAGTGCGACCGCGCTATTGCACTTCACTCCCAGCAGCTATCCTCCTCGTCCTCCTCCCTCTCCTCTTCTCGTCCTTCTCTTTCCTTCCACATCTAGTGAAGCAAATCGGCTGGTGGGAATCCATGGGGCAGAAAACCTCGGAGTTGTCCTGCCCCATGGAGGTCCGGCCGTTTCCGCCAACCTCGCAACTCTGAATTCCGAGATGCCCTGAACTAAGGTGGTTCAGCCACTTCCACCTGAGACATCCTCGCAACTCTGGATTCCGAGAAGCCCTGTCCCATGGTGGTCTGACCATTTTCGCCTGCGACGTCCTCGCAACTCTGGGTTCCGAGATGCTCTGAACTGAGGTGTTCAGGCCACTTTCGCCTGAAACGTCCTCGCAACTCTGGGTTCCGAGATGCCCTGAGCTGAGGTGGTCAGGCCATTTTCGCCTGAGACATCCTCGCAACGCTGACCTCGGAGAGGCATTGCCCTCGTCGATCCTCCTGCTCGATCCCCAATCCTTTTGGGGGGCTCTTCCTCGATCTTAGATTATTATGCGTTTACCTCCCGCCTCTTACCCTTCTCTTAGGCACGCCCTGGCGGCGCCGCGCCAGCTTCCCCTTCTCCATCTCAGATCCCGCCGTCATGGTGTCTTCCTGCTCCAAACGGCCTTTCAGTTTTTGTATGAGCCTGGGCACACACCTGCCACTTGTATATATATATATACATATACATTTACATATATATATATATATATATATATATATATATATATATGTATATATACACGAAACAAATAAAATGTCGTGGCCACGCGCGCAGCGGCGCGGTGTGGTACGGGTCGAACGAGAGCGAGACGCGCGCGGGACGGCCCAGATCACGCAAACACACACACACACACACACACACACACACACACACACACACACACACACACGCACCCACACACACACACACACACACACACACGCACGCACGCACGCACGCACGCACGCACGCACGCACGCACGCACTTGTTGGGCGTTGCGGCCACGCGCGCGGCCGGGCCAGCCGACGCGGCGTGGGGACCAGGGATCCACCCACAGGGGATCAATTGGGTGCACACACGCACCGCACCCGGCAACCCGGATGTTCGTTTCGGAACACACACACACACATACACATTCACACGCACACAGACACAACACACACACACACACACACACACACACACACACACACACACACACACACGCGCACACACACACACACACACACACACACACACACACGCGCACACACACACGCACACACACACACACACACACACACGCGCACACACGCGCACACACATATATTTAGATGTATATGTAGCAGAATAAAGACAAATACGTCCTCCCCCCGGGGAGCGTCCCCCGACTCCGTGACATCTGTGGGCAACTCCCAGTACCGCGCCCCCGGCCTCCCAGGGAGGCCCCAAAACGCCCCAGGACGGCCCAAGACGCCCCAAAGGAGCCCCCAGACCGCGAAAGAACGGCCCAAGACGCTCCCAAGTAGCCCAAGACAGACTTCCGACGGCTCTCCAGGCTCCCAGGAGGCTTCAAAGAACCCCATGAGAGCTCCGAGAGGCGCCCTAGGAGCACCCGAAGAGGCCAAAAACCTGTGATTGTCATTGTAGTTTTGACGTTTTTTGCCTTCTCGCGTTTTCGAGCTTCCAACGCTCCAAGACGGCCGAAAAAGGCCCCCAAGACCGCCCAAGAGCCTCCAAGACGGGCCAAGAGGGCCCCAAGACAGCCCCAAGACGGCCCAAGAGCGGCCCGAAGCAGCCCAAGAGATCCCCAAGATGGCCCGAAAAGCCGCCCAACAGGGGGAACGCAAGTCGACAACGGTTTTCCGCTCCAAGAGGCCCACGTGAGGCCCCAAGAGTCCCCCAAAGAGCTTAAAGAGGCCCCCAAGATGCTAGAGCTCGGAAGAGGCCCAAAAGTGGCCCCAGAAAGCCCCCCAAACAGCCCCCCAGCGGCTTCCAAACTGCCTCCCAAGAGTTCCCTGCACGCCTATTCGGCCCCCCCCGGTACCTGCGCACTACATACGAGGAGACCCCACTTGAAAAAAAAGGAAGTCCAGTGATTATCCTTGTGCTCAAGTTCATCCCGAGCTCCATCAAGACTTCGGGGTCACATTGCAAAGATTTTTCTGGAGTGCTGTTGAGCTCTCTGACACTGTCTTGGCACTCTCTTGGGTCGTCTTCGTGTCCTCATGGCTGCCCCTGAATCCACCGTAAAAATCGAGATCCCATGAGTTCGCCTGTCCAGCCGAGCTAGAAGGTCAGCGCGCGCGCCAAGGAAGAGACAAAAGAGGGGATTCCCCAGAGCCTTACGAGCGCTTTGCCCCAAGGCGGCCCCAAGGTTCTCCCAAAGGTTCTCGAGGCGCTCCCGAGATGCCTGCGGAGACTCCCGGGAGGCCCCCAGGAGGCACCAAGAGCTCCCCAAGAGGCCCCGAAAGACCTCCAAGACGCCGCCGAAAAGGCCCCGAGGGCCATCCCAACAGACCATGCCCTTTATCCCGGAGACTTCTGACCACAGCCCAAGCATGGCGATTTTGAGAAAAAGGAGTTCTCAGAAATCTTGTTCTTTTCAAAGCCAGCCAGCCCACTCGCACGCTACTCTTGCACAAAAGGCAACGATTATGGCCCCCGTCACCGGCCAAGAAAGACCCAAGGAAGCCTTCGAGGGTTGGAAATCTTTGCATACCACCAGAAATGTTGTTTCTGTGTTTCCGAATTCTGCCCTTCTGTACACCCCCGAGGCTTGCGCAGGGCCGTCAAGGCTCATTCTCGCACAACAGACCATAATTATGGCCCCCATCACCACCGAAGAAAGATCCCAGGAAGCCTTCGAGGGCCCCAAATCAGCGAACACCTCAAAGAAATGTATGAGCTGTTGGTTTCCGCATTTCCCCTTCTATACACTTCCGAGGCTTGCGCAGGGACTCCGAGAAGGTCGTCAGATGCACTAGACACTTCAATGATTGAGGTCCCATGCGATATACTGTCAAGCCTGGCTAGAACTTGAGCGCGCGCGAAGCGCGCGCGATGGTTCCAGTGTGCGTGTGTAGATATATGTGATAAATGTGTATATGTATATAGACATATATGTATATACATCATGTGTATATATATACATATATACATGTACATATGTATGTACATGTATATATATATATATATGTATGTGTTGGCGGTCGCGGCTTCGCGCGCAGAGACGAGGCAGAACAAGTCGAGCAGAGCAGCACGGAACCAGCGCGCGCGGCTGGGCTCTCAGACGCGGGAGCCTGGTGGATCAATTGCCCATCGGCTAGCCAGGCGCGTCCGAGGACGGGGACGATCAGTGCAACGACGCGACCGACCGACAGCGACATTAAGCAAAGGGAACGAGCACGCTAAGATGTGCGGGACTCGTGAAAAACAACCGACGCAGCACACACACACACACAGACACACACACACGTGTATATATACATATATACACACACACTTGTTTTACATCGCAGCGCGGCAGAGGCAGTCCGCACGCGCGTCCAAGCAACCCACACACACACACACACACACACACACACACACACACACACACACACGTGTTGGCGGTAGCGGCCTCGCGCGCGGCGACAAGGCGAGACAGTAAGAGTACGAAGCGCGGAGCCGCGGCCCGGACCTGAGGAGTCGCTTTGGATCGGTGGCTCAAACATGGGGTCCTGAGGGATGGGGTCCTGAGGACGAGGTGCCTCAAACAATGTGAATATACCCTTGGACCCTTTCCTATCCTTAGGACCCCATCCCTCAGGATCCCATCTTTGAGCCACTGATTGGATCCCGCTGCACCTATTGCCATACAGCACATCTGGGCGTGGATGGCAGTACGGTGACACGCCAGCCAGAACACGAACACACGGCGGCGGTACCCGTGCAGGACGACCGACGCAACATACACACACACACACACACACTCTCGGCCACGCGCAGAAAAGGATAGGGGCAGGGGGGAAGGCGTCTTAGAAGCACGCCGGCTTCTTAGAAAGCGCGTCTGAGAAGCCTCCCTTTTTCCCCTGCCCATTTGCGCGCGCCGCCAACACTTGTTTGAAAGTCAGCTGCGCAGAGGGTCCTCAAGCGCGAACAGTAGTTGGAAGTGCTGATTGCGATCGAGCACAGTCGAAGGCACGTTGCACAGGCGTACACACTGTCAAATGCAGCGATGGGTGGTGTGAAGGAGAAACCGTAAAGCCCGCGAGCGGAGGAGTGCAATACCCCCTGGCGGCCTGCCCCTTCCCTGTCTCGTCGTGGTGCCCGCGGCAAGGGCTGCATCGTCGCTGCGCCGGGCTCGGCTCGAAGACGCTGTGCGGGGTGTGCCGAGGACCTAGGTTTTGCCATCAGTGTCGCCAGCGCCCAGTTCGGCTCGATGACGGTTGAGGAGGAGGAGGAGGAGGAGGAGGAGAAGAAGGGAGGGGGTAGGACAAGCTAGGTGCGCGCGCGTCATATCTGACGTCCTACCCCTCCCTCCCATCCCTTACCATGGCGCTGATTTTCTCTATCCGCGGACTAGTGGGTGGTGGTGCGCGTGCGTGCGTGCGTGCGTGTGTGCGTGGTTGTGGTGGTGCTGCTGGTGCTGGTGCTGGTGCTGGTGCTGGTGCTGGTGCTGGTGCTGGTGCTGGTGCTGGTGCTGGTGCTGCTGGTGCTGGTGCTGGTGCGGTGGTGGTGATGGTGGTGGTGTGTGTGCGTGTGTGCGCGTGTGCTGTGGCATGGCACGGGAAATGAGGCCAGCGCTGCAGCGGGAGCACGAGTCGAAACGGGCGGAAGCGCGGAAATGAGGCCAGCGCTGCAGCGGGAGCACGATTCGGAACGAGCGGAAGCACGGAAATGAGGCCAGCGCTGCAGCGGGAGCACGATTCGGAACGAGCGGAAGCACGGAAATGAGGCCAGCGCTGCAGCGGGAGCACGATTCGGAACGAGCGGGGCCCGAAAATGAGGCCGGCGCCTCGGCGAGAGCAGCATTTTGAAAAAAATGCATGCGAAAGCCCAACTCCCGGGAATCCTGTGTGTAAAAAAGCAGGACGCGGGGGGGGGGTCGGCTACTTTCAGGCCGCCAACGGGGGAAGAGGGAGAGTAATATTCATATTGAGTAATTGTGGAGGAGGAGGAGGAGGAGGAGGAGGAGGAGGAGCAGGAGGGGGGAGGAGGAGGGGGGGGGATGAGAAGGAGAAGAGTAGGAGGACACTGAAGCAGTGGCGAAGCGTCTGGGAGTGCCTAGAGGCCCACCAAGCAGTGTTCTAAGAACCGCTTTTTGTGTGCGGTTTCTGCGCAGTGTCGTCAGAGCCCTTTTGGCTGAGACTTTTTTTAGTGCAGCGGGCAAGTGTTCTGACAAGATGGCTGTTGTTCTTCGAACTTTTTGGGGGTCTGAGAACGCTTCGTGGTAGGCCTACAGGAATACCAGGACGGTCGATCCCTGTGCAAGCCAACGGCCTTCAGAGGAGGGCGAGCTTAGACAACGGTAGTTGGCCTTCGGGGGGGGGGGCCCTCGTCGCCACGGCGGCCACGCGCAGGGGGAGCAGGGGGAAGGTTTCTTGGAAGCACCCCTGTTTCTCAGAAGGCGCGGGCCTCGTCTGCAGATTTGAGGCCGGTGCCTTCTAATCAGGAGCGACACAAGGACGTACACGTACATGAATCCACGCTGGTTTCGAGAGTACGCATTGCGCAAATGTTCGTATCACGCGGCCTGTCTCGCGGATCGAGGGGCCATGTTCATGTACATAGTTGGGCGCGTACGTCTTTTGTGGGCTCCCTATCTAAGAAGCAGCCTCCTATTCAAAGGCCTTCTCCCTTCCTCCTGCCCCCTCGCGCGCGCCGTCGAGGCGGCACGCACGCACGAGGGTCCTCCAGCGGCGAGGCAGCGGCACCCTCGCCAGCACGAGGGCGGTCGAAGGACAGCAGATTGCACAAGCATAAAGTCGAGTCGGGCCTGTCCCTCTGCAGGGGGGATCAAAAGTGGTCAAAAAGATAATCTTGGGACGATTTCCTTACCATTTTTGACTATTTGGGGGTGTTCTTTGGCTACGTTTGATTTTCCGCCCAAAATCCCCCTGTAGGGGGGCATGCCCGACCTAGGCAGAAAGTTTCGGAGATCCGCGCGGGGCATGCCCGAGCTAGGCATAAAGTTTCGGCGCCTCTGGCACCGCACCTGGCGCGCTCCGCGCGACGGGGGCGGGGTGCCCTGGTCCGATCCCCGAGCAATCCGCGCGGAACTCCGAAACGTTACGTTAATGCGGTTTCTTGTTCTTCTTCTAGATGAGGGGGGGGCGGTGGGACGGAAGGCTTCGAGGTTTCGGACGCCTTCCACGGTTCTTGGCGGTTTTCCAGCCTCGGGGCGCTTTCCGCTGGCTGCGCCTCGTCGAGAGCGGTCCAGGGGATGGGGTGTCCAGGTCCGATCCAAGCAGTCCACGCGGACCTCCAGAAGCTCGTGTCTCTGCCATGTGCCGTGCCTCCGGGCGGGACACGCTCAGGGTGGCTGCGTGACGTGCCCACGCGGCGGCGACCCCGCCGCGGGCGTCTTAGGTGGAACGCCGCCAGCGGCCCAGAATCGGCCGATCTGGAACGAGTTGGCGGTCGGAGAGCCGCCGCGCGTTCAAGGCCGAACGATGCAGGCAGCTTCGGAAACTTACGACAGGGCCGTCACGGGCGCAGAGACGCGCCCCGCCGGCCCAGATCACGCGGCGTGGAGATACCGATCCGCCCACGGGGGATCGACAGCATCGCTCGCGAGGGTGCAGCCGCGAAGACACCCAGACACACACACACACACACACACACACACACAGCACGCACAGCACGCACAGCACGCACAGCACGCACGCACGCACGCACGCACGCACGCACACACACACACACACACACACACACACACATAGCACACACACACACACGCACAACACACACAGAGTACACACAGCACGCACACACATCACACACACACACACACACACACACACACACACACACACACACACACACGCTGCACACGCACAACACACACACACACACACTACACACACACACACACATATATATATATATATTACACACACGTACAACAACACACGCAAGCGATAAAGCAGCCGCAGGTGCGCAAGAAGGCCCGCGCGGGGGAGATCGGCGCGCTGCAAGACGCCAAGGCGGTGCTGAGCGGCGCCGACTACTCGTCCTGAGAGACGTTCCCCTTCCGCACCCGCGCCCGCGGGCTGGTTGCGCGCCCTGGGACCATGTTGCTTCTCCTCGCTCTCGTCGCCTTCCTTTCCTCGCCCCACGCGCCCTTGTCCTCATCCTACCTCTCCTCCTCGTCCTCGTCGTCGTCGGCCTCCTCTTCTCCCACTTCACCCGCTTAATGCTCGCGCATCCGGCGCCGCCCAGGGCACGTTCGGCGAGCCAGGGAGTGCATTTTCATTTCGCTTGTTACTCGTCCATATTCCCCTGGTGTATGCTTATGCAGACGGCATGCGAATGACGTTTACTACTCGTCCCGTGCCTGCGTTTCTGGTCAGAGTCTTCGTGGATGCTTCTTGGGGGGTCTTGGGGTGCCTGCTTTACGGGAGGCTCTTGAGGGCAGTTGTGAGGCCCTTCGGGGGCAATGTTGGGCTTCCTGGGGTTTTTGGGGGGCATTTTGGGGGCCCGGGACGCTCCAGAACATGCATCCTCCGTGTTGCCAGGCTTCCCAGATGGGGTAGATGGGGTCGGAGGATCGCGCCGCATCGCCGATGAATTGCCGATGCGGCCCGACGTGAAGCCTGATTTTCTCCACGCCGATGCGTCGCCGATGCATCACCGATGCATTGCCGATGCGGCGCGATCGTCCGTCCCCATCTACTCGGACCCTATCTAGGGGGCCCCTACCGTTCCCCTAGCCGCCCCTGTCCATCGGCCCGCCTACGTCGCCCTCGTCCTTCGGTAACGGCAAGGGCGCTCAGGTGCGGTCTCGGTGCCCGTTCTATGTCCGTTTTCTGTGTTCTGCCAGGTTCCTATTCGGGCCCTTTGCGTTCGCAATCGGTGTTCTGGGGTCTTGTGTCTTGTCGATGGCCCAGGTTCGTGCTGCATCCGAGGCTGGACGCGACTCGAAAACGGCGAGCTTGGAGAGGGGCCAGCTCGTATCGCTGTCTGTTCAGGGTGAACGCGGCGCTTCTTTTGCGAGTGAAGAGTGCGCACGCAGGCACGGAGGAACCTGCAGGCGCCGTAGGGCGAACGTTGTATTGTTTTGCCTCTCGTCAGCCCTTCGGAGGAATCGTCTCGGTGCGAATGCAACGAGTAGAAAAACATTCGGGAATGTGTTTGCTTGCCGCTCGGGGATTATGTTCTCGAGGCTACGAGTGTCGTTGACGGCGGGCTCTGTCGGCGTGTGACCGATGCGTTCACTCGAGGTTGTCCGTAGTGTTCTGTTTCATCGAGTTCGCTTCGCGAGGGGGGTTGTGCATTCACGATTCCTGCTCCTCCCCCTGCTCCTCTTTCTCCTTCTCCTCTTCGCATGAGTATGTGTAGTATTCGTCTTATGAGCTGCCTTAGTAGTGGTATGTGTTGTACCCGTCTTCTTAGTAATATCAGCATCATATCAGTATCATGTGTATTCGAAGTGTCCCTATTTTCTGTACGTGTGAGTATTAGTATCAGTATAACTCGCGTTCGTCGACTTAGCCTTACTCTGCGCAAGTGTCTTAATTGGTGACAGTACTGCTATTATCATCGTTTGTAATCGTATTGCTATGTTTCTGATTAGTACTATTATCAGTATTAACCGTGGTTTTGGTGCTATTAGGACTAGTTGATTATATGTGTATGCTTCTTAGTATTGTCCCGCCGCTTCCTCCTTCCTCCTGCCCCTCCCCCTCCCCCTCCCCTTCTTCCTCCTCCGACTCCTCCCCCGACTCCTCCGACTCCTCCTCCTCCTCCTCCTCCCCGTCCTCCTCCTCCTCCGCCTCCTACTCCACCTCCTCCTTCCTCCTCCTCCTCTTTGTTTGGCACAACGCCAATGCCTCACAGAGACCAACACATCCAGCCCGAGGTTCAAGCAGGAACCGAGGAGCCAAGCTGCTTGCAGTAAAGAGAAAATCGTCAATGTCGGCAGTGACTTGATCTGCATCAGGATGCAAGCCCTTCTTGATCGTGCGCATGTTACACATTGACGTGGTAGTGAGCTGTGTAGAACTTGCAGGACAAACACGCAAAAATATTAGACCGATCAGAACACGGGAAGGCAACGACGTTGTGCCCCAGCCTGAGAAGCATGCCTTGGTCCAACTTGGAATGTCCTGGGCCGTCCCCAGGAGGAGGGGTCCGAGCACGAGAGCCCTTAAGGCACACGCGGCGTTGCCAAAAGGACCCGACTTGCGCCCACGAGTGCCTAACCTCCGTAGTGTGGTTTCGAGCGGCGGGAGCGGAAATGGATTTGGCGGTGCCACGAAACTCGAGACGCGGCCACAGCGGCAGCAATTGAGAACCAGTTATTAGCTCATCAGACTCGACAGGAGTGAGGATGGGGTGCTCGTTCGCCCCCTCAGTTTGCCGCCTGGTCGGAAAAATAATTGTCGATTCTCCTGAAACGCTCGCTGGGTGAAATACCATCCTCATCCGAGCCCCTGTGGGCAAAAACCTTAGTGAGGGTACGCAGGTGTCCGAAATACACAAACAATCACGACGGATCAGCAAGTTAGAAAAATCACGGGGTCGCGAAGCGGAGTCGGAGATAGACGAACAAACCTCCTGTGCTCGCCGCGCGTGCGGCGGGAAACGCACGTAAACCGATGCGTGTCCAAGAACATCACACATGCATTGCGAGGCTTGGTGGAGGCCTCCCGGCGGGGCGTGCAACTTGCATACCCACCAATCGTGGCAAGAATTGGTAATCCGTCAACTGGGAAGGGAGGCCGCCCGCAGCCAGGCCCCGAATGGGTCCATTTGGGCCTGCACGTGCGGTGCAACTGCTGGTGGCGCTAGTGGAAAAAACCCTTAAATAGGAACCTCGACAACCGGGAAAGATAACAATGATCCAGATGTTGCAACCCAAGAGAGTACCTAGAGCTAGCCATCGCCATCCCAAGGTGAACGGCCCGAACCCCGAAAAAATCGCAGCACTGGGGCTGGTACCCGGTGCAGGCATTAGCTGCATAAGCAGATGCTATGCCGCAATCCTCAGGGAGCGCAGTTGCCACAGCATAAGCTGGCCCCAACGATGCCAGTTATCTTGAGCCAAAATGGCTCTTGGGAGGAATTGTGAGCCAGCTTGTTGGGCTATCTACCATCTTGAAGGTCATCTTGGATTCCCTGAGGCCGCTCGAGCCTCCTGAGACCACCTATCGCCCAGAGGGCTGGTGTGGTTACGCAACGACTACGCGTCTTTGTCGGTGCCCCTTTTTTGCTGCACCTTCCCCGAGAAATTGCCAGAACATACCAAACATACAAATTATGATACCTCTTACAACTAAGCGTACGATGTGATTTCAAGCCTCAGCTGTTTCAGCAAATTCTCTACCCGATACATGGTCACCAGCCTGAGCGAATTTCGCACGTGCATCCAAATGACATTACTACTGCTTATTCACAGCGTGCTCTTCCCAAATAGTACCACTACCAATCCGAAACTCTCAAGCTCAACCTTGGAATTATTACTGCAAACTACAAACAACTATTTTAGCATAAAACATGTCATGCGCGTGGGCACAAATTCATGCAATCTCGATCCAAAAAAAACACGCGTTGTCAAACATGGCCGAATTAGATCTCCCGATAGCGGGCGATGGATCCGTAGTTGCCAGATGAGGAAACACCGCTCTGCAACAAAATAAGTCTAGTTATACCTTGCAGGATGCATTAGAAAGCGGCGCGCGCGGTTCAAAAACGTTAGTTTCTCTTCTTTTTGCTTCACTTCATTTTTCCCTTCATTTTTCCGATTCATCTCGCACTGTTTCCCTTTCAGGCCTCTCGTTTTTTGGACATCCGTCGCTCTTTTTCAACTCTCCCGAAAAATACAAACCTCCACAACTGGTCTTGTAATTTCCAAACATGACACAACGATCCTGGAAGTAGTTCAAGCGCGACGATCAAGTCGGGAAGCCCGCGATCTTGCGAAAGCCAAATTCGCAGCATTTACTCGCGCTGATTCGGATGGCAAACCAGCGCGCACCATGGAATTCCACAGCGCGATTGGGGAGGATGGTTCCCCCGAGGAATAATAGAGCAAACACTTGCCGAGTGCAGGCAAAATGCTGCCAAACACAACAGGCACGTGCAAAAACACGATCAAACGCACCGACCTTCCCCCTGGCCCCGCCTTCTCTTCAGCGCGAAAAGTTGTTACACAGCCCCGGGGGCCCGGCAAAAAGGCCCCAGAAAACCAAAAGAAACATGAACACCTGTCAGGAACAACGAATTGGAACATCGGATACGTGCCCATCACTAACATTGCTCGTACGTATAGGAACAACTGTTCTTAAGTATTGGCAGCCGTGTTCGTAGTTATTGAAATCAAAACTAACGCTCGTAGCTAAATGAAACAAGCGTTCGAAATCATTGAAACCAATATTCGTAACTATTGAAACTCAGAGCGTGAATTACCGACCCCGCTTTCGCTTCCAGGCAAAACCAAGCCATACCACGCGCCTCCTCGTCAGGCGGCCTGACCAGTACAGGCTGCAATTTGGCATCGTTTGGTATCTCTTGGAAGCGAGGGTGGTCAAAAGCGAGGTAGGTTTGTTTGCTCCCTAGAAACCAGAGATCGCCATTATTGAAAGCGGTGTTCGTAAATGTTGAAGCAATGATCGATCACATTGTAACCAGACCTCAAGTCTTGAATCCATTGCTACAGAATTAGACCACATACGCCTATGGGTTGGCGGGGTCACACGCATCTTTCCCACGAGCAAGCAAAACGAAATCTCCGAAGGGAAACCATTTGAAAACGGCGCGCAGTGAAGAAAAAACAGCGCCGCACATATCTTCATGAAAATTGCATCTCGGACCAGAGCATCCGCCAAAAATGAAAATATTGCAAGCCGACATGTTCTGAGCCGCAATACGTTTGCAACAAATATTGCTTGTAACCCGAAAAGCTAATCGGATTTGTAAAAATGCCAAATAATGTTTGGCAATGCAATGAACAAATACGAAAACGAGAAGTCCGCGTTCCCTGAAGAGCGAATAGCAATTATTGCTGGAAGGCGCCAGATATACAAGCATAATATTGATATTCCGGTGCATTCTTAATTTCATCGAATTGATGTTTTGTTATTTGCGTGAAAAATAATTATTCGCACGTGAATCGAAAATTAGATGAATGATGATTTCGGTGCGGATACTAATTAAAACCGCTTTAAGAGAATAACGAAACAAATTCCGATGGATACCGAAAACGTCGTCGATGGACATTGGCACGACGGCTAATGGATACCGAGAAAGGTGTCGTAAATATCAAAGCAACGCTGATGAACCGGATTTGATGAATACCGAAACCGTTGGGACGGGTACAGAAAAATGTGATTCGATATTTTACCCCATCCTTTCCGCCAGAGTCTCTTACCTTTGAATCTCAGGGAGACACGGGATTCCCGGTTTGAACACGGGTCTCCATAATTGCACACGGGATCCCAGATTTGCCGGCACGGGTTTCCATAATTGCCGGCACGGGTTTCCATAACTGCCGACACGGGCTTCCATAATTGATTATACGGGTTCCCATAACTGTTCACACGGGTTTCCATGATTGCCGACACGGGATTCCATAATTGGTCTTTCATAAGTGACAAGTTGGTTTCCATAATTAACAACACAGATGTCCATTTTTTGACAGAAAATTGAGCACTGCCAAGGGGCAAATCAATGAGAACGCGCAGGCGACGGGTTTGGGGGGGAAGGACGAAAGGCGCGCAACACGCACGGGACGCGCACTGCGGCAGGGGCGAGTTGGCAAAGAGCAACGAAAATGAGAGGGACGCGGCCAGGGACAGCGAAAATCGCGCTGGACGCGGTCGGCGTCCGGGGATGGCATTGGCCATTTGCTTGTCGTGGTCGCCGTGTTATCGTAATCGTTTTTTCCTTGCGTTCCATGCTTTCCAGCATCAGACCCAAAATTACAAGCAATGTTTGGGCGAAATGTCAAACTGCGCCGCGAGCATGTGGAAGAGCAGGACAAGGAGGAGAACGAGACGGAAGAGGAAGAGGCAGAGGAGGAGGAGGAAAAGCTCAAATAATATTTAACTCAACGTGTGTAGGCATTGGTTGAAACGAAATGATCAGCAAATCTTGCGGGTTAAAATACTGCTCGTGTCATGGACCGCTGAAAGGCAATTCCGCGCACGCACCACCAATCGGCGCATTAGAGCATTAGTTGATCCAAATGCCGTGAATTTCCAGTGAAGAACCCCAATATCAAAGGAAGTCATTACCATCTCTGCTGTCCAATTGTAATACTCTTGCGATTGGAACGATCACATGGATATGTTTGGCACCCCGTTCAAAGACACAAACATGGATACATTTGGGAGACGCAGATCATTTACGGACGTTGGATTGAACAATGCCTTATATAAATTCCACAATGGGGGCCCGCCGAATGTAGGTTCGCGTAAATCCGCCGCGCGTGAACTGTCGGGTATTATTTTGCCCATCGGAAGGGTAACATTCTTACCCGTGCCGATATGACTTCTGGATTGCCATTTAACAGGCAGACGTAACCACAGCCGTGCGGTGGCATTGATGATTTGTTGGCCTACCACGGATCGCTTCAATAATAAATTCGCAAAGGTTCGTGATAAACAATACGGCCCTGCAGCGCATGTACAAGGCAGCCCTGTCGCAATTTGCACGGAAAACATAGGTCTTACCCCCGATATTTGTTATGTTACCGAATGTGTCGAAGTTAATTAAGTAGTTTCCCGGATTTTATTGATTCCAATCGCGCAATTCGCTGTCCGATGCCGTTCTTGATCTGATCCACATTAGTGTCCGGGATAAGTTGTTGTCCGAAATATATTGCGATGGTAATAACCACCCGAAACCACAACACATGCAAGTGTTTTCCCTTCAACCGCATCCCAAGAAACATATTTGTTTTCCAATAATGTTAAACATACACAATAATTCCATCGCGGGCAACCCAATATTCGCAAGGCGCGGAAGAAGTGATCTTCGTTTAACAATACATCCAGACGAAGATGCCCAACCTTTGTTTCGGGAATGGCGAGTTTGTGAGAACGCACGGGCAGACCGTCGCAGTAAAGAGGGAGCAGATGCTCAAATACGTCCCTCTCCTAAGCCCCCCTCTTTGCATGCGGCGCGGTTGCTTCTGTTTTTTTGTTGCGCAACACCTCGACTCGACTACTTGTTGCGCACTCTACCTCCAGAACAAATGCAATCTTTTGCTGGAGAATACGATGCAACCATGCTTGCATGTTTCAAAACACTCGTTGGGATACAACAGGATACTGCATGGAATACGGCCTTACACGGGGTGTCGTACAATACGTGGGTTACAAGCTAGATTGCCGTTGCGGTGCGGCTGGGCGGGAATGGGGTTACGGAGTTGTACCAATACCGTTGAATCGGCATATCGGGCAGTAATAACTTGTTATTGCAAGTCATAAGTCGACGCCCCCAGGCGGGAGTGCCCCGCCGTCGGCGCACCGCGCGATGGCGGGCGCCCGCATGTCCACCCGCCACGCGCCGCCGCTACGTCGGGCGGGCCAGGCCCCGCGCGGGCATGCTGGCGTGCCGCGCGGCCGTGCGTCGGGGCCCTTCCTCCCTCCGCTCCTCCGCGCACGGTCGCGATGTCTCCTCTCTGCCGCCTGGCCGCGGGGCGGGATATCAAGCACCCGGTCATGTCTGCAGCGCCCCACTTGCCTAGCGCGCCTTCTTAAGGTGGGGCGGCTGGCCGGGGCGCGGCCCTCTGTCTGCCAGCTTGCGGCTCTGGACCAACCCTGGGGGCGACGCGCGGGGCGTCCGTTCGCCAGAGTGCGTCGGACGCGACCGCGGTCGCGCTTCTTTGCTGGCCCAGTGTGGCCTCTCGTGGGCGTCGTTGTCTAGGGCTTTTCCCTGCGGGTCCTGTGTGCCCGCTGGTTCACCTCGGGCCAACACCGCTGGTCCTTGGTGACCTACGCGTTGTTTCTCCACCCTGGCGGAGTCTGTTTCACGGCCCTGAGGGGTCACGGCATTGCTGTCAAGCCCAGTGTGGCCTCTTACGTCGGCCCAGCGTGACCAACGCACCCATAGGGCCCCCCCTCGCGGGTCCAGAGCGACCCTCGCCTGGCGGCCCAGAGTGGCCATTCAGTAGCAGGGCAGCCGATGCCAGCCCGCATGTCTGGCGGCCCTAGAGCGGCCAATCTTCGATAGGGCGGCCGTTGCGGCTTGCCTGACTGCCAGCAGACCCGCGCGTCTCGCTTGGAGGCCCATAGTGGCCAATCGTTGCAAACGTTTCTTTCGCACTCCCAGTGAACAGTCGAGCGCGAAGGCAGCGAACTCCCGCCGTCGGTCGACGATTTTTGCTCTGGCTGCCGCAGGTTCGCAGCGGCTCCGAATGTCGGGTGAAGTCAGCGGTTTCTGCTTGCTTGCGATGGCGGAGCAGGCTGCGCAGGCGGCGCTCGTGCCGTTCGAGGCGAAAACAGAAAGGGGCTCCTGGGTGCGCACCGCATCCCGCGCGCGGGTCGCGCACGCAGACACAGCGTTGTCGCGGGCGCGCGAGCGGCTTCGCCACCTGCCGGTTAAGGGGGCGGGCCCCAGGCCGCAGGGGCGAGCGCCAAGGGGCCCGCCCCTAGCAATGCCAGCACCACCTGCCAACGAGAGCTGCTGGTCGCCAGTCCGACTCGGAGCAGTCGGCCCTTGGTTAGTAAGGCTGGAGCAGGTGCGGGCGGAACTGCGCTTCGCCCTGGCCCAATGCGCACCGCGTTTGCCGCACGACGTCTGCCATATCATAATGGGCTACGCTAAGCCCCAGAACGTCTCTGCGCCCGTGATACGCTACCGTCTAATGGACAATCCAGACAGCGGCGACGCAGCGCACTTCCGCCGGGCAAAGCTGCGAGCGCGCCCGCCAGCGCGGGTCGCGGGCGCCTAGGGCGGCGCACGCGACCACAACGCTTTAAACAAACGCGCGCGCTCGTGCCGCGCGCGTCGTCCCAGCGTGGATTTGCGCGCTCCCTCCCGCAACTGGAGGCCGCATAAGGGTCGCTGCGCGGGCTACTAAGCACGCCGCGTAGCGATGTCGTCCGACGACGAGGTGCCGTCAACGCAGCCCGCCTCATGTCGCGAGACGTGTCACATTGGCCCTTCTGTGTGTTCTTACTGTCGCGCGTGCGGGCGGCGGGAGCATCCAGCCCCCCAGCGCGATCGCAGCAGATCGTCGCCACGGAGGCGCACATCTGCCGCAGGGCCCTCAGGCAGCCCCTCGATGGAGCTGACGGCCACGGTGCCGCTTGGGCCGTGCGCACGAAGCGCGAGGATCGACCAGCTGGCCAGCGCCTGCCCGCTCGGTAAGACGCGTGACCCGCGCTCACGGCCATAAGCGGACCAGGTTTCCGAGGCATTTCGCGTTCCCGGCGCCGCCGTCCCTCCCCCGCGTTCGGGGCGCGCGCGTTCGTCTCGCGTCTGCGAAGCGGCGGACCAGGTATCTGCAGGCACCTCGCTCGTGTTGCTACCGGCGTCGCCGTCTTTCTGTACGCGTGTTGAGTGCGCTGCGTTGCAGTCGGCCCGCCGCGTGATCCCCGCGTGCGCGAGCAGTGCGACGCTGGTGTTTTCTGGCTTCTTTGTTCGCGATGGCGGACGGGCCGCTGCTGAGCTTTCTGCGCCAAGACCCCGTGTTCGGGGCAGAATGGTCGGACATCGAACACAAGGCTGCGATTGACTGCCTAGGCGCTAATAAGCTGCTGACGCCGGCATAGCTGGCGAACATTTGGCTAGAAGAGCTGTCAGGCTCGGAGGGCCTGCCAGCGGGCGTGAAAGGCGTGCTCCGCCGCGCGCTGGAGCGCGCCACAACTGCGGGTAAGCAGGTAGCGTACGCGAGCGCGCCCGGCGAGCCTCCCGGGTCTGCACGCTCGCATCGGGGCGGAGGCCAATGTGGAAATGGCCGCCCCCGTACACCACGTAGACGTGGGCGCTGAGTTGACGACGATTACGTTGAACGGCCTCAGCCAGACGATCTGGCCGAGGCGCGCCCTCACGTGAGCGCGCCTGCGGCGGTGACAGCGGTCGCTGCTTTGCACAGGAGCGAGACACGTGATTGGATGGCTGCCGAGGTCGCACGCGCGAGAAAGAGGGGTTGCGCGAATCCTTTCGTTTACTTTGATTTGAGCGGTTTTCTCCCGACCTGGGCCGCGAGCGCCCACGGGGTCGACGACGCAGACGCCAACGGAGTGACGGCTGAGTGGGGCAGTAAAGGTCAGCGCGCGTTGTCGTGGGCCGAGTTTCACCTCGCCTACGACGCATGGGCGATTGCGGCTGCTGCCACAAAACAGCTATCTGACGCACGCTGCTTGGAGCTCAAGCGATTTGTGCTCCAGGTCCGCGACGTGCCAGCGCGCACACGTAGCGGCTCGCGCGCCCGTTGCCTTTCGCGAGGTGGCATTGGAAGCTCCGCTCGCGGGCCGCAAGGCGGGGCTTGGGCTCCTGTACGACAAAATCGTCCGCAAGAGCTGGGCCGAGCGCTCGCGACAGAGCGGCGTCGAGAAGTTCAATATTGAGGAGGCCTCGAAAGGGCTCGACGCGTTGTCCCTGCGGTCTGCGGAGAACGAGTTCGACCGCGCAACCAAGGTCGCCCGCGCGTGCCGGGGGCGTCGCGCGTCGTGCGTGACAGTTGCGTTTGCAGGCGCAGGGGCAGGCCGCCCAGGCCACGCCCGCGGGCAACGGCCGCGGCAGTGGCCGCGCCGCGCCGAACAAGGGCGCGGCGGAGACGCGCTCTTCGCATTCCGGCGCGTCCCGGCACAGCGGCGGCCGGGGTCGATCTACGTGGAAGACGGGCGCGGGGGGCAGCTCGAAGAGGCCGGCGCCAGACGCGCCGCGCACGCCGCCCCGGCCCGCGAAATGGGCCAAGAAGTAAGGGGGCGCTTGACGCCCCCGATTCGCGGCGCCCTCGCAATGTTTACGCGGTCGCGCCGTTCGCTCCGCGGCCGCGCGCGCGGCGGGCGCTGCTGCAGATAACGCAGGCGGCGCCCGTGACCTGCATGGCCTTCTTGCCTGGCGCAGCGCGCCGGCCTCGCGCTGAGGCATTTTGACGCATTCGCCTGCGGTTACATTTCTATGAAGAGAGGGCCATTCGCGCGCGGCTCGCCCCAAGGCACGCAGCGTTCCTGCTCGCGCGCATGGCGCGGCGCGCGGCGTTGCACGCAGGTCTGGTCTCGCCTTATCCGCGGTGGGTGCGCCCGTGGAAGGCGCACAAGCATCCCGCAGAGGCCAGGGCGTCTCGCGCGAGGCCCTGCTCGGCTTGGGGGTGCGCTACCAATGCTCTCGCGCCCTCGTCCTGCCCACGCGCATTGGTGGAGTGTGGCGGGTGGCATCGGTTGCCACCGCAAACGCGCGCATCGGCGGCGCCGCGCCTCTCGTGGAGTCAGCGGCGGCAGAGTTTTGTTGCAAGAGAGGACGCGCAGGGGCTCACGGTTGCGCAGTCTTCGCACTCTTGTATTATTGTGGCGCGGCCACAACGGTCAAGCATCACACCGGCGCCGCCGCCGCCGCCGAAACGACGTTGCACGGCGAAGGGCGCGCCGCCCGCACCGGCGCCGCCGGCGCGGGACGGCGCAAAGTGCGCCCTCAAGCGCGACTTCACACGTCAGGCCCATGGCAGGACATACGAATTTGAAAAGAAGATCACGCGGCGACAGACGTCTCAGACGCGGCGCGCTGGATCAGTGAGCGCACGCCCGGCGCGGTCCGGCGAGCGCGCGAAGAAGCCGTTTGGCGCATTGAAACTCGGGCCTGCCAGCTCGAGCAGAGTGGCGCCATCGAGGCGCGGCACCGCGGCGCAGACGAAGGCGTTCGCGGGGTCGCCCGGTATGTCAACGGGCCGCTGCTTGCAGAGCTGGCGGCCAGCATTGGACACATTGATCGCGAATGCGTGGAGTTCTTTCGTCAGGCGTGCCCACGTGCCGCCGTCGTTTGCCATCGCGCGCCCGTCGCGCGCGAGGGGGCGCCCCTGCTGGGTGAATTACCGGCGTCGGGCATTGGCGCGCCTGCTACATTTCCGCAAGAGAAGTTCACCGAGGTTCCTGTAAAGGGCGCCCGGGCGGCAAACAAGCGTCTGCTCGCGCGTTTACGCTCCGACCCCAACGCGCAAGAGTTGTGGGACCTCACGGATAAAGATTTCCGACTATGGAGGATGCGAGCGCGCGAGGGTCTGTCAGACCTCGACTTGGGCAGCATCATTCTGGTGCCCCGGTTCGGGGTAGTACAGGGTGTCAGGAGCGACGGCACCCGCAAGGCGCGCGCGCGCGCCCGCGCGAAGCATTGTTTAAAGTTTGTCGTGCGCGCGCACTTCGCGGCAGGTTCGCGCGGTGGACGATTGCTCCATTGCCGGCATCAACACCGCAACGCGTCCGCGTGAGCGTATGCGGCACGAGACAATTGATCACCTATCCCTGCTTTGCCGACTATTTACTGAAACGGTGGCCGCTGCGTCGCGAGGGCGCAAGGGCCACGCGCGCCCGGGTTGCAGGCATCCGCTGTGCCGCGCTTGTTTAAGCTCGACATCGACGCCGCCTTCCGGAGGCTTCCGCTGCGACCTGAGCCTCGGGCTTTCATTAGGGTCATTTCCGTTACAAGGATGAGGTCACGGCGCATGTTCACTGCGCGTGCCCATTCGGGGCAGGCGCGTCGTCCGCTCTCGGCACACACCGCGTCGCACTTGTCCCCCGCGCAGTTGCAAGCGTTCACAACTGGGAACGCGTTGGCGCCCTCATTTGCGCGATTCTACGCCGTGTACTCCACGCGCACATACCGCGTCGCACTTGTCCCCCGCGCAGTTGCAAGCGTTCACAACTGGGAACGCGTTGGCGCCCTCATGTGCGCGATTCTACGCCGTGTACTCCACGCGGCGATCCTTCGTCACGTGGACGAAATGTTCGGCGCCGAAAGGTGGGCCGAGGCGCGGGGTGTCACGCGAGCCGGCCGATCGGTCGCCGTCACGCGCCGCGCGGCAGGTCGAACACCTGCTGGATTGCATCGCGCGCATCGTAAGACGCTTATTGGGCCGGTCCGCGCTGGCAGACGAGAAGATTTCCTGTGCTGTCCCGCTCGGTATCCTGGGACTTCGCGTCGACCTCTCATCGGAGGGGATGTCGTGCGTTCCGCTTCCCGACAAGATCGCTAAGTGGACAGCACGTATCACGTTGGCACTCGATTCGGGCATCTTACGCGCAGGCGTGGACCCAGTTTGCGGCCCGCCACGCAGCGTCGCGGCGCGCGCGGTCAGGTGACGCGAGCAAACTCGCGGGCGCATTAGCCTGGGCATCCGGTAACATGTTCAACCGCGCGGGGCGCGCCATGCTCAGGTGTGTTTTCCTGCACCGTGCGCCGGCAGCGCAGCCATTTGCCACGCCCACGTTGCGGCAGGCCGATCTACGCCCAGGCACATCGCGGCTCTCCCGACATGCCGCAAGCGCTACGGCTAGTGCTGCGGTGGTGGTTGATCGTGCTGGGCGGCGAGCTGGCACAGTCACGAAGGTGGTGCGACGAAGCGGCGGGCCCCGTGGTCCATCTGTTCTGCGACGCGACAACAAATGCTACTGGACGTGCATGCCACCTGCCGCCCGGCACGGCTGCGCAGGTCAGCGTCAGTTTTGGTCGCGACGCGCGCGCACGCGTGCGCCAGGATCTTGAAGGCGTTCCAGCCCAGGGAAGATAATCAAATCATGGGTTTGGAAATGCTGAGCATTGCCCTGGGCTTGTGCTCGTTTGAACACCTGCTCCGCCGTCGGCGCGTCGTAATCTGGTCTGACAACACAGGCGCGCAGGCCGCCGCCGGCAGCGGCGCCGCGCGCGCGTTCGATCACGCTTGTCTCGCACACGGCCTCTGGGTCAAGATTGCGCAATTGCGGTGTCTAGCACGTGTGGAGCGGGTGCCGACAGACGAAAATATTGCAGATGATCCGTCCAGGGGTGAGTTCGGGCTGCTGCGGCAGCTCGGTGCAGTGCGAATTGATCCGCACCTGGACGAGGCGTTCTGCACGCCAGCGTCATGGACGTCGATGCTCATCCCGACAAGGTGAGCCAGCGCTCGCAGCACGGCTACGCTGCGAGGCAGCCGAAACTCGGCGCCAGCTATCGGGCATCTCGCGGCGCGCGCCCCCGTTGACGCGCGCCACTCAGCAGGGGCTCACACCGCAAGGTCCACGCAACCTAGCCTGTATCATTAGGGCGCACGACGATTTCGCCGCTCAGCTCAGCAATGTTCTGCCCAGAGCGTCACGTGCTGATATCGACGCGGTTTGCTCTTGCCTGCGGTATAACGGGATGACGCGCTGGCAGCACTTCGAGGGTGCGCTGTTCGATGACTTTCTGGGTCGTGAATGCCTTTCTGTCACCGCAGCGACAGCAGTGCGAGAGCTGCTGGCACGCCTGCAAGGTGGCGTGCATCGCGGGCGCGCGGGTCGCGCGCGCGCGCGCCGCGCGCATTCTTAAGGACGATGGGCAAACGCCAGGCCCGACGGTGGCGAGGCGGCGCGGGCACGCCCGTCGAGTCAAGGCTCTGCGAGCTCGGCTTCTTCATCGTCCTCTTCCTCGAGCGTGCGGTTATGGGCACCCCGCGTGGTCCGTCGCAGACCGCTTTTCTCCGCACGTTGCACGCGCGCGACGTCTTCGCGCGCGGCCGCGCGCGCAGGGCACCCCAGGGCCGGCGCCGCCACCGGGGCCTCCACCCGCGATGCTTACGGCCCGTCGGCGGCGCAGCCGCAGCTCGGCAGCGGACCCAGTGGCAGCGGCACCCCATGCGCTACGTACGGCAACGGAAGGTTTCGAGCGTCAGATGGGCGATCCGCGCTGCGAGATCGCGAAGGCTGCCGCAGCCGCCACGTCGCCCGAGGCGGGGCGGGCGCGGGCCCAGGTTGCCCGTAACAGCGCCCTGCTCGGATCGTGCCCACGGTCACTACCGCAGGTTCGCAGCGGCTTCGAATGTTGGGCGAAGTTCGCGCGCGACGTTTTGCAGCGCAAAGGCAGCGAACTCCCGCCGTCGGTCGACGGTCTTTTGCTCTGGTCTACGACGTTCAGGTGTCGCGCGACGTTCTGCAACTACCTTTCGCATTTGAAGAAGGCATGCCACGTCGCGCGCGTGGCAGACGCAGCGCTCACGCACGCGTCGCTGGCCGGCTATCGAGAAGCGTTCGGGTTGGTCGGCACGACCCCGCATGGCGGTCCGGATGCACGTGCTGGAACAGCTACTGGAACGCCCAGGCGCGTTACCAGAGGGATCCGGGCTGGGTCTCCTCTTCGCGACCGCGCACGCGTTTCTACTTCGCCCCCCGTCGGAAGCGCTGGTCATCCAACGGGCCGCCTCGCTGGACGACGCGTCACATTTACGCGCGGGCCTTTTCATCAGCGAAGAGGCGGCCGTCTCATCGCTCGCCAGACGGAAGAACCGGGAAAGACGGACAACTATTGTGCGCAATTGCTGGTGTCAGCGCTCACGCGCCACGTGCCCCGCACACGCTCTCGGCGCGCGGTTCAATTCGCAATCCGTTGGAGAGGCCCCGTGGGCGGGCTGGCGCGCCGCGGGTGTACGTAACGCGCCGCGGTCGGCACTGCGTCACACGGGAGTAGTGAACGCCGACGCCTACGGCACCCACTCGTTCCGTCGGGGCCACGCCCAAGACATTGTGGAGTTCGGCGGCCGAGTCACCGACATCCTGAAGGCAGGTGACTGGCAGATGCCAGCTTGGATGCGCTATCTTTACGTTGAGAAGATGGAGCGCCAGACCGTCGCCGAGGCGCATTCCGGCGCGTCGCCCAGTGACGACGAGGGTGGGGATTCGGAAACCCCCGGCGTCCAGCGACGTCATTCCACGCTTGGGCGGCGCAAGTAACGTCGCGCCAGGCCCCTTCGCACGCTCGTTCGCCCTCGTTCGGTCCATCGGTCGCTCTCTCGCGGGCCACGCGTCTGCGGCCGTCTCTCTGCCTGGCATTGGGCGGCAGCGTGCCTGCAGGTGCCGCAGGCCCGGCCTGCGCCTTGGCGCGCCAGCCGCTTGTGTCGTTTGACGCGGTGGGCTGGCGCGTCGGCTGTTGGCGCACGGCCGCGGCCTCACCCAACGTTGTTTGGGTGCCGCATCCCCCCCTCTGGGTGGCATCGCGGTCGAACGTCGCCGCGAAGGAGACTTATGGGGCAGTAATAACTTGTTATTGCAAGTCATAAGTCGACGCCCCCAGGCGGGAGCGCCCCGCCGCCGGCGCACCGCGCGATGGCGGGCGCCCGCATGTCCACCCGCCACGCGCCGCCGCTACGTCGGGCGGGCCAGGCCCCGCGCGGGCATGCTGGCGCGCCGCGCGGCCGTGCGTCGGGGCCCTTCCCCCCTCCGCTCCTCCGCGCACGGTCGCGATGTCTCCTCTTTGCCGCCTGGCCGCGGGGCGGGATATCAAGTACCCGGTCATGTCTGCAGCGCCCCACCTGCCTAGTGCGCACTCTTAAGGTAGGGCGGCTGGCCGGGGTGTGGTCCTCTGTCTGCCAGCGCGCGGCTCTGGACCACACCTGGGGGCGACGCGCGGGGCGTCCGTTCGCCAGAGCGCGTCGGACGCGACCGCGGTCGCACTTCTTTTCTCCCACCCACCACCCTCGAGGGGGGGCATGGCACCCATGTGCTTCGGCCTGCGCCCTGGCGCGCCAGCCGCCTGCGTCGTTTGACGCGGTGGGCTGGCGTGTCGGCTGTTGGCGCACGGCCGCGGCCTCACCCAACGTTGTTTGGGTGCCGTATTCCCCCATCTGGGTGGCATCGCGGTCGAACGTCGCTGTGAAAGGAGATATGCAATTAGTTGGGTTGACGTACTCCAACAATTAACCATCAAATTCCCAGACGCGGTCAAAAATATCTTGTACAGATCACGATCCAAGCTGGTACATGGGAATCCAGAGTGTCTGGTTGCAGCGGCAGCAGCAGCTTATCAATGCGATGCCGTCGGGTGGAGAGACCGCCCAGCTTGGCCGGACTTTTCTGCAGGGGCGCGTCCGCCTACCCCTGACACCGCAGACCAAGTCCATGATCGTTCGAAGCAGGCCCTCGCATTCCCCAGCACGCGGACGAACGCAGCGTGTCCAGGAAAAGCTAGACTTCAATCTACCATGGGCCGCTATGGTGCAAGATGGTTGATCGCATCACCAACGACCGACGGTCTGGCGCTCACCAATACCGAGCTATGGCGTGCAGTACGGCGCCGGCTTGGGATTGCGGTGCAATATGATGGGCCTCATCCACATGGACACGCTTCACTCGCGTCCGTGCAAGGAGGTAGAACGGACACTGGGCATCGGGAGGTCGTCACGGCGTGGAGGCAACTGTTTTTGGAAGCAGGCGGAATGGTTCCTGACCGCAGCGTCGAGCGACATCTACGGCACACCAACATCCCAATCCCACCTCACGATCAACGGCGCTTGGATCTTGTGGTAACATGTGTAAATGTGGTTCGGGGTTACCGTTATTGTGCGACGTCAGGGTGTTCCCCCCCTTTCTACTGATGGACGGGCACGGCCAGGCACAAGCAATGCAGGTGGTACTTTGTTGCGAAGTGCGGAAAAGACGAACAATAATATGTACCCTGAACTAATAAACACTAGACTGGGGAAATTGAAGTGTCTTGGGGCGGAAATGTACGGCAGGTAGTGTGATTAAGCAATGAATTTAGTCCCAAGACTTGCGGCAAAATGCACCCGCACATTGCATCCCCGTATACGCCGAGGCGGTGCGTTGGGATTCATGCACAGGTGGTGGGGATTATTGAGCATTGTTGTCCAACGGGTTTGCCGAAGCGTGCTGAATCCATTCGGTGATCTCCCTCGGACGCAAATTGAGACAGCGCCTCCTCCTCCTCCTCCTCCTCGTCCTCCTCCCCCTCCCCTCCTCTCTCCTCCTCCTCCTCCTCCTCCCCTCTTCCTCCTCCTGCCTTCTCCCTTCCTCCTCTTCCAGCTCCTCCTCCTCCTCCTCCTCATCTCCTTTCGCCTTTCCTCCTTTTACTGCTCCTCCTCCTCCTCCTCCTCCTCCTCCTCCTCCTCCTCCTCTTCCTCCTCCTCCTTTTCCACTTCGCATCTTAGCGCTGTTTGCGTTTGGTGCCATGTCTCGTTGCGTGCGCCGATTTTCTTGGCCGTCGAGCTGCTGCGCACCCATCGGCGTATAGTTGTGGCGCTGCGAACCTCGCCCGCGTTTGTTTTGCGAGCAGCGGGGCGCAGAGAGGAGGCAAATTATAGCATGATGATATGTACTGGAAAGGCAAGAAAGACAAAGAGAGAACCAGAGAGAGACAGAAGGAACATACTAACAAAAAAAAAAATGAAAGACACACGCAACGAAGAAAGAAAACAAACTACCGGAAGAAAGAACGGAAAAAACAAACAAACAAAAAAATAATGCGGTTAATTACGGAGACTTATATTCTCAATTATGTGTCGTTAAATATAGAGACCCGTGTGGGCAATGATATCCGTGTTGTCAGTTATGGAAAACAATGTCGGAAATTTTGGAAGCCCGTGTTGTCAATTATAGAAATCCATGTCAGTAATTACAAAAATCTGTATCGGCAATTATGGGAAGCCGTGCCGGCAATTATGGAAATTGGTCGGTAATTCTTTACCGGGGTCATTCGGTATTCGTTTGTTTGTTGGGTCACACGGAGCGAACAAAAAATAAAAATATTTAAAATACGATGCTAAAAATCTATTGTCCTGCAAATGTAAAACGCCACCGTAATATGAAATGAAATATGCAAACACGTTGCGTTGTCGCGCAAAGCCGCATATATGGAATCGCCTTACGACGATTCAAATAAAAATCTGGGCGCATTGGAAATTGGGATCGGCGAAATTTATACATTTTCATTACGCGTCGAAATTTCGCGCGTCAAAAAAAGAAGAATGCTGGACCCAAAAAAAAAAATACATCAGCGAAAAAGATCAGCTCATTACCGCAATCCGCCCCCAATTACGGCAATAATACGAATGATACGCACATCGTGTCACCAGGGTTTTGATCCCCGGTTTGTCTTGGAATTCCAAAGACGGCTTGTATTCTAAAACGATGGTTTGGTGTGGCGTGTGACGGCTTGTATTCTAAAACGATGGTTTGGTGTGGCGTGTGCAGTCAATGAGCCCGATCCGTATGGGCATCCACGCATGCCGAATGTAATTGGCAATAAATTCTAGACGCTTCGCGTATCCCCACCAGCCCGTCCAGAAATGAGCTCCAGGGGAGTGGAGGTGATGAGGGAAGCGGGGGAGCATGCAGAAGAACAAAAAGCGGGTTGAGCCGCCATACGCCCCAAGAGGGGGAGGATGTAGGAGGAGTCGTCGTCGTCGGAGTAGGAGGAGGAAGACGAGGAGCAGGAAGAGGAGCAGGAGGAGGAGGGGGAGGAGGAGGAGGAGGAGGAGGAGGAGGAAGATGAGGAGGAGGAGATGGAGGAGGGCGAGGACGAGGAGCACGAGAAGGAGGAGGAGAAGGAGGAGAAGGAGGAGGCGGAGGAGGGGGAGGGGGAGGAGGGAGGAGGGAGAAAAAGAGGAGGAGGAGGAGGACAATGGCGAGTTTGGGGGCCTCTTGGGCCGTCTTTGGGGCCTCTTGGCGGTCCCGGAGGCCTCTTGCGTATCTCGGGGAGCTTCTTGTGGCCTTTTGGGAGTCTCTTGGAGGCCTCTTGGAAGCCTTTTGTGGGCCTCTGGGGGCCTCTTGGGGCCCTCTTGGGACGCTCTGGGGGCGCTCTTGGGAGCCTTCGAGGCGCTCTTGGGGCCATCTTGGAGGAGATCTATCAGAGAAGGGGGGGTCTCCAATTAGCGCTGCCCCTCTAGAGTGCCTCGAGTCGCCTCTTGGGCTCCCCAAGAGGCCAAAATCCTTACAAAACCTATGGAAAATCAATGTTTTTTGCTTTCTCGCATTTTCGCTCTTGGAGCCTTCTTGGGCCATCTTGGGAGCCTCTTGGGGCCTCGTGGGGGTCTCTTGGGAGCCTTTTGGAGGCCTCTTGGGCGCCTCTTGGCGTCTCTTGGAGCAGTCTTGGGCCATCTTGGGCGTCCCAACGCGTCGCGGAACGCCCCGTCCAGGTCAGTGGGGAGGGGTAAGGGGAGGGGTAAACCCCTCCCCGAAGGGAAAGAAAGGGGGTTGGCAGAGGAAACGCTCTAGACCACTTACGCCCTAAAGGGCTGGTGGGATTGCAGTCGCTATTAAGAAAATTGTATCAGCACGGTGCAAAATTGCCAACGAAGCCGCCCGAAGCGTTTCGGATAAGAACATCAAGCGCCTACCCACATGCATTACATCTTTGAGCCGTTTGAACATCTCCGTGGTTTGGGTCTGGTCGTTCCAGGACATACCGCTGTTTTGCGACGTCGCTATGAGCGGCCTTGTTTCAAGGAATGGACAACCATGACATAGTCTCCTACTCATATGGAATCACTTTTACAGCAAGCTGGAAAGAGAAGAACAACGGGGACAGCAAGTATGTGAGAATAGAGCTCAGAAGCATTCGGCCGAGGGGGGACCCAAAATACAATCAACCCAAAATACAAACCACGCTAGAAACGACAGGGCCGATTTTTTACCGAATCCGTTTTGCTCATTTTTTTACCGGTTCCGACGACGTTTTTCTACCGGTCCCGTCGCCGCTTTGTGACCGATTCCGGCTCCAACTCCGATCCTAGACCCGTTTTTTTGCCATTTGCGCGCGCCGTATTTTTGCTTTTTCCATTTTCGACCGATCTTTTTCTGGAAACGGTGAAAAACCAGCCTTGCCGTTTCCGGGGCCCATAAAGCTCGTAACATAAGGATGTGCGGTAAGGATGCAAGGGCCTTGGAACCCCATGAACGCTTCTCGAACGACGCTGGCCAACGAACGTCGCTAACATTTTTACTATTATGATCTTTCCCCCTCCTCCTCCATTTCCTCCTCCTCTGCCTCCTCCTCTGCCCTCTCCTCCTTTTTTGACACTGCTTTGCAAGCGGGCTGCATCCTCCTGTTTCAGCTACGCCAGATTTGACCGCACAACAATTGCGAATTCTAGTCACAAGGAAACATATCAACGGCGTTTGTTCCGCAACCGTTCGCACAATGCGACCAGCAGCCTTTTGGGCGCATGAAAGGGGGAAACGATTAGCCCAAGAAGGAAAAAGACCAGCACATGTCATAAGATTCTTATCTCCTCGTAATAACCTAAAATAGCTAACCGTGGTTCACGGCCTCCAAATGCTTCTGGCCAAGCATGGTTCAAAATTGCCTCCAATAAGCTTCAAGCGAACTCCCACTCATGTATGGATGCGCTGGTAGGGATACACGACGCTTTCAGATTAGACTTACCTGGATAATGTGAACTCGCAAATCGTACTGGAACTGTCAAATTATTTGAATGAATGTTTTCTCCCGTCTGACGAATCACCTCATGACATGAAGCAACAACAAAATATGTTCCGTTCTGTGCAATGGCATTAATTATCATATTTCGTAGTATTGGTTCGCAACCGCGCACGCCCTACCCAAGATGGAAACGTGACGCAACCAGGCGATGGGCAGATTCATGGAGCCTTGACCCGATGCAAACTTCACGCAACAAAGACGTCTCTAGCGAGTGGAAAGACACAGCGCGCCCGTGCCCCTGACCGTGACAAATTGTGGTGCTAGACGCATTGTAACTGGGTCGGAAAGCATGAAGACGCATTGTAACTGGTCGGAAGAGGCATGAAGGGGGAGGAAGGGGGGACGGGGGAGCGCATTGCGCTATGGGAAGGGACCACGGGGGGGAAAACATAACACGCAGTATGGCCCAGAGAATCGGAAAAAAACATGCACGTGATTGGTTTCGACGCTTTCCATACAATTCGTACTCGGGGAAACGGATTCCCGTATCACATGCACAACACAAAAACCAAGCTCTGTCTGAACACATTCGCAAGTGCCCATCAAAACGGTATCAACAACCAAACGAAATCGGCGTACTGCTGCAACCGAAAGGGCTCTGCCACAACGGCATCGGCAAATAGAAATAAGATAATCGGCAACCAAATCGGAAATTGTCCTTGTTTTTTTTTTGTGGGCAAATGCCTGCTGTGGAATTCAAAACCTTCGGGTAGGGGCAACACAACGACAACGGCGATTTGGTGCGGCTTCTACAATGTTCACAATATTCGTTTGTGATGCGCGGACGCCAATTGAAGGCCCTCAAGGCGCGCGTGCGCTGCTGCGAGGTGGAGGTCAACACCGACAAAGGTATTGCCCCCTCGACCGTCACTGGGCACGGCGACGAGCTCCTGCCTGGCCTCGCGGACGCAGCCGCGCTGGCCAGGGCATGTCCAAGACGGAGCCGCCGCGTAGTCACTCGCGACACAAATGTCAAACTCTTACCCGCTCTCCCCATAAATCCTCTCGCTGGCTCGCCACACCGGAGCCGCAGACAAAGGGGAGCGGACGCACCTCCGCAGCTTGCTGGACTCATCAAAAATACGACGTAAATTGCACGATATCGACTCTTCCTTCCACTGGGAACCTCCCCGCCTCGCCCATGCATTCCACAACAGCATCCACGGGACGGATGCTCTCGCCAAAATCTGCTGCGCAGCCGTCCCTGCTTGGCCGTGGCGCTTCGGGGTGGTGCGCACGTGCCGTGCGCGGCCAGGCGACACGGACGATGCTTAGCCCTTCAATGTGGAGGAGGCGCAGTGACAGTCCGGGAGTCCGGCCGCCGCAGCGCGTGCGAGAACACATGCGCCCCAGGCCTTCGACAACACCGCTGACATCGGGGGTGGACAGGACCCCCTTCAGTAAAAAACGTGGCTTCGTGAAAGCGACCTCGGGGCCCAGACCTGGCGTGCGCACTCCTGGAAGACGACGGCCGCGGCCAATCCCACCAGCCCTTTAGGGCGTAGGTGGTCTAGAGCGTTTCCTCTGCCAACCCCCCTTCTTTCCCTTCGGGGAGGGGTTTACCCCTCCCCTTACCCCTCCCCACTGACCTGGACGGGGCGTTCCGCGACGCGTTGGGACGCCCAAGATGGCCCAAGACTGCTCCAAGAGCGAAAAGGCGAGAAAGCACAAAACATTGATTTTCCTTAGGTTTTGGAAGGATTTTGGCCTCTTGGGGGGGCCCAAGAGGCGATCCGAGGCACTCTAGAGGGGCGAGGCTAATTGAGGCTCCCCCCTTCTTTGATATATATTCCCAACATGGCCCCAAGAGCGCCCCGAAGGCTCCCAAGAGCGCCCCAAGAGCGCCCCAAGAGCGCCCCAAGAGGGCCCCAAGAGGCGCCCAAGATGCCTCCAAGAGGCTCCCAAGAGACTCCCAAGAGGCCCCAAGAGAATCCAATATGGCCCAAGACGGCTCCAAGAGCGAAAAGGCGAGAAAGCAAAAAACAATGATTTTCTGTAGGTTTTGGACGGGTTTTGGCTTCTTGGGGGGGGGCCCAAGAGGCGACTCGAGGCACTCTAGAGGGGCGGGGCTAATTAAAGCTCCACCCTTCTTTGATAGATCTCCTCCAAGATGGCGCCATGAGCACCCCGAAGGCACCCAAGAGCGCCCCAAGAGCGCCCCAAGAGAACCCCAAGAGGCTCCAAGAGACGCCAAGAGGCGCCCAAGAGGCCTCCAAAAGGCTCCCAAGAGACCCCCAAGAGGCCCCAAGAGGCTCCCAAGATGGCCCAAGAAGGCTCCAAGAGCGAAAATGCGAGAAAGCAAAAAACATTGATTTTCCATAGGTTTTGTAAGGATTTTGGCCTCTTGGGGAGCCCAAGAGGCGACTCGAGGCACTCTAGAGGGGCAGCGCTAATTGGGGACCCCCCCTTCTTTGATAGATCTCCTCCAAGATGGCCCCAAGAGCGCCTCGAAGGCTCCCAAGAGCGCCCCAAGAGCGTCCCAAGAGGGCCCCAAGAGGCCCCAAAAGGCTCCCAAGAGGCCTCCAAGAGGCCCCCAAGAGACCCCCAAGAGGCCGCAAGAGGCTCCCCGAGATACGCAAGAGGCCCCCGGGACCGCCAAGAGGCCCCAAAGACGGCCCAAGAGGCCCCCAAGCTCGCCATTGTCCTCCTCCTCCTCCTCTTTTTCTTCCTCCTCCCTCCTCCCCCTCCCCCTCCTCCTCCTCCTCCTCCTCCTCCTCCTTTTCCTTTTCCTCCTTCTCGTCCTCCTCGTCCTCGCAGTCCTCCATATCCTCCTCCTTATCCTCCTTCTCCTCCTCCGCTTGCTCCTCCTCGCGCTCCTCCTCCTACTCCTCCTCTTCCTCCTCCTACTCCGACGACGACGGCTCCTCCTACATCCTCCCCCTCTTGGGGGATATGGCGGCTCACCCCGCCCTTTGTTCTTCTGCATGCTCCCCCGCTCGCCCCAAGAGGGGCCCCAAGAGGCTCCAAGAAGCGCCCCAGAGGCTTCCAGGATGATCCCAAGAGACTCCCAAGATGCCAAAATCCATCCAAAACTCTGCAAATCAACGTTTTTGGCTTTCTCGCTTTTTCGCTTCCGATGGCCATCCGAGGCCTGAAGATGGCTCCAAGATGGCCCAAGAAGGCACCAAGAGAAGCCCAAGAGAGCTCCAAGACGGCCCCAAGAGCGCCCAGGAGCGCTCCAAGATTGCCCCAAGAGCGCCCCAAGAGCGCCCCAAGAAGGCCCCAAGAGGCCCCAAGAGGCCCCCAAGATGCCCCCAAGAGGCTCCCAAGAGATCCCCAAGAGGCCTAAATATGCTCCCAAGATGGCCCAAGACGGCTCCAAGAGCGAAAAGGCGAGAAAGCAAAAAACATTGATTTTCCTTAGGTTTTGGACGGAATTTGGCCTCTAGGAAGGCCCAAGAGGCGATTCGAGGCACTCTAGAGGGGCAACGCTAATAAGCAACCCCCCCTTCTTTGATAGATCTCCTCCAAGATGGCCCCAAGAGCGCCCCGAAAGCTCCCAAGAGCGCCCCAAGAGCGCCCCAAGAGGCCCCAAGAGGCCCCCAAGAGGCCTCCAAGAGGCCTCCAAGAGACTCCCAAAAGGCCACAAGAAGCTCCCCGAGATACGCAAGAGGCCTCCGAACCGCCAAGAGGCCCCAAAGACGGCCCAAGAGGCCCCCAAGCTCGCCATTGTCCTCCTCCTCCTCCTCTTTTTCTCCCTCCTCCCTCCTCCCCCTCCCCCTCCTCCGCCTCCTCCTTCTCCTCCTCCTCCTCCTCCTTCTCGTCCTCCTCGTCCTCGCCCTCCTCCATCTCCTCCTCCTCATCTTCCTCCTCCTCCTCCTCCTCCTCCTCCTCCCCCTCCTCCTCCTGCTCCTCCTCCTGCTCCTCGTCTTCCTCCTCCTACTCCGACGACGACGACTCCTCCTACATCCTCCCCCTCTTGGGGCGTATGGCGGCTCAACCCGCTCTTTGTTCTTCTGCATGCTCCCCCGCTTCCCTCATCACCTCCACTCCCCTGGGGCTCATTTCTGGACGGGCTGGTGGGGATACGCGAAGCGTCTAGAATTCTCTTATCGCCGCGGGCGCCGCGGCCGTCGTCTTCCAGGATTGCGCACGCCAGCCTTGGGCCCGAGGGCGTTTTCACGAATCGACGTGGCCTCATGGGGGTTAGGTCCACCCCAGAGCTGACCTCACGGCGTGGGTCGCCCAGCTCCGGGCCCGAGAGCACTGCGCTTGGACCGACTCGCCGAGCACAGCGGACAGAGCGACGGCAGGGTGAGAACCAGAAGGCACGGAAGCCCTTGCCGCTCCGAACCGGGCAAGAACCAGGCGGCGGTGAGGCTATCGACCACCAAACTGGGTTTCCCGGATCGAGGTCGAGTTCCGCGCTGCACGGCGGTGCGGAAATCCGCACCACTTGAACGTGCAGCACGACTCACCGCGGCCATGTGGCAACGCCCGCAGAACATTCACCGAGAAGGAGCTCGCAGATGCGCTCGCGGGCCTCCGCCATGCAGCGGTCATGGGCAGAAGCGGCATCACGGTCGCAGCCCCCCGGGCTCCTCTGCGAGGCCCGGTCCGAGGCCGTGCACAAGGCATGCCTCGACCTCCCGAGCAGCCAGGGCGAAACGGGCAGTCTGTTCTTCTGCGCAGGGCGGGCGCCAAAGCGCCGTGGAGCCATCCCGCCCACCAAGGTCCGCACCAGACTTCCTTTGCCAGCGGCAGTGAGGTTGGGTCGGGCATGTCCTCCTACAGGCGAGTTTTGAAGACAAAAGCCAGAGTAGTCCAGAAAAACAGAAATCGTCGACAAAAATACCTCGAATCGGGTGATCCCACAGTGCGTCGTGTGGCATGTCTGGTGCAAATACGAGTGGGGGGCACGGGAGCGGCACGGCACGGATTGGGAAATGGGAAGGAACGTCGACAATACGTATCTACAGCAGCCTTTGGGGGAGGCTCCCGATGTTTGGCTGACTGCGGAAATTGGAACGGGAAACTGGTGCTATCGCAAAATACGAAAAAGATTATCCACTGCCGTGTGTGGGGTGTGATCAGCGTCGCTGGCGACCGCACGAACGCCATTTTGCATGTTGCACTGTCGGGTACGCTTCCGACGTGCAAGCTTATCACGGGGGGATTCAACGATGCTTTCGGTGTGGATGTCCTTGGAGCTTGAAGCTTGGAGCTTGGGCATGTTTGACGCGTCTGTGCAACGACTCCTGTTTGGCATTCTTCGCCGAGCGCGTTCCACTGCTCGCAAAGTGCCTGCTCGCAGACGTCCGAAAAACACATGTCGGCTTTGATGTAATTTCTCGCAGATCCCCCGCGGCGTATCCAGGCTATTTGCGAGTAGTTCCTTTGCGAGTGGTGGAACGCGCTCGTCTAATGATTGGGCACGCTTGCCAACTCTGCTTTGACATCAGCTGTGCGAGACCACAGGCCGGAGCGCCTCCCCCCAGGCCCAAGAACGCCGCGATGTGGCTGCGTGTCGGGGCGCTGCCCTACCGTGAAGTCGGGCCTGTCCCCCTACAGGGGATTTTGGACGATAAACTGGAAATACTCGAAAAATATCCCCCAGATGGGCAGGAATAGTCAAAAAATCGTCCCCCCACTATTTTTTCACTATCTTTGAATATCCCCCCTGTAGAGGGACAGGCCCGATTTAACCCTACCGGTTATGGCCATATGCCGGCGTGCGAACTGGAGAAACCCAACACACATCGGTGGTTGCTGCAGGTGGCCCTGGCCCAAATGACCCGCAACTGTTCGCGCAGGTGTGAAGCCCGTGAGGTCCTCTGGCCTCGCGAGGGGCGCTCTGGAAGCCGTGGGGACTTCTGTAGATGCCAGCGACACCTTGTGCCAGCGAAACCGAACCCAAAGCCACGCTTGTTCGCCAAACTTTTGAATACCACGCATGCGCGTGAAGATCTGTACGTGCGTTCGACTCCAGTGGGTACGATTTCATGTCCGACGTCGCGGCCTTTTCTGGCTTCGGCTCTGGTACCGCCTCCGGCGCAAGCAAGACCGCATCGAGTCCAATTGCATCCAGAATAATCCCAAGAGGCCGAAACAAGCCTCGCAGATGCACTCAAGAGCCCTCCGAGAGGCCCCTGAGAGGCATCCCAAGAGACCCTCAGATTCATCCAGGAGGCTCGTGACCCACAACCCAGGCACAGTCGCTGGTGGGGCCGAAGGCCACTAGAGAACTTCCGAGATCGTCGCACGCCCTGACTCGTTCTGGGGGCCGGCGGAATGGCGCGAGCCCCTCGAAAATCCGCCCGCCCACCAGACTGAGGGGCGTGTGAGATTCGACTGCGAGAGCTCCGCAAAAGGACTTCAGCCCCCCCCCCCCTTCTTCCCCCCCAGAGGTCTTCGCCACTCCGCCGCCCGGCTGCAGAGCCAGCTCCTGGGGCCCTCCAAAGCGTCTCTGGGGCCCAACTGCGCGCAGGAACCGGAAACCTGAGAAAAAAGGACTCTGTGACGTACCCGACCCTTTCTATACATGGGGCGATGATAGTCAGGACCACTCAATGCTGACTGGCATTCTGGACTCCAGTGGAGGACCCGCAGTGCGCAAGAAGAGCACCCAGCAGTGATTTCAGAGGAGCGCAGCAAGAAGAGGAACGGGAAATATAGCAGGACCCATCGCTCTGTTGTTCATGATCCGTGCCTCGCTGGGGATCGCCCGGACGCCTCGTGATGGCCGACAGTAAAGCTCGCCTGGGCCACCTCCAACGTGTAAATTTCGTCGCCGATGTTGGGCGTTTTTGAAGGGGCCCAGGGACACACAAATAAATACACACACACAAAAATACACACAAATAATCGGATTCCCCATATTTTTCTATATTTTCTGGGTTTTTGTCTTCCCCCACACTTCCCATATTTTCCCATATTTTCTGGGGAATCGACGACTCATTGTGTCTGTGTGTTTTTTTCCCCTCCTGAGTCTTCCACAGCGACTTTGACCGATGCTGGGCGGCCCAGCTCTCTGGGCCAGGCCTCGCTTGAAGTGCGAACGCGGCTCGGGCCCAACGGGAATGCTCGCGCTAAAACAGTCCAGACGCCCGCCTGGGCAGCCTCAGGTAGGGTACCGAACTCTATACACCGATGCCTTTTGTTCGGTCCCGCACTGAGATTCGCGCAAGAAAACGGATTCTGGTGTATACGGCATCCTGGTGTACACATGTTTCGTTGCTTCCACGGGAAAGCGGGGAAAAAAGTATACACCACACCTCCCCGACGTCGCCCCGGACCATCAAAAAAGTCCTGGGATTGAAAAACAGCCCGCCACTGGTAATGTATACGCTCCAGTTTCCGATCAGGCCCTTCTTGGGAACACTTTGGGCCCTTTCCAGGGCTCTCTTCGGCCATTCACGGCGCCCCTTGGACCTGTGGAGGATCTTTCACTACTTTCGGAATGCTGCCATTCCGTCTTGGCACCGTCTTCGTCCCTTCCAGCGCGAACTGGGATGGGCGAGCGGTGAACACGTAGCGTCTTGAAAAACAATCGGCATGAGCACAAGATGTCGGAGCTCCGCGGGGATTTCCAGGATCGGCGCCGGGGCCCCGCTCCCTGGCGTGCGGAGCGCGCCCAGGGCGGGCCCCAGCGCGAACCCGAGAGATCCGCGCGGAGCTCCGAGCCTCGCCATCGCTCGGACGTCCATTCCACGTGCATGCCGCGAGCTGTTTTGCCAGGTGGTCCAGGATGCTCCTCGACGATCCTCGATGATCCTCGCCGCGATGCTCGATGATCCTCGATGATCCTCGATGATCCTCGATGATCCTCGCCTCCTCGATGATCCTCGATGATCCTCGATGATCCGCGATGATCCTCGATGCTCCTCGATGTCCAGGATGCTCCTCGATGATCCTCGCCGCGAACAAATGCGCACGTCCGAGCGGTGCCACGGAGCGTTTGTGTGCGTTATGCCGCTGCCTCTTCTTCGAGGGAGCGAGCGAGCGAGCAGAGGCGAGGCCCGGCGGAGGAGGGCGAGGAGGAGGAGGGCTCCTCCCTCCTCCTCCCTCCTCCTCCCTCCTCCTCCCTCCTCCTCCTCCTCCTCCTCCTCCTCCTCCTCCTCCTCCTCCTCCTCCTCCGGCGAGCCTGGCCGAGGGCTCAATCGCGACCGCCTGGTGCGGCCGGCAGCACGCCCCCGCGCGCGACCAGGAGGATGCCCATCTCCAAGTGGCCCACATACGGGAACTGGTCGAAGGCAGCGAGGCGCACGATGTCGTGCGTCCTTCGGAGGCCTCCCCCAAACTGGGTCCTAGCAGTTGGAGTCGGAGGATCGCGCCGACGTCGGCGTGGAAAACATTGGGCTCCTCATCGAGCCGCACTGACCGATGCAGTGTCGGCGGTGGTCCGCGCGATCCCCAACTGCTTGGACCTCGTTCGGGAGGCGTGGAAGTCCTGGACAGCACGGCCAGGTCGTCTCTCAGCGTCTCGGGGTTGCAAGAGATGTCCGCCAGCCCCCCGCGGAGGAGGAGGAGGAGGAGGAGGAGGAGGAAAAAGAAGAGGAGCAGCAGGAGGACGAGGAGGACAACGAGGAGGAGGAGCAGCAGCAGGAGGAGCAAGAGGAGGAGGAGCAGGAAAAGAAGGAGCAGGAGGAGGAGGAAGAGCGGAAGGGGGCGAACCCTTTCCTCCCACGAGGGTTACCAGAAGGGCAGGGACTCAGAGGGCGCGCGGGATGACTGCTGGAGATCACCAACGAAACTGCGTACACAAATCATTCGGAGGCCCGCCCGGATTTCCTGGATCGGCGCTGGACCCCGCTTCCTGGCGCGCGGAGCGCACCAGGGGCGGCGCCAGAGGCGCAGTCAGGGGCTGCCACCGCCGAGAGCTCCTCAGCATCAGCCCGCGACTGCCCCTTTCATCTAGAAGAAGAATAAGAAGAAAAAGAAGAAGAATAATAATAATAATAAGAAGAATACGAACATCCACATGCACACAAATTCTCAGAGGCTCAGCGACGACCCAAGCAGCCCAGGCGGACCAGCCAAGGAGGTTGTGGCCGTTTCCTACGACGGCGCTTGCACTTCAGAGTTCTTGCTTGGATCTCTGAACAGTTGGGCTGCTCCGCCGAGGTTTCGTGCACGTTCCCGCCAGTGGGCGCCTCGTGGACGCCTCGTGGACGCCTCGTGGACGCCACCGCGCCCTCGGTGGGTCCGCCAAGGTTTCGCCTACGCTCCCGCCCGTGGGCGTCCACCTATTTGGCGCCTGGTGCCCTGGGTGGCGAACACAGCTTGCACAACACGGCTCACACCGCATAGCTTACACCGCATTGCTTGCACAACACAGCTCACACCACGCAGGTGGGCATCACCGCAAAGCTTACACAGCACAGCCCACACCACGAAGCTTACATACCACAGCCTACGTCACGTAGCTTGCACCACACGGCTTGCTCCACATAGGTTACACCACGTAGCTTGCATCACACGGCTTCCTCTGCATACATGCCATCTCCAAAATGCAATCAATCTCTGCTTGCGCTCCACGCTCGCAACTGTTTGCATTCGACCATCCGTTCTACTCTTTCCAATGCATCCGCGCACTCCTGCTGAAGGGGTCAGCAAAGGGCACAAGCCTCTGGGATCCGCCACCGTGCCCCCCCGCGCGTTGAGGCGTGAAAAGATGCAAAAGGCTTCCCGGTCGGGATTCCGTAATTTTTTCCATTGGAAATCCCCATGCCACGATCTCTATTAGAAAACCATTCATCCGCGTTCCCGAGGCCACGATCCAAAAAAAAAGCATGGATCCGGGCTCCCGAGGCCCAAGATGACTCCAAGACAGCCCGAGAAGGCCCCAGTACGGCTCAGGATGACCTCTTGACGGTTCAAGCGGGCCCCTAAACAGTCGGGGATGGGCACGAGGACCCCCAGTCGGGCCCGAACACTAAGAGGCATGTATTCCCCATTGCGTTTTGACAGATTTGGGCTTCTTCACCTGTCCAAGCTTCCTTGAGCTCAACACGGCCCTAGAGGCCTCCAGGATAGCCAAAAAACGGCCGCAAATGAGCCAAACTGGCAGAATAATCGTCCAGGACGGCCTCAAGACGGCCCGAGAGGATCCCTAGACGGCCCAGGACGGACCCAAGAGAGCCCCAAGCTGGCCCAAGAGGAACTCCTGAGGGGCACAAGACGGTAGAGGGCCCCGCGTCGGCCCAAGACGGGCCCCAGAACGGCCCCTCGCCGGTCCTGAGAGACCACACCGACGGCCAAGATGGCCCAAGAGGGCCCAAGAGGGCTCCTAGATTGCCAAAGAAGGCCCCAAGGGACCCCCAAGACGTCACCAAGGCGGCCCAATTGAGCTCCACGACATCTCCCCAAAAAGCAAAAAGACTGAAGGCGTCACACGTGACGGCCTTCGGTGCTCAGAGCATTGCCACCGAACGGGCCGAGGTGGAAGGGTGGCGGGCCTTGACACAAGGGAGCCTCAAGAGGCCCGCCTCCCCTCGCCTCCTCGTCTCCTTCTTGAAACCCCAGCTGGTGAACGTTTTCTTGTTCGGAGTTTCGACATTGGGCGGAAGGGGGGGGAGGGGGGGTCAGGCTCCGGTCCACTGCTTAATGCGACTTGTTTGCAGCAGTGCGTCCTGCGGGGGAGACTCCACCTGCTTGAAACAGGCGCCAAAAAACAGTCAAGACCTACTCCACGGGAAGGGGGGGTGCGAGGACCCGCGCCGATCGGCAAAACAACGAATACGGAAACGATGACGTGTTCCCCCGAGGAGGATCACTCACAGCCCGATGGATCGGCCAGACCGTGGCCGAACGTTTGGCCACAAGGGCGTTTCTGAGAGGCAGGGGGCGGCGATGGTTCGCGGTAGTAGGTTCGCAGTAGTAGGATAAAAATAAGCTTCATAAAGACAACATTTCGGAGCTCCATGCGGAATTTCTTGGATCGGCGCTGGTACCCCCTCCTGGCGCGCGGAGCGCGCCCAGGGCGGCGCCAGAGACGCGGCCAGGGAGGAGGCCCAGCGCAGATCCAAGAGATCCGCCCCGAGCTCCCAAAGCTTATGTTTGCGCGGTCTCCTTCGTCCTCGACAAGAAGCAGGGGGCGGCAGTGGGTCTCGTTCAATTCGTGCTGCATTGTCTGTTGCATCGCTCTGCAGCGTTTGGAAAGCGCTCCTTGATCCATCAGTACCTCTTGTACCTCGAGGGTCTCGGAGCAGGGCGAGTGGAGACAGCTATGGGAACGAAAAAACAAAACATAAAAATTCGGAGGGTCGCGCGGATTTCTTGGATCCGCGCTGGACCCCCCTCCCTGGCGCGCGGAGCGCGCCAGGGGCGGCGCCGGAGGCGCCGCCAAGGGGCCCCAGCGCCGATCTGAGAAATCCGCGCGGACCTCCGAGTTTTCATGTCCATGTCATTGTTCTGAGCATCGTTTAACCGATCCCTATCCCCATTGGCGTGACCTGGGCCCCACTGGCCGATGTACCCCCGAGATGGGCATATAGGCGGCTCCCTTCGGGCTTCGAGGGGCACATCCCCAACCGGGGTGGTGGGACGGTGGGGATCGGGATGGGGATGGGAATGGGGACGAGGATGGGTTGAACGATACCGATGTTCGTTCCCCTAAGGGCAACAGCTCCAAGGTGGTCCCCAGGCCCCTCCACGGGGGTGCAGGGAGAACCGACTTGTGCGCGGCTTCGCCGCCCTCGACGCCCGGGCTGGCGGGGGGAGCCTCGGAGCAGGGCGAGCGGAGACCGCGGCAGCTCCCGGGGCGGTCCCCGTCCCCCAGGCGTCTTGGGGCCGCCTTGGGGTCTCGGGCCGTTTCGGAGGTCGCTTTGGGCCCGGTCGGGCGGTGTCTGGGGCCCGGTTGGGGCTGATTTGGAGGTCACTTGAAGCTCTCTTGGGCCGTCTCGGGGCCCTCTTGGGCCGTCTGCGGGCCCCTCCTGGGGCCCTACTGGACCGTGCAGGGGCGATGTGGGAAGCCCCTCCCCAGAGGGTGCAGGCGCACCGATTTTTTCCCGAGCTGCCGCGCCCAGCAGGAGGGGGGGCGGCGAGGCGGCCGCCGGCGGCCAGGAGGAGGCCCCCTCGCCGCCGGTGCTGGGCGCCCTCGCCACGAGAGAGAGTCAGCGGCGAGCGACGGGGAAAAATGAGGAGGAGGGAGGGAGGGAGGGAGGGAGGGAGGAGGGGGAGGAGGAGGAAGAAGAGGGTCGGCGGCGGGCGGGGAGGGAGAATGAGAAGGAGAGAAGGCCTTCTCAGGAGGCGCCGAGACTTCTCAAAGCCCTCGCGACCTCTGAGAAGTGTTATGTGTGTTGTGTGTGCTGTGTGTTGTGTGTGTTGTGTGTAATGTATGTTGTGTGTTGTGAGTTGTGTGTTGTGTGTGTTGTGTGTTGTGTGTTGTGTGTGTTGTGTGTTGTGTGTGTGTTGTGTTGTGTGTGTGTTGTGCGTTGTGTGTTGTGTGTTGTGTGTGTTGTGTGTTGTGCATGTTGTGTGTGGTGTGTGGTGTGTGATGTGTGTTGTGTATGGTGTGTTATATGTGTGTGTTGTGTGTTGTCTGTTTTGTGTTGTGTGTGCTGACTGTGTTGTATGTGTTGAGTGTGTTGTGTGTGCTGTGTGCTGTTAGTTGTGTGTTGTGTGTGCTGTGCGTGTTGTGTGTTTTGTGTGTTGTGCGTGCTGTATGTGTTGTGTATGCTGTGTTGTGTGTGGTGTGTGTTGTGCGTTGTGTGTGTGTTGTGTGGCGTGCGTTGTGTGACCTGTGTGTGTTGTGTGCGTGTGTTGTGTGAAGTGTGTGTGTGTGTTGTGTACTGTGTGTGTTGTGTGTGTTGCGTGTGTTGCGTGTGTTGCGTGTGTTGTGTGCGTTGTGTGTTGTGCGTTGTGAATTGAAAGTGTTATGTGTGTTGTTTGTTGTCTTGTTGTGTATGTTGTGTGAAGTGTGTGTGCTTTGTGTTGTGTGTGTTATATGTTGAATGTGTTATGTGTGTTGTGTGTTGTGTGGCTGTGTGTTGTGTGAAGTTTGTGTGTGTGTTGTGTGTTGTGTATTGTGTGTTGTGGGTTGTGTGTTGTGCTGTGTGTTGTGTGTTTGGCATGCTGTGTGTGTTGTGTGTGTTGCGTGTTGTGTGTGTGTGTTGTGTGCTATGTGTTGTGTGTGTTGTGTGTTGTGTGTTGCGTGTGTTGTGTGCGCTGTGCGTGTTGTGTTGTGTGGTGTGTGAGCTGTGTGTGTTGTGTGTTGTGTGTGGTGTGTGTTGTGGGTGCATTTTGTGTGTTGTGTGTGTGTTGTGTGCGTTGTGTGTGGTGTGGTTTGCGTTCTGTGTGTGTTGTGTGTGTTGTGCGTGCTGTGGGTAGTGTGAATTGTGTGTGTGCTGTGTGATGTGTGCTGTGTGTTGAATGTATCGTGTGGTGTGTGTTGTGTGTTGTGTGTATTGTGTATTGTGTGTGCTGTGTGTGTTGTGTGTGTTGTGTGTGTTGTGGGTTGTATGTGTTGTGTGTTGTGGTCGTTGTTTGAGTTATGTGTGATGTGTATTGTATGTGTTGTATGTGTTGTGTGTTCCGTGGTGTGTTCTGTGTGGTGCGTGTGCTGTGTGTTGTGTATTGTGTACTGTGTGGTGTGTGCTGCGTGATGTGTGTTGTGTGTTGTGTGGTGTGTGTTGTGTTGTGTGTGTTGTGTGTGTTGTGTGTGTTGCGTGGTGTGTGTGCTGCGTGTTGTATGCTGTGTGCGTTGTGTGTGTTGTGTGTTGTGTGCGTTGTCTGTTGTGGGCGTTGTGTGTTGCGTGTTGTGTGCGTGAGTGGTGTGTTGTGTGTGTGTGGTGTGAGTGCCTTGTGCGTGTGTTGTGCGTGTGGTGTGTGGTGTGCTGTGTGTGTTGTGTGTGCTGTGTGTTGTGTGTTGTGTGTGTGCGCTGCGTGTTTTGTGTGTGATGTGCGTGTGTTGTGTGTGTTGTGTGTTGTGTGTTGTGTATTATGTGTCGTGTCTGTTGTGTGTTGTGCGTATCGTGTGTGGTGTGTGTGGTATGTGTTGTGTGTTGTGTTGTGTGTGCGTGTGGTGTGTGCGTTGTGTGTTGTGTGTTGTGTGAGCTATGTGCGCGTCTTGTGTGTTGCGTGTTGTGTGAGTTGCATGGGTGGTGTGTGAGTTGTGTGTTGTGTGTGGTGTGTTGTGTGTTGTATGTGTTGTATGTCGTGTGTTGAATGTGTTGTGTGTGCTGTGCGGTGTCTGTTGTGTGTGCTGAGTGTGTTGTGTTGTCTGTTGTGTGTTGTGTGTGTTGTGTGGTGCGTGTGGTGAGTGTGGTGTGTGTGGTGTGTGTGGTGTGCGTGGTGTGTGTTGTGTGCTGTGTGTGGTGTGTGCTGTGTGTAGTGCGTGTGGTGTGTGGTGTGTGTGGTGTGTGTGGTGTGTGCGGTGTGTGTGGTGTGTGTGGTGTTTGTGTGGTGTGTGCTGTGTGTGGTGTGTGGTGTGTGTGGTGTGTGTGTGGTGTGTGGTGTGTGTGGTGTATGGTGTGTGCGTTGTGTGGGTGTGTGGGTGTGCGCGTGGGTGTGCGCGTGGGTGTGCGTGTGCGTGTGCGTGTGCGCGTGCGTGTGCGTATGAGTGTGCGTGTGCGTGCGCGTGTGCGTGCGCGTGCGCGTGAGGTGCGCGTGTGCGTGGGCGTGGGTGTGGGTGTGGGGGTGTGGGTGTGGGGGTGTGGGTGTGGGTGTGTGGTGTGTTTGGGTGTATGTGTGTGCGTGTGTGTGTGTGTGCGTGTGCGTGTGCGTGTGCGTGTGCGTGTGCGCGTGCGTGTGCGAATGCGTGTGTGTGTGTGCGTGTGCGTGTGCGTCTGCGTATGCGTGTGCGTATGCGTGTGCTGTGTGTGGTGTGTGCTGCGTGTGTTGTGTGGTGTGTGTTGTGTGCGGTGTGAGTGTTGTGTGTGTTGTGTGTTGTGTGTGCTGTGTGTGGTGTGTGTGGTGTGTGTGTGGTGTGTGGTGTGTGTTGTGTGGTGTGCGTGTTGTGTGCTGTGCGTGGTGTGTGTGTGTGTGTTGTGTGCGCGTGTGCGTGCGCGTGTGCGTGTGCGTGGCGTGGGCATGAGCGTGTGCGTGTGCGTGTGCGTGCGCGTGCGCGTGTGCGTGGGCGTGCGCGTGGGTGTGGCGGTGGGTGTGTGGGTGTGTGGGTGTGTGGGTGTGGGGGTGTGGGCGTGGGTGTGTGGGTGTGTGGGTGTGTGCGAGTGCGCGTGCGCGTGAACGTGCGAGTTTGCTTGTGCGTGTGCGTGTGCGTATGCGTGTGCGTGTGCGTGTGAGTGTGCGTGCGCGTGCGCGTGCGCGTGCGCGTGCGCGTGCGCGTGCGTGCGCGCGTGTGTGTGTGTATGTGAGTGTGTGTGTGTGTGGTGTGTGCATGCGTGCGTGAGTGCGTGTGTATATGCGTGTGCGTGTGTGCGCGCGAGTGTGTGTGTGCACGTGTGAGTGTGGTGTGTGTGTGTGTGTGGTGTGTGTGCTGTGTGTGTGTTGTGTGTGTGTGGTGTGTGGTGTGTGTGGTGTGTGATCGTGTGTTGTGTGTTGTGTGTTGTGTGGTGGGTGCTGTGTGTTGCGTGTTGCGCGTTGCGTGTTGCGTGTTGCGTGTTGCGTGTTGCTTGTTGCGTGTTGCGTTATGCGTGTTGTGTTTGTGTTGTGTGGTGTGTGTTGCGTGTTGCGTGTTGCGTGTTGCGTGTTGTGTGTTGTGTGTTGTGGAGTGTGCCGTGTGTATTGTGTCGTGTGTGTTGTGTGTTGTGTTGTGTGTTGTGAGTTGTGTGTTGTGTGGTGTGTGTTGGGTGTTGTATGTTGTGTTGTGTCTTGTGTTGTGTTGTTTGTCTGTGTTGTGTGTTGTGTGTTGTGTATTGTGTGTTGTGCTGTATGGTGTGTGTTGTGTGTTGTGTGTTCTGTATTGTGTGCTGTGTGCGTGTGTTCGGGGAAAGTTCATAGGAAAGCTCGCAGAAGGCCCAGGGACTTCCGAGCCTCTTGAGGAGGCCTTCTCCTCCTCGCTTCCCCCCTTGGGCTCGCCGCCGAGAAAAACATGGGCGGCCAACTTGCCCTGCCGGACGCCCACCCGAAGGCCAGGGGGGCCAACCCGCCGCTGCTAGACCCCCGTCGTCGCCCCTGCTGGACGCCCCCCGAAGGCCAGTCGGGGACCCGAGAGAGAGAAAGAGAGGCTCCGTTTCCTCCTCCTCCACCTCAGATTCCTCCTCCTCATCATCACCAGCATCATCATCATGCCCATCATCAGCATCATCGTCGGCAGAATCACCATCATCATCACCAACAAAAACATCAAATTCACCATCAACATCACCATCGTCATCCCCATCATCATCATCATCATCATCATCATCATCATCACCACCACCATCACCATCATCACCATCACCATCACCATCGCCATCGCCATCACCATCATCATCATCATCAACATCATCATCACCTTCATCATCCTCAACAACATCATATTCACCATCACCAACACCATCACCATCGTCATCACCATCATCATCATCACCACCATCACCATCACCATCATGATCATCATCATCACCATCAACATCACCATCATAATCATCAGCAGCAGCATCATCGGCAGAATCACCATCATCAGCATCATCATCCCATCACCATCACCATCACCATCAACATCACCAGCATCAGCATGACCATCATGATCATCATCACCATCACCATCACCATCACCAGGACCATCATCTTCATCACCATCATCATCACCATCAGCATCACCATCATCGTCATCAACATCATCATCATCATCATCACCATCATCCTCACCATCACCATCATCATCATCATCACCATCAGCACCCTCAGCATAGGCATAATCACCATCATCATCATCAACAACATTGAATTCACCATCATCATCACCATCATCATCATCACCATCATCACCATCATCATCATCATCACCATGACCATTACAATCACCATCACCATTATCATCAGCAGCAGAATCATCATCGGCATCATCACCATCATACCCATCCCCATCACCATCAACATCAACAGCATCAGCACCACCATCACCATCATCATCACCATCAGCAACACCGGCATCACCATCACCATCATCATCAACAGCACCATCCCCATCCCCATCACCATCACCATCACCATCACCACCATCATCATCATCGCGATCACCATCATCATCACCACCAGCATCATCACCATAATCATCACCATCACCACCATCACCGTCACCATCATCATCATCACCATCATCACCATCATCATGAGCATCATCATCATGATCATCATCATCGGCATGATCACCAACATCAGCATCATCAACAACAACATCAGGTTCACCATCATTATCACCATTACCACCATCACAATCATCACCATCATCATCATCATCATCATCATCACCATAACCATCACCATCACCATCATCAGCGGCATCATCATCATTAGCATAATCACCATCATCATCATGAACATCATATTCACCATCATCATCACCATCAGCATCACTATCATCACCATCACCATCACCATCATCATCATCATCATCATCATCATCATCATCATCACCATCACCATCACCATCATCATCATCAGCAGCATCATCAACATCACCATCATCACCACCATCATCATCAACAACATCATAAACCATCATCACCATCACCATCACCATCAGCATCATCACCATCATCACCATCATCATCACCATCACCAGAACCATCATCATCATCACCACCATCGTCATCATCATCGGCATCATCACCATCAGCATCATCAACATCATATTTACCATCATCATCACAATCAGCATCACCACCATCATCATCACCATCACCATCACCATCATCATCATCACCACCATCATCATCGGCGTCATCATCATCGCCATCATCATCATCAACATCACCATCATCATAAACATCCGCATCATCAACAACATCAGATCCACCATCATCATCAACATTACCATCATCACCAACATCACCATCATCAACATCACCATCACCAGCAGCAGCATCACCATCATCAGCAGTCAACATCAGATTCACCATCATCATCGCCATCAGCATCGCTATCATCTCCATCATCATCATCACCATCATCATCACTATCACCATCACATCACCAACACCACCATCACCATCATCATCATCACCATCATCATCACCCACAACATCATATTCACCACGATCATCACCAACATCATCACCGTCTTCACCATCTCAATCATCCCCATAATCACCATCATAAACCATCATCACCATCATCAACAGCATCATCATCATCGACATACTCACCACCGTCATCATCAACATCAGACTCACCATCATCATCATCAACGGCACCACCATCATCATCACATCAGCATCATCATTACCATCACCATCACCATCACCATCACCATCACCATCATCATCATCATCATCATCATCATCAACAACGTCAACATCACCATCACCATCATCATCAAGAACATACTCACCATCATCATCACCATCGGCAGCACCATCATCATCACCATCATAATCATCATCACCATCACCGTCACCATCATCATCGTCATCGTCATCACGATCATCAGCAGCAGCATCATCATCGGCATAATCCCCATCATCATGAATGTCAGATCCACCATCATCATCACCATCAGCATCACCATCATCAGCATCACCATCATCATCACTATCACCATCACCATCAGCATCATCATCATCACCATCATCATCACAATCATCAACATCATCATCATCATCATCATTCCCAACAACATCACATTCACCATCATGGTCACCATCATCACCATCATCATTCCCATCATCATCACCATCCCCGTCATCACCATCGTCACCATTTCCATAACCATCACCATCGGCATCACCATCATCATCACCATCATCACCATAAACATCCGATTCGCCATCATCATCACTATCAGCATCACCACCATCATCATCACCATCCTCACCATCACCATCACCACCACCGTCAGCATCACCATCATCACCATCATCATCATCAACATCACCATCATCATCACAATTATCACCATCATCAGGTTCACAATCATCATCACCATCATCATCACCATCCTTATCATCACCATCATCACCATCATCATCATCAGCACCATCATCATCAGCATCATCAGCACCATTATCAGTAATGGCAAAACAACCATCATCATCATCGGAATCATATACACCATCATCATCATAATCACCAACATCATCATGACCATCATCATCATCACCATCACCATCATCATCATCATCATCCACATCACCATCAACATCACCACACCCATCATCATCAACAACATCAGATTCACCATCATCGTCAGCATCCGCATCACCATCCTCATCATCACCAGCATCATCATCACCATCATCATCACCAGCATCATCATCATCATCATCAGCAGCATCATTATCATCGGCAGAATCACCATCATCATCATCATCAGATTCACCAGCATCATCATCATCAGCATGACCATCATCATCACCATCATCATCATCACCATCACCATCACCATCACCAGCAGCATCGTCATCATCATGATCTTCACCATCACCATCACCAGCATCATCATCATCACTATCCGCATCGCCATCATCATCATCATCACCATCAACATCATCAACAACGTCAGACTCACCATTTTCATCAACACCATCATCACCGTCATCACCATCATCATCATCATAAGCATCGGCATAAACACCATCATCATCATCAACATCAGATTCACCATCACCATCACAATCATCATCATCATCATCACCATCCTCATCATCACCATCAGCACCATCACCACCACCCTCACCATCACCATCATCAGCCACATCATCATCAACATCACAATCATCATCACCATCATCATCAGCATCAAAAACATGAGATTCCCCATCTTCATCACCATCATCGCCATCAGCCTCATCATCACCATCATCACCATCATCATCATCACCATCGCCATCACATGCATCATCATCATCAGCAGCATCATCATCATCGGAATAATCCACATCATCATCATCAACATCAGACTCAGCATCACACATACCCACCATCCGCATCACCATCACCATCAGCATCACCATCATCATCAGCATCACTCTCACCATCACCATTTCCATCACCATCACCGTCAGCATCATCATCATCACCATCACCATCACCATCAGCATTAACATCATCATCAGCACCACCATCATCATCATCAACAACATCAGATTCAACATCATCATCACCAGCATCATGCCCATCATCATCACCACCATCACCATCATCATCACCACCATCACCATCACCATCACCATCATCATCCTCACCATCACCATCATCACCATCGGCATAATCACCGTCATTATCATCAACATCATATTCACCAGCATCATCACCGTCAGCATCACAATCATCATCATCACCATCATCATCATCACCATCACCATTATCATCAGCATCACCATCATCACCATCAGCATCAGCATCACCAACATCAGATTCACCATAATCAACACCAGCTGCATCACCATCATCATCACAATCATCATCATTACCATCACCATAACCATCACCATCACCATCACCATCACCATCACCATCACCATCACCACCAACATCACCACCATCATCACCATCATCAGCATCATCAACAACATCATGTTCACAATCATCATCACCATCATCATCACCATCATCATCATCACCATCATCACCATCATCATCGCCATCACCATCATCATCATCATCATCTGCATCATCATCAACGGCAGAATCACCATCATCATCATCATCAACATCAGGTTCACCGTCATCATCACCATCATCACCATCACCACCATCATCATCACCATCATCATCATCACCAGCATCATCGCGCCATCATCAACATCCCCATCATCACCATCATCATCAACAACATTATGTTCGCAACCATCATCACCATCATCATCGCCATCATCATCATCATCATGACCATCATCATCATCACCGCCATCAGCATCATGTTCAGCAGCATCCTCATGATCGGCATAATCACCATCATCGGCATCAACATCAGCATCACCATCATCATCATCATCATCATCACCATCATCACCGTCATCATCACCATCACCATCACCATCATCATCACCATCATCATCGTCATCATCATCATCACCATCACCATCAGCATCGCCATCAGCATCACAATCATCACCACCATCAGCATCACCATCATCATCATCACCATCATCAACATCATATCATCATCTTCATCATCCTCGTCAACAACATCATATTCACCATCATCACCATCATCATCACCATCATCATCATCACCGTCATCATCATCATCACCATCACCACTACCATCATCAGCACCATCATCAGCAACATCATCATCGGCATAATCGTCATCACCATCATCATCATATTCACCATCATCATCACCGCCAGCATCACGATCATCATCATCACCACCATCCTCATCACCATCACCATCACCATCACCATCACTACCGTGATCACCATCAACATCACCATCATCATCACCATCATCATCAACATTACCATCATCATTACCATCAACAACATCATCATTTTCACCATCATCATCACCATCAGCATCATCACAGTCATCATCATCATCATCATCACCATCACCATCACCATCATCATCATCGTCATCAGCAGCAGCATCATCGGCATAATCACCATCATCATAATCAACATCAGATATTTTATTTCCATCACCATCAGCATCACCATCATCATCACCATCATCAGCATCACCATCACCATCAGCATCACAATCATCATCATCACCATCATCATCACCATCAGCATCACCATCATCATCATCATTATCATCAACACTATCATCATCACCACCATCATCATCAGCAGCATCAGATTCACCGTCATCACCATCATCATCACCGTCATCACCATCATCACCATCATCACCATCATCATCAGCAGCATCATCATCGGCAGGATCACCATCATCATCAACATCAGTTTCACCATCATCATCACCATCAGTATCATCATCAGCATCATCACATTCATCATCACCATCAGCATCATAATCACCATCATCATCATCACCATGATCATCAGCACCATCATCACCATCATCATCGTCATCAACATCACCATCATCATCCCCATCATCATCAACAACATCATATTTAAAATCATCACAATCATCATCAGCAGCATCATCGGCAGGATCACCATCATCATTCACATCATTTTCACCACCACCCTCACCATCACCATCATCAGCATCATCACATTCATCATCACCATCAGCATCATAATCACCATCATCATCACCATGATCATCAGCACCATCATCACCATCATCATCGTCATCAACATCACCATCATCATCCCCATCATCATCAACAACATCATGTTTACCATCATCACCATCATCATCACCATCATCATCATCACCATCATCATCATCATCACCATCACCATCATCATCAGCAGCATCATCGGCGCATTCACCATCATCATCATCATCGTCAACATCATAGTCACCATCATCATCACCATCATCACCATCATCACCATCACCATCCTCATCATCATCATCACAATCATAACCATCACCATCACCATCATCATCAGCAGCATCAGCATCGGCATCATCACCATCATCATCATCAACATCATATTCACCATCACCACCACCATCACCATCACCATCATCACCACCATCATCACCATTAGCATCACCATCACCATCACCATCACCATCACCATCACCATCACCATCACCATCACCATCATCATCATCATCATCATCATCATCATCATCATCATCATCATCATCATCATCATCATCATCATTATCACCATCATCCCCATCCGCCTCAAGGCCGGGGGGCGGTGCGGCGCTGCGCCGTGGGGCGCCCTCGGATAGACTATTCGCGGGAACCGCGCGAGGAACGCGGAGACCTGCGGGCCGAGCCCCGCGCGGGGCGGGTCCACCTGGCGGCCACGCGCAGGAGGAGAAAATGACTACCTACCAGACCACCCCAACCCAAGCCGAAGACCCGAATTTCGCCGGGTTGGAGGGGTACGGGTTCCATGTCTCTTTTCAGTGTTCCCCGACCCCCCCCCCTGGAAATGGAGGGCAAATTGAGGCCTTCGGGTTGGGTTGGGGTGATTTGGTGGGTGGCGAAACAAAAATAGGAGGCAACTACTGGGAGGTCTTCGTCGGAAGGATTCAAGAGGATTAAACGGCATCGGGGGGCTGCTACGCCAAATTAGGCTGTGGATTGGGCGGGAGTAAGCTGGACTAAGCGGGAGCAAGCCGGAGCAAGTGGGAGTAAGCCGAATCAAACTGCATTAAGCCGGATTAAGCTGGATATCGGACCAGGGGAGACTCAGAATTTGACCCTCCAGGAGTTGCATCCAAAGAAGGTATCCATACCTCTACCCTCCCGTCGTTTGTCCCTTCTTTGGGCCTCCTGGGCCTCCGTCGTCGCCACCGCTGGATGCGCCTCGAAATCCTGGTCAAGGGGCACCCCGGGAGAGGTCTGGGGAGTAGAGCGGTATCGGTACCTTCTGGTGTCCCCCGTAGGAGTGACCTTTGGTGCGCGGCCCCCCGCGGACCAAGCATTGCTTGGTCCATCCTCCTCCTCGTCGTTCCTCTCCCTCCTGCTACGTGTCCACGCACCTTTGATCAGCATGCTGTTGCGCATACCACCACGCCGTTGAACACAGCGCTCCCTGCGAGCTCGCTGCGCCACCCCCCCCAGACCTGCACAACCCACTGGGTGAGGTTATCCTGGAAAGGGGGGGGGGCAAGCCCGAGAACCCGCGTTATCGCCAGACCCTGTAAAAACAGTCTCCGAAAGCGCGCAAGACGCTACCCTCGCACCGCGCTCGGCGATCGGGGGGCCCCCACGGACCTGCACCAAAGGTCACTCCAACGAAGGGTCGCTCGTACGTGTAGTCGGACCTAAGTGGCGATGTCTGAGCCCTGCACCCAGCAACTATCCACTCTCCTGAGTTCACCGATGGGAGGCGGGGGTAAGGTTCGGATCTCGCCGCGTGCTCGACGCCTGCCGAGCCCTGCCCCCTCCGCGCAGAACACTGCCCGAATCGTAGATCGGCGGGGGTGGAGCTCTCGGATGCCGCCGCCCGCCCGCCAGCACGGTCCGAAAGTCGAAGGCGCCGAGGTCCACGTGCTGCAGCCGCACGAAGGAGCGCAGCCCGTCCATGGCCAGCGCCAACTCCTCTGCAGACACGCGGCCTGATGAGCACACAGCGCTGGCCGATCACCATCTCCATCCCCACTGGTATCGCCCATCGAGGTGGGGATATCATTAGGTCGGGCATGTCCCCCTACAGGCGAAGTCTGGACGATAAATGGGGGGGGAACAAAAAAAAACATAAAATATTCAAAGCGATCGGGAAACATTCAAAAACATGCAAGACAAGTTCAACAGTTTTTCTATTACCCAAAGATATTCAAAAAAATGCTCAAAACGTTCCAAAGTTCCCAAAAATACTCAAACGTATTTAAAAAAACGTCATCAGACTATTGTTGACTATGTTTGCAGATTCCTCCTGTCGAGGGGCATGTCCGACGTATGGATATCAGAGGAGGACGAACCGGCATGAGCTTAAACTTTGGGCGTTCCTGCGGACTTCTTGGATCTGCGCTGGGCCAATTGGGCGGCGCCTGCGGCGCCGCCCGTGGCGTTTTTCTACTTGTCGTCCAAAATCCGCCTGTAGGAGGACACGCCCGACCTCATGTCAGGGGAACGAACAATGACATAAACAGAAAACTCGGAGGTCCGCGCGGATATCTCGGATCGGCGCTGGGGCCCCCTGGCGGCGCCTCCGGCGCCGCCCCTGGCGCTATCCGCGCGCCAGGGAGTGGGGTCCAGCGCAGGATCCAAGAAATCTGCGCGCACCGCCAACAGTTTCAGTTTCTGCCGTCGTTCCTTCCTACAGTCAGTGCACTGTTGTCGGTAGTGAAATGTCATGAACATATCACATCGGGCAAGTTTTGGATCTAAGGCCTTGCTGTCAACCTCATTGCATCCGTAGCCGCTTTGGCTCCAGCGGCGCGCTTTAAGAGCGCGCCATGGCGCAGACGGATTCCAGCTGTGGACCGACAACCGACGACCGAGACGATGACGACCAACGACGACGACCGACCGACCGACCGGCCGACGACCGGACCGAACGACCGACCGACCGACCGATCGACCGAAACGACGACCGACGACGACCGATTGACCGACCGACCGACGGACCGAGACGATGACCGATGACGACCGACCGACCGACCGAGACAGGGACGACCGACGACGACGACCGACGGACCGACTGACCGACAGACGAGCCCGCGGACGGACCAACTTTGGGAGCGAGGCGCGGATACAATGCTAGGACCCCCGCCCCTGGCCTGCCGCCCCCCTCCCCCCAACTTATTCATACGCTTGAAGCCCTAGACCTGGTGAGTTTCCAGCCCTCAATCTTTACGAGGGACCGTGTTGCAGCCGCCTATGCCGACAAGCAGAGGTGGTTCCAGCCGTCAACTTTTACGAAGGAAATAAGGAGCCGAACTCTATACACCGACGCTTTTTCTGGCCCCGCACTGGACTCACACAAGAAAGCGGATACTGGTGTATACGGGATGCTGGTGTATAGATGCTTCATCGTTTCCACGGGAAAACGGGGAAACAAGTATACACCACACCACCCCGACATCGCCCCCGACCCCCCAACAAAAATCCTGGGATTGCAAAACATCCCGCCACTGGTAACGTAAATGTTCCAGTTCCCGAGGAAAGTGTTCCAGCCACCCACGGTGTCGGTTCCAGCCATTAATGTTTACCCAGCGCGAGCGCTCCAGCCGCCCACGGCGTGGGCTCCAACCATGCGTCTACAACCCGGCGCGAGCGTTCCAGCCGCAAACGGCACGGGTTCCCGCCATGCACCGTTTTCCGAGCAAGAGCGGTCCAGCCGCCCACGGCGCGGGTTCCAGCCATGCATTTTCACCCAGCGCGAGCGTTCCAGTCGCGCACGGTATGGGTTCATGTGGGCTCCAGCCATGCATCTTTACCAAGCGCGAGTGTTTCCAGCCGCACACGCCCTGGGCTGCAGCCATGCACTGTTTACCGAGCGCGACCGATCCAGCCGCCCGCGGCGAACCCACCAGCAAATTTGTCCACTGACTGTAGAGATATGCAATGTTCCCTTCGGGTCTTGCGGGGCCTATTCCCACCGGGGGGTCTTGCGGGGCCTATTCCCACCGGGGGGGGTCGGCCAACGGGGCTGAGATGCCCAAGCCCGGGAGGGGATGGGGATAGGCTGGACTGTGCTGACCTACGGTGATGTTGGCGACGCCGTTGTCCGCGGCGTTCTGCTTGCAGGTGTCCAGCAGTTCCTTCACCATCTCCGTGGCGAAGACCCTGCGGAACAACGGCGCCAGCGCCACGCAGAAGTTGCCGTTGCCGCAGTACAGCTCCAGCAGGTCGTCGCCGCGCGGCGCGCTGGCAGCTGCGCCGACCGCCTCCGTGGCGTCGAGGGCGACGGCCCTCGCCCAGGCGAGCACGCGTCGAAGAAGAAAAACTGCATACAGTGGAGGGCAGTCCATAAGAAACCTTCCACAGGAAACCCAACCCTGAGACCCCAGGACGTCCATGGATTTTGGTGGGAACGTCACGCTTTCCACAGCAAAACCATCGAAACACAAGAAACCCAGGGCACCCTGGAGGCAAGCAGGGTGCTTCTTGGCATGGGCCTCCACTGTAAGCATGAACTGCAGGAGCTCCGCGCGGACTTCTCGGATTGGCGCTGCAGCCCCCTGGCGGGGGCCTCCGCCGCCGCCAGTCCAAGGAATCCGCGCGGACCTCCAGAAACGCATGCTCGTGACGTGCTTTTCGGCTTCGGATGTGCTGGCACACCACGGCGTTGGACTGGGAGAAGAAGCCCTCCAGCTGTCGGTAGCGCAGGGGGGCCTGCAGGCCCTCGACTTTCAGCTCCTCCTCCACCCAGGGACGCCCCGCCACCCGGCTGCACCCGCGCGTGCGCCCCACCACGCTGGCGCCCCCGAGCGCCGCGCTCAGCTCGGCCGCCGCCCGCTCCCACTCCGCCGTCAGCTTGGTGTTGTCTTCTGGGATGAGGTGGGCCTGCCTCGCTTCCCCCTGCTCCAGCATGCGCTGCTTGCGCGCCACCCTGTTGTACGGTGTCCGGTACAGCAGCGACACCAGGCCGTCGCCCCGCAGCGTCGCGTGGAAGTTGACCTGTCGGCGGCGATAGGGGGGGGGGGGGGGGAAATCAGACAGCGAAGGCCTTCTCGGCAGACGGCGGGGCTCCTCAGAAGCCCCGTGGTCTTCTAAGAGGTTCTCTGTGTCTTCGGGGAAGGCTTAGAAAACTTCTCGGAAGGCCGGGGGACTGCCGAACCTTCTGAAACCGCCCCCTCTAACCTCCCCCCCGGGGCTCGCCGCCGAGCCTGGAACAGCTGCCGGCTCAGCAGCGGCTCGCGCCGCAGCGCCCGCAACGTCGCTGGCATCAGGGTGCCAGAGATCATTACCAGCCTGGAACATATCCCTATCCCTATGTTGGGCATCGCCTCATCCCGATGGCGATCTTAGGGATTTCCTCAGTTTCTGAGGGTGCATCCCTAAGATTGACATCTCCTTTTAGCGTGTCAATCTTAGGGATAGGGACAAGTTCGAGGCTGGTGAGATCAGGCCGCAGGCAAATGGGTAATCGTCGACGGCGACCAGGTCCCTGCCGGCGTGCATCGCGTAGCTCGGACCTTCGGCCGTCTGCAGGATGTCGAACTCCACACGCATCCGGAAGTGCTCCGGGGGCGACTGGAACACCTCCGCCTCGGGCAGCGGCGACGCGCCGAAGCTTGCCACCAGCGCACGCATGCGGGCAACCTTCTCGGGTGCGGCCAAGCCGAGCCCTCGCAAACCATCCCCTTCCATGACGTC